>SJXQ01011793.1:0-156724 GCA_006408695.1 Aepyceros melampus | reverse complement strand
GGAGAAATATCAATAACCTCAGATATGCAGATGACACCACGCTTATGGAAGAAAGTGAAGAGGAGCTAAAAAGCCTCTTGATGAAAGTGAAAGAGGAGAGTGAAAAAGTTGGCTTCAAGCTCAATATTCAGAAAACGAAGATCATGGCATCTGGTCCCATCACTTCATGGGAAATAGATGGGGAAACAGTGGAAACAGTGTCAGACTTTATTTTGGGGGGCTCCAAAATCACTGCAGATGGTGACTGCAGCCATGAAATTAAAAGACGCTTACTCCTTGGAAGAAAAGTTATGACCAACCTAGATAGTATATTCAAAAGCAGAGACATTACTTTGCCAACTAAGGTCCGTCTAGTCAAGGCTATGGATGTTCCTCTGGTCATGTATGGATGTGAGAGTTGGACTGTGAAGAAGGCTGAGCACTGAAGTGTTGATGCTTTTGAACTGTGGTGTTGGAGAAGACTCTTGAGAGTCCCTTGGACTGCAAGGTGATCCAATCAATCCATTCTGAAGGAGATCAACCCTGGGATTTCTTTGGAAGGAATGATGCTGAAGCTGAAGCTCCAGTACTTTGGCCACCTCATGCGATGAGTTGACTCATTGGAACAGACCCTGATGCTGGGAGGGATTGGGGGCAGGAGGAGAAGGGGACAACAGAGGATGAGATGGCTGGATGGCATCACGGACTCAATGGATGTGAGTCTGAGTGAACTCCGGGAGTTGGTGATGGACAGGGAGGCTTGGCGTGCTGGAATTCATGGGTTCGCAAAGGGTCAGACACAACTGAGTGACTGAACTGAAGTGAACATTGTACAGAAATTTAAAAAAAATTTACAGTTTAAAACCAATACATTATTGTGAAGTAATTAACCTCCAATTAAAATAAATAAATTTATATTAAAAAATAAAAAAAATTTTATTAGAGTGTAGTTGATTTACAATGTTGAGTTCAATTCAGATCTGTCACTCAGTTGTGTCCGACTCTTGCAACCCCATGGACTGCAGCATGCCCTGCCCATCACCAACTCTTGGAGCTTGCTCAAACTCATGTCCATTGAGTCAGTGATGCCATCCATCATCTCATCCTCTGTCATCCCCTTCTGCTCCTGCCTTCAATCTTTCCCAGCACCAGGGTCTTTTCCAATGAGTCAGTTCTTCGTAGTCAATATGTGTGTTGTATAGGGCCTTTATTATGTTGAAGTTGTTTCCCTCTATGCCCACTTTCTGGAGAGCTTTCATCATATATTGGTGCTGAACTTTGTCAAATCTTTTTCTGCATCAGTTGAGATGATTGTTTGGTTTTTATCCTTTAAGTTGGAGTCTTTTCCAATGAGTCAGTTCTTCGTAGTCAATATGTGTGTTGTATAGGGCCTTTATTATGTTGAAGTTGTTTCCCTCTATGCCCACTTTCTGGAGAGCTTTCATCATATATTGGTGCTGAACTTTGTCAAATCTTTTTCTGCATCAGTTGAGATGATTGTATGGTTTTTATCCTTTAACTTGGTGATATGGCCTATCACACTGATTGATTTGCATAGACTGAAGAATCCTTGCATCCCTGGGTTCAGTCCTACTTGATCATTGTGTATTATCCTTTCAATATCTTTGGATTCAGTTTGTTAGTAATATATTGAAGATTTTTACATCTGTATTCATCAGTGATGTTGACCTTTCTTCCTTTTTTTTGTTATATCTTTGTCTGGTTTTGGTATCAGGGTGACAGAAGCCCCATAGAATGAGCGTGGGAGTGAAGAATTTACGAGTTCTGCAGTGAAATTACAGAACACAAACATTGGGTAAAAATAACATTAAGGACTAGAGAGAGAAGAATGAAAGTGCTCTAAGTTCGTTTTCAGTTTCAGGAGGTGGGCAGATGTATTGATGTAGGGTTTGGATTAGGTATGCATGTTATAATGTTATAATGTTAAGTCAAATCTCCAAATGAATCAAAATGAAGCATATAACTTCCAAGAAAGAATCTGACTTATTAACTGTGGTGCTGGCCACAGAAATGGAATCAGCTCTCTACAAATGAGAAGTCAGTTAGAACCTCTTTTGGCTGTGGGCCTGTTACCAACACTGGCAGAAGACCCAGGAAAAATCACCTCCACCTGTGCTTCAGGTAATAAATATACATACCTTGGTCCTAGTTGTGGACCCTGAAATTGCCTGTGAATGCAGTTCAACCCCTCTGTGGTAGCGAAACTCATGGACGTAAGTCCACCAAAGTTTGTCTGACTAGATTCTGAAAGATTTAAATGTGTCTCTTTTGTCCCCATCATAGACCAAGAACGTCTTGATGATACAGGTACCCTCAGGAGACACTCTCATCTCCATCTCTGGAGCTACTTAAGGGCCCTATATAAGCCATTACCCCTCTCTCAGCTGCCATCCATGGACTACTTTCTAGACAGGGTCCAGGTCAAGGAATCTCCCACCTGTACCCACAGAGATCCTGAAGCATATATGGCTCCAGCTTCCTTTTAGCTCTTCTACAACCAAGATTGCCAGGGTCCAGCCCCCACAGGATCCAGGGGAACCTTCAGAAGAAATGGCGTCAGTGAAGAGATTTATAGAGAGATAAGGAAAGTATGTTGCAGATAAGAAAATAGAGGAGAGAAAGAAAGAAAGAAAAACACAGGGGAACCAGACTTTCGTGGAACTGATCCTGGTCCATCACTTTATTTTTCAGGGAAGATTTTATACCTTAACTTGTACATAGAGGGAAATGAAAGATGCAAAGTCATACAGAATCAGCCCAAACATTACATCTATTTTGTCTTTATCAAAACCAGGATTTTTTCTGCATACCTTTCCCATAAACAATGTTGTGTACATTATCTTCTGGCCTTGGAGGCCTGTGAACATTTTATGGCCCTCTTTTGATAAAGACTGCTCAACCAGAAAACTTATTTCCCCTTGAAATGTTTTTTTTCTTTTTGTATTTTTAATCTATGTCAGTCTCAGAAAATGCTCATGGAGCAAAGGTGCAGTGAGTTACAACAAAGAAAGAACCAAGTAGCTCAAAGGTCTGATGTGGTTAATTTCAAGGCTACACTTTTTTTTTTCCTTACATTCCAACTATGTTAACTAATGCACTCCCAGGTGCACAGTGGATAAGAGATATGGGAACTTAGCAGCAAGCATTGACCCAATAATGAAATCCTACACCAGCACTACTCTAATAACTTTTAACTCTTTGAAAGGATCCATGTTTTAGGCTTCCCGTGCCTCTCACAGTTGGGAGGCTGTGAACAATCATACACATAGCTGCAAGAGTCTGGATAAACCTGCCAGACAAACTAGAAAGCCATCAGAGGGGTTTGATTTGAAATATTCTTCTTATGTCCAGGAGACTTATTAGTTAGAGCCCTAAGTTGATTTTCTCCAGAGAAACGTGGTTGGGGATAGGCTCCTGGTAATGTCAGAGGAGTTGATGAAAGGCACAAAATAGTAAGACAGACAGATTCTGGTTTTGAGGTAGATGCTCGAGCAGGTCCAGGGAAGCGGGGTCCCTCAAGGCCTGAAGACTTGCTTGTCAGATCTCTTCCACATGACCTTGTCATGGGTGTGATCTCCCGTGCTGGCTCCTGGCACAAGGTTGTAGAGAGAGAATACATGGAATCTGGTAGGAAAGATGGAGAAATGTTCTGTTCAGGTCCCACACCACTATTAGAGGGCACAGAGAGGAGAAGTGGTAGCATAGGCTCAAGAATCCCCCTTGGGGATGAGGAATATGAGACATATATTAAACATGCTACCCCAGGTCTGATACTGGGAAGATGAGCCCCCTTAGCTGGTTTGAATACCCATGTGCTTATTAGAACATTGTAAGGAAAAATAACGCATTCTTGAAGAGCATACACACATATATGCTTACTCCAAGTCACCATTTGGAAGAAGCAGATGGAAAACTGCCTGTGGTTCTTGCTAGCTACCCAGCCTTCCTGCTGGGCACACAGTGGGCTCCTGCTTCAGCCCTTCTAGTTCCAGTGCTGCTCCCCACTAATTCAGAGGCTGCTATTGCCAATGAGAGTGTGCACACTTGGAAAGAATGGAGCCAGCTTGGACGCTGAACTTGTCTTTTATCAGGGTAAAGGCAGCTCATTGCCAACTCGTGTATCCATGCATACACTCCAGAGTGAGGAAAGTTAGCTCCAGGGCAGAGATCATCATCACCAGAGTGTGTGTCACTGCACATTTAGGAGGAGGCAGGGCCAGATTATTCAGGTGGCATCAATCTCTCTGAACCCAACCAAACCTCCATCCAAGGCACATCAAGGAAAAATGGCAACCAACATAGAAGTACATCCCCAAGGATGCCCAATGCTTCCTGACCATGTCCCAAACCAAAGAAGAGAGTGCCATGACACTGAGAAAAGCTCAACTCCTTATGGGATCCTGCTTTAGCCCCTTGAGCCCCCCTCTGCCCCTAGTAGAATGTGGCAGCCATTAGAGCATAGGAGAAACCCTAGCTTGCACCTGGCTCTGGATCTAGCCCCAACACCTCCAGCCTAGCTCCCACTAAAGTGGTGGCTGCCGGCATACCCCAAAGGAAGATGCAGCCTGCTCTCACTTAAGATTCAGCTCTCTCACCAAAGCCACTGGCTAGACGCAGATTGCATAGGAACACTCTCACACAAAGATATGCCTTCAAGACTGGGAATGGCAATGTTTTACTTAATTTCATAGAGACAGAGGAAATGAAACAAAATGAACACACAGATGAATATGCTTCAAATGAAAGAACAACAACAAAAGAATCCTGAATAAAACCTTAATGAAACAGAAACAATTTATCTGATAAAGTGTTCAAAGCAATAGTAAGAGATTTCTAATGGAACTGGGAAACATAATAGGTGTTTCCACCTATTATGAAAATAAAATAACAAAATAAAACTACACTGGAGTGTATTAATAGAAGATTAGGTGACACAGAAGAATGCATAAATAATCTGGAAAATAGAATAATTGAAATCACTCAGAACAGCCAAAGACAAACTAAACTTTTAAAAATGGGAATAGTTTAGGGGACTTCTGGGACAATATCCAATACACTCATATTCCCATCATAGGGTCTCATAAGGAGAAGAGAGAGATGAAGGAGGTGAAAATGTATTTGATGAAATTATGGCTGAAAATGTCCAGAATCTGAAGCAGGAAACAGAAATCCAGGAATGGGAATCACAGAAAGATTCAAACAAGAGGAACCCAAATAGACACACACACCTCAACATATCATGATGCCAAAACCAAATAAAGACACTATAAAGAAGAAAATTATATCCCTGATGAACATGGATACAAAAATTCTCATCAAAATATTAGAAAACTTAATTCTATCATACAAAAAAGGGATCAAAAACAATGATTAAATGGGATTTATTTGAGGAATTCAAGGATGGTTCAATACCCACAAATCAATTAATATGACTCAGTGCTTTAACAAAATGTAAAATAAAAGTCACATGATAATCTTAATAGATGCAAAAGAAGCATTTGACAAAATTTAAGACAGATTCATGAATTAAAATTCACAACAAAGTTGATGTAGAGACTACATAGTTCAACATAGCAAAGGCAATATACACAAATCCATAACTAGTGTCAGTCTCAATGTCTTACTAAAAAATTAAAAGCTTTTTATCTAAAATCAGGAGCCAAACAAGGATGGATAAAGAATAAAAGAATGTACTTATGTAAAAGAATACAAATGCTACAAGCAGGTAGTTTAATGCTATTCTAATGATAGGAGTAGAAAATATATTTTAAAGCAGGTTTCCAAAGCCAGAGATCATATCTTCTTATTCAATGTTGATTTATGGCAAAACCAATACAGCATTGTAAAGTAAAATAAAGTAAAATTTAAAAAAAAAGAAAAATACATAGTTCAACATAACAAAGGCAATATACACAAATCCATAACTAGTGTCAGTCTCAATGCCTTACTAAAAAATTAAAAGCTTTTTATCTAAAATCAGGAGCCAAACAAGGATGGATAAAGAATAAAAGTAGTTTAATGCTATTCTAATGATAGGAGTAGAAAATATATTTTAAAGCAGGTCTCCAAAGCCAGAGATCATATCTTCTTATTCAATGTTGATGTATGGCAAAACCAATACAGCATTGTAAAGTAAAATAAAGTAAAATTAAAAAAAAAAAAAGAAATGAACTCTGCGAAATATTAATGTCTTACCAGCAGAGAATGCTATAAAATTTTTAAAAGAAAAAAATGTATAGAAATTTGCTACATTTATGACAGCATCTTAATTATCTAAATATTGAGAGCTGAACCTCTGTGAGATAGAAGGTTTGTGGGATTCATTAGTGGATGTATCCTAAGTACACGGAGCAGAGACTGGCACATTGTAGTTTCTTATGAATATTTGTGGAAGGAAGAGGATACCATTGAAGAAGACCTGGGCTTGGGGCAGACAGGGCTACCTGAAACAACTCATGCTCAATGCAGAGATGTGGTTGTGCTACTGACAATAAAATGGGGGTTCATTAAAAGGATCACATTACTGATGATCTACCATAGGTGGGGGAGATGGAGAGGAAGGTGAGGGCTCATGAAGAGAACAAAACATAGCTTGGCTCCTGCATACACTGTACCACAAGCTGGCACTCAGTTTACCTATATCAGAAATTGTCAGGGTGCTCTATGGACCATCAGTTCTAAGAATACTCCTCAAAAACACCCATAGGTCAGATAATTTTGCAAAATATACAGATTGATCCCTTCTGAGAGATTTAACAATCCCCTATTCCAGTAGGAGCATCAGTTTTAATTCTTTAATCTGGTATTTCATAACATATCTGACCATGGGATTCCATGTTCCTTCTAATTTTTTCAAGCAAAAACCCTCCTGAGCTTTTACTAAATTAATGTCTGAGCTTTCACTAGATTAGTACTTTGGAAATATCAGCTGACAAGATAAAGCTTGACTCTGAGCATGGCATCCAGGACCTTCATGATCTTTCTCAGTCTCCCCAGACCAGTTTCAAACATACTGAGTGTTCCTTGCAGTTCTGTATCTGCTTGTGTTTCTTCTTCTCCCAGCCCTCACTGCCCATGTCCACACTCTTCCCTCGGACATTTCAAGTGCTCATTTCCCTACCCTGCCTGTTCATGTTGTCTACCTTCCATTACTGTGTGTGTTCCTACCAGTCCTGTGTCTCTGTTGTCTTGGTTTGATTTGTCTGCTATCCCTCTGGCCCTGCTTCTCCCAGGCATGTATGCAGTTGGCTCACTCTGCATTTCCAGGGCTTGTCCTCTGAGTGGTTTCAGTGGACACAGGATGAGTGGGGCTGAATGGAAAGGATTCTCAGGGCTCTCCATCTGCATCCTGGGGAAGGGACAATGGCTGGTCCCCTCAGTTACCCTTGCCCGTTGGTATCTTTAGTATCTTCCTCTTCGTGGACACCTCATTGCCCTCAACTCACTCTGAGTCAGCTTCCCAAACATGAATTGACTTCCCAAATGAATAATATTCAAAGGTATGTATAGAGAGTTCAGAAAATTAAAGTATTTATTTATTTAATAAGCAGTTAATAAACATTTTGGCACACATTTGAACTTACTTGCAGTGGTGGAAATTCAAATGTAATGTGTATCAAAAACTATAAATTGTTCATGCCATCTGCTTCATTACTCATATCTGGGAATAAATTCTAAGAAATAAACTCAGAAATATTGTAAATATTTTATGCTTCAAGGTTGTTCATAGTATTCTTAGCTAAAGACCTTAATTGTGAAAAACAACAGAGGTGGAACATAACAATTAATGAATAGCCTAATGAATTATAAAGAAACAGTCAACAAGAGCACCACAGGTCACTAGATGGAACACCCTTACATCCTAGGAATCTCTGTGTGTTCCTTTCCAATGACAAGGTCCCCATTCCCAGAGATAAGCACTTGTTTCTCTTTAGAGTTTGACCCCCTTGGTTGGCATCCATGAACATGGAGACTTCCATTGCTTGTTTGGGGGCTCACACAATGAATGCACAGAGTTTGTGTTTTCTCTTCTGGCTTCAGCCAATGTTACAGAAGTTTTTTTTTTTTTTTTCTCATGTCCCTTGGAGCCAGGGGCATGCATTTGTGTAGACCAGGTAGTTAGGAGCAGAATTAGAGTTATAGGGATAACATGGGAGAATGTATATAAGATCCTGGCACAGTGCCCTGAACATGGTGGGGACTTACTACAGTTTCATTCTTACTCTCCCGCTTTGACATGGGCCCAACTGCATGTTGAAGGAGGATTCTCTTTGCTCCCATTCTCAGTACTGATCTGCTTTCACATCCTGGCACCAGCGCTTCTTTCCAGCACCCTGAAATTGAGTTTTGTCCTCCTGGCCAACAGAGCAGTCTCAGCACTTTATTCTCTACTATTCACACAGCTCCCAGCCTGAGAGTTCCTTAGGATTTTCCTTCAGGAACAGGATAAAGCTGCCCTGGCAGAACCCACCCCTCTGTCTCCCACTCCTCTTCATTATCATTCTTCATTGATAAGAGGGTGCTGCTTCACTTTTCGATAGGCGGATCTTTACACTACTAATGGGAATGATTTAGTCTATATTTAAGAGGAAAAGAATCCTTAGGCTTTTTGAACATTTTTTTTTTCTCCCAGAGATATTGAAGAAAGAGAAAGAAAGCTGGAAAGTGGAATGTATAGTGATGGGCAGCAGGCATTGTTGGGAAGCAGGGATGTTCTCTGACTGGGTAGGGATGCTGCGGGCAGTATGGGGCCTGCAGAAACAGTCCCATTGCCTTTGATTCCTTAAAAAAAAATCATTTTAATGACTCACTGTTGACCTCCAGTCTTGTGCTGGTTTGGAAGGTGGGTCTTTTATTATTAACATGATGTCTACCAGTCAAAGGTAGAATTCCTGAAAATTCATATGGTTAAGGAACTGGCTTTATGGAGAAAAGTTACCAAGAGAGGTTGGCAAGAAGAGAAGAGGAATGTGATCCTAGCTCTCTCAACATCCATAGAAAGGAGTGGTCAGACCTCAACCATTTGCTGGACACACAGAGTGGAGCTGTGCTCAGAAGAAGGATCCTGCTCCTGGGGTATTCTCACTGCTTACAGGACAAGGGGTGAGAGCAGCCTTGACAGTGAGGGGACAGGCAGTAAGAGTCCAGGTTAGGTGTCAGCAATTTTTAAGGGTTTTCTGGTTGCAGGCATCCCAGCACCATGGACTTGAGGAAGTGGGACATTTGTAAGTCCTCTGGTCCAGGGATAGAGCTAAGGACCTCATGGAAAGTTGAGTTTGGCTACAGACTCTTCTGAGAGAAGGAGAAACACCTAATGTTACTTGGGATGGTGTCCAAAGTATCTAGTCTGAGCTCCAGGGCCATTTTTGTTCAATTCTGTTCCTGGCTGTCTAGAAGGTGTGAGTAACAGTCAACCAATGCTCACTAAGTCCATGGGATGTTTGAGAGAAACTCCTGGCATGTCACCCACAGTCACTGTCCCCCATCCTGAACCTGCACAGGTCCTCAGCTGTACTGGTTCAGGGAGAAGTTGGTCCTCACTGGGTTAGGTCAGGGGTAGTGGGAGGAGGCAGCCTTGGGTGTAAGGGCCACTGGGAACTGGGTGGTTGGCAGGCTGAGGAGTGGAATTCAGTCAGGCTTGCAACCTCAAGCACTGACTGGAGTCTGGAATATCTTCTGGGAAAGATTAGCTCAGAGACCAAGGAAGGCCCTTATCTTAGTGATATGTAGTATAGGAATTCTCTGTTTCAGGTGGAAATTGAGTCATCCTAACATCTAGCAAATGTTTATTCAGCACCCACTCTCTAAAAGGCCTGTGGGAAGCCTAAGGACACAAGTGGAAAAGACTTCACAGGGTTTTCCATGTTCAGTTCAATTCAGTCGCTCAGTCACGTCCGACTCTTTGTCACCACATGAATCGCAGCACGCCAGGCCTCCCCGTCCATCACCACCTCCCGGAGTTCACTCAGACTCACGTCCATCGAGTCCTTGATGCCATCCAGCCATCTCTTCCTCTGTTGCCCCCTTCTCCTCCTGCCCCCGATCCCTCCCAGCATCAGAGTCTTTTCCAATGAATCAACTCTGCATGAGTTACAGTTCATTCATGGGGAAATACTCAACCCTGGAGAAACGATTTTGGTCCCTGGAAGGTCGACTGATTTGAAAGACTAAGAGAAGACCCCACATTAACAGCAAGTCCAGCTCCCATATCAGATCTCTGTTATCTTTTCCATGATCACTTCCTCCTCTCTGAGAGCTGGTTTTCTGTTCTGTAGAGTGGAGATTAGTCACCATTGCCTCACTGGTCAGTTTGGAGACAGCCTGAGATGAATGATAGGCAGTGGTTTGGAACCCGTAGGTCGTTTCCTGCCTCGTTCTCATCCTGAGCACTCATAACTGAGCACCTGCCTGCTGGGGTTGTGAGTCTGACCTTCTTCCCCATGGTGTGAGCCTGGTCAATTTATTCAGCCTCAGTGCGCCTCAGATTTCTCATGATCCTAATGAGGATATTAATATGACAGACTTCATCTATTTATTGTAAGGGTTAAGTGAACGATGTATCACTCAGTGCCTAATATAAATAGTCAACAAGTGCCACTTACTTAAAAACAATCTAACATTTATTAGTTTAATTTTAAAAAGTGACACAAAGAAAATAAATTGTGCCATAAAGATCATGTGATAATACACATATGATTAAAATTTAATCCATTGTTTATAGAAAGAATATCCTTTTTGCCTTTGATTCCCACAGTCACTCTCCTCAGGGGTAACCTCTCTTGTTTCTTACAATTAGTTGTAGCTACTGCCTTTCATGAAGTCTATAATTGTATGCATATTTTAAGACCTTAATATTTTTATGCAGGACTATGTAACACTGATTTAAAGTTTAAAGTTGTACATCAAATTCAAAAGTGTTATATATAGAAAGCACTGTGTGTGAGGTTCTTGACATTCAGAACACCATCCATTCCCTCCTCTGAACCACAAATAGCAGCAGACTACAGCCTCCTTCCTGGTCTTCTCCTGGGACTTAGTTTAAGCTCCTTCCCTTTGGAGGTTCTGATGGAAGTACAGAAATACCTTCCTAGAAAAATACACACCTTTGCTCTACAGCACAAGAAAGGAATAATCTGAAATTTGAGAAAAGATCTCAGAAATGGAGATAACAACTCAAAGAAAGAAAAAAATATTGTTATAAGGTACAACCTCAGGCAGAAGGTCATGGTCAAAATCAAGTCATGTCATGTTAATGGCTGAGATAATGCAAATATCACTTTCCCTCTGTGATCTTCCTTCAAAAACCTTTTAACTGCAGTCTGGTTGTGAGAGAACCATCGTACAAGTCATAAATGCAGGGCATTCCCCAAAATGTCAATATTTGATTTCAAAGGTACAAACTTTTAGTTGCAGATACTTGAAATCTGTGGTGAGAGTAAATCTTAAGTGTTTCCCTTGAAAGCAAACCAAAAAAAAAAGAAAAGAAAAATGAGGTAAGGAATATGCTAGTTAGATATAGAACATAGAAAATCCAAAATTATGTCAAGAGAAGAAATCATAAAGATCAGAGTAGAAATAAGTGAAATAGAGACTAAAAGAATAGACTGGTGAAACTAAGAATGGGCAACATTGGCGGTGGACTCCCAGTAGGGCTCACCCAAAGAAATTTTCTTCCCACTTAGCACCACATTCTATTTTCATGTGTCTTAGGATAGGTGAGAGACGAGTTTGAAAACCAGTTTTCAGATCTCTTTGCGAACTCTACTTCTAGAGTTTTATCTCAAGAGATTTGATTATACACTCCAAGGGTTATAGGGTTTGTGAAGGATCTGATGAGGTATCTGAAGGACACTTGGTGTGAATTAAGCTGTGTGGTACAGGCAGGGGATATGGAATGTGGAAGGAGCTGAGAGACTCTGGCTGGCTTTCATTCTCTTAAAAAAAGAGATTTCCTAACACTTTCTTATTATTTGATTTTGGCAAGCAATTATACCTCTTGAAGCGTCAATTTTTTGGCTGAAATGCAGTTTCATCCCACCTGGCTTCTCAGAAACTACATAATGGATGAGCAGAATGCTCTATAAATGCACTAATAAACTCTTTTTCTCTCCAAATTTTGACCAACTAACCATCCATCACACCAGGCTGGTGCAAAACTACCCTGGAGTGAAGGGCCACAGGGGTCATGGAGGACCTGAAGGTGACCTGAGTGAACAAGAGCTTCCCCAGGGAATTGGAACAGAAAGTGAAACGGGGGCCAGCCCCTTCCTGGACTCTCCCTGTGAGCTGGCCTCTGAGTTATCCTGACTCCAACCTCACCTGTGTGATCAGTAATCAGATGGAGTAGAGAACTGTCACCTGAGATCTTGGAGAAGTCTGTTGGGATGCAGAGAGTGCTCAGTGAAGTGAGTGTGTTAGACTCCTAGGGTATTTTTCTCCTTGGAGATTGGGGTGTGGTGTGCAGGGCTCTCCACCCCAGGAAATGTGATGCCAATATTAGTTGTGGGAAGACACAGAGACAATAAAAGTTTGCTTGTCATCCAGGAAACTATGGAAGTGTGGACATATGATGTCAAATGTGCTCAAATGGTCCAGGCATGTTTATTTTTGCAAGTTTGATTGGTGATTGCGAACAATTTTCTATTTTAAGCCAAATTTTCACTTTTCCTATATTGTCTAGACAGGTGTAGAGATGTTTAGGCTGATTTCAAAAAAATACTGGACATTACTTTGAACAATCTTTCAAAAAGATACTGATATTGAGCACAATCTGAGGGAGAGGGAGAGGGTGGGATGATTTGGGAGAATGGCACTGAAACATGTATACTATCATGTAAGAAACGAATCACCAGTCTATGTTCGATACAGGATACAGGATGCTTGGGGCTGGTGCATGGGGACGACCCAGAGAGTTGATATGGGGTGGGAGGTGGGGGGGGGCGGTTCAGGATTGGGAACTCATGTACACCCAAGACGGATTCATGTCAATGTATGGCAAAACCAATACAGTAATGTAAAGTAAAATAAAATAAAAATAAAAATTAAAAAAACCTAATGTTATTAAAATAGCAATATCATCAAAATAAAAGAAAGAAGGAAAGAATAAAAAAGTAAAGATAGAGTCTGAGAAAAAAATAGATTCCAAGATTATAAGCCTGGTATTGACATATATGTAGTTTTATCTATCACAAACAGAATTCTAATCATGTCACTGTTCTGCTCAAAACTTTTGATAGTTGGTGGTTTGTCTGGAAATGGTTATAAAAATCTGATAATATGAAGAAAGAGACATACCCCAGAAGATAACCACTGCTGACTTCTTGACACATCAACATTTAGATATTCTTTATAACACAAAAATACATGTAAATATATATACATTTATATCTATAATTGTAGAGTAATACTGCACATGTAATTATAAAACATTTATATTTAATGCACACCTTCCATTTAAATATATAAAATGAGCTTTAATATTTTTATGATTTAAATAATATCTTGTAGATAGATTATACATTATAAGTCAGTTTAATTAGTGGTCAAGATCGGTGACCTCTGAATCTGACTCCAACTTTGGATTACAATTCTGCCCGTGTATTGGCTACCTGATCCAGGGAAAGTGCATTAACTTCTCATGTTGCAATTTCCTGGGAATAATGAAGACATCTGAATACTAGCATTTCCAGGTTACTCTTTGAGACCTGATTCACGTGTTTGTCTTTAAAGAACAGCCTGGAGTGAATGTACTCTGCCTCTAACCTTGTGTGAGCGCTATGGATAAAATAGAGCAAGGAGGAGTGAGGAGGATGCCAGGAGGAAGGTGCAGTATTAAACAGAGCAGAGGGGAAGATAAAATGTGTGCAAACCCCCAAAGAAAGTGAGGGAATGACACATACAGATGCATGGAAGAAGCGAATTCCATGGAAAAGTAAAGACTCTGAGGCATGAGCCTGCCTGTTTTATTGAAGGCATAGCAAAAAAAACCAGTGCACAAAATGGACTAAGGAAAGAAGGGAGCATGGGAGGTGAGGTCAGATGGCGCAGGGTCCCTCAGGGAAGGTGGAAGTGAAGGAGGAGTACTGAGCTAGAGTGATTTAATACAATTTGTATTTGAAAGGATGGCTTCCCAGGTAGTGCTAGAGATAAAGAACCCATCTGCCAATGCAGGAGACATAAATGGTTCAATCCCTGGTTCAGGAAGATCCCCTGGGGGAGGGCAAGGTTACCCATTCCAGTATTCTTGTCTGGAGAATCCCTTGGCCAGAGGACCCTGATGGGGTACAGTCCACAGGGTCACAAAGAGTCAGACAAGACTGAAGCAACTTAGCGTGCAAGCATGCCTATTTGAAATTATTGCTCTGGACACACATTTGTAAATAGACCCTAAGGAGACAAGAATAGAAACAATGAGACAGTGAAGCTATTATTATTGTCAGATGAGAGATGATGGTCATATTGAATCAGGAAAGTGGTGATATGTGTATGTGTGTGTATACATATACATACTTATATAATATAATTGTTCAGTTATTAAGTCATCCACCTCTTGTGACCCTATGGAATGCAGCATGCCCAGCTTCTCTGTCCTTCACTATCTCTCGGGGTTTGCCCAAATTCATGTCCACTGAGGCAGTGATGCCATTCAACCATCTCATCCTTTGTTGCCCTCTTCTCCTCCTGTCCTCAGTCTTTCCTAGCATCAGCGTCTTTTCCAGTGAGTCTGCCCTTTGCATCATGTAGTGAAGTATTAGAGCTTCAGCATCAGTCCTTCCAATAACTAGTCATGGTGATTTCCTTTAGGATTGACCAGTTTGATCACCTTGCTGTTTAAGGGGCTCTCAAAAGGCTTCTCTAGCATTATAAATATTAAATATATAATATAACATATATATGTAAAATATATAAATATTTTCTCAGAGAGCATGGTATATGAAAAAGAAAAAAAAAAGTAAATCAAGGATGACACCAATGTTTGGTAATGAAAAGAGAAAGAAAGATAAAAATAACATTTATTAAATGGGAAGACCGCATGTATGGGAAACATGTTAAGGGAGTTCAGGTTTAGACATGTTAGACATCCAAATGGAGATGTCAAATAAGTAGTAAGGTTTATGATTAAACTAGACACTCTTCCCAATACACAGACACGTGCACACACACAGCCCAACACAGATTCTTGGCCCTATTGAAGGTGCAAAGGAACCTTGGGCTTGGGGGCTCCCATCCATTCATGCTGCCCCCATGGATTCCCAACTCAGCATCCAGGACCAATTCTGGCTCTTTTCTCTGTGGCATGATCAGGACTTCTACACAGTCCCTGCCTAGTCTCATGTTCTCAGAAAGACCCATTCCAGCCAGAGCTGAGGCTGTGGGGATTAACATGAGCATAGTCAGGAATTTCCTCTTCAAGAAGCTTCAGCAGGAGAGGGGTTAGGAGCAAAGTCCACGACAGGAAGAATTCTTGTCCTACAGGGGTGAGAATTCTTAGAGGGAGGGTTGTTGACCTAACCCTTAGCACCTAATGATATCATTTTAAGTGGAAATAAGGTATGTGCATACATAGTTTAGAGGAGGTAGTTAGGGTGGGCCCCCATATGACGTGATTGGTATCTTTACAAAAAAGGGAAACTGAACACAGCACTGACATGCAAAGTGAGGAGGATGTAAAGAGACAGAGAGAACACTGTGTGAAAACAGGGTTGAAGTGATGCACCTAGAAGTCAAGGAACACAGTTGCCAGCCAACACTAGAAGCTAGAAAGAGGTCAGAAGGATCCCTGTTGTTATGGACTGAGCGTGTGTCCTTTCCCTTCTTATGTGAAGTCTTACCCACTAGGTAGCTGTGTTTGGAGATGGGGCCTCTTAGGAAGCAGTTAGGTTAAATGAGGTCTTAAGAGAAGGGCCCTGATCTGATTTGTGTCCTTGTAAGAAGATATATCAGAAAGCCTCCTCTCTCCCTTCTCCCTTTCTCTCCCCTCCCCCTCCACAGGCATATTCTAAGAACGGCCATGTGAGAATAGAGCCAGAAGGTGGCACTCTACAGCCAGGGAGAGAGCTCTTCCCAGAAACTGATTCAACTGGCACCTTGATCCAGGACTTCTAGCCACCAGAAGGATGAGGAAATAAATTTCTGCTGATTAACATCCACTCAGTCTATGTTATCTTGTTATGGCAGCCCAAGCTGACTAATACATCATTACAGGTTTCAGAGGAAGCCTGACTCTGACAATTGATTTGTGTCCTTGTAAGAAGATATATCAGAAAGCCTCCTCTCTCCCTTCTCCCTTTCTCTCCCTGCCCCTCCACAGGCATATTCTAAGAAAGGCCATGTGAGAATAGAGCCAGAAGGTGGCACTCTACAGCCAGGGAGAGAGCTCTTCCCGGAAACTGATTCAACTGGCACCTTGATCCAGGACTTCTAGCCACCAGAAGGGTGAGGAAATAAATTTCTGCTGATTAACACCCACTCAGTCTATGTTATCTTGTTATGGCAGCCCAAGCTGACTAATACATCATTACAGGTTTCAGAGGAAGCCTGACTCTGACAAATCCTTGCTTTAGACTCCTAGTTAATAGAATTGTGAGACAGTAAGTTCTGTTGTTTTTAAGTCACCTAGTATTTGGCATGTTGTTATGGCAATCCTAGGACGTTATACAGGACCCTTAGGAAGTGTGGAACCCAGGGTTCACAGGTTGGCCCTTTGAGGCCTGCAAACCCCTGAGGTGTTAGCTCTAGAGTGAAACTTACCTGTTGTGTCCAAATCCACCCTTTCCTGAGAGTGATATTTAGCAAGTTCCTATATTGTCTAAGCCTTGAGTTTCCACATATGAACAATTGGAAAACAATTGAAAGCATTCAGGGGGCTCCAGTGAGGATTGAGTATGAAAATACATAAAAGAAATCAGCAGTGTTCAGTTTCCATTATTGTATTACTGTTATTAGGACCTAACAGCTGTGGAATTTCCACAATCAGCTTGCACCACCAGGAAGAGGTAGTCCAGCCCCCTGAACATGATTTTGGTCATTTCAGCAGCTCCATCTAATACTGAGTGTCTCATAAGCCTCAGGACAAGCCAGCCACGCTGGCAGTTTCAGATTATAACCCCATTCGAGGAAGAGGAAATAACATTTTAGTTACACTAACTGGCTTTTTAAATTTAAAAATGTAAAGGATTACACAATCACATGGTTAAAACAGAGGGGAAATAGAGATTGAAAATGGAGTCTCTCCCTATCTCTGACTTCTATTTACCAGCTACCTTCCCAGAGGCAGGCACTATCACCAGCTTCCTAGGCATCCATCCAGACTTAATGTGGGTTTATAAGTACATACATGGAGATACCTCCATCTTCACATACATAAAAGTGTTCCTCATGGGCTGTTCTACTTTTTCTTTTCTATCAACAACACAAGCAGGAGCCCACTCGGTCTGTACACATAGAAGTGACTCATTTAATGTCTGCATACTACTCCACATGTGACTCTACTTATGGACAACTTCTCATGGAGAGTTAGGTTGTTTCCCTTTCTCTGGTGGGTTACTTGTAATTATAAAAGTATAATGTGTTTTTCTTTCTGGCTCACTTCACTCTGTATAATTGGCTCCAGTTTAATCCACCTCATTAGAACTGCACATATATATGGAATTAGAAAGATGGTAATGATAACCCTCTTTGCGAGACAGCAAAAGAGACACAGATGTATAGAATGGATTTTTGGACCCTGAGGGAGAGGGAGAGGGTGGGATGATTTCGGAGAATGACATTGAAACATGTATACTATCATGTAAGAAACAAATCGCCAGTCTATGTTCGATACAGGATACAGGATGCTTGGGGCTGGTGCATGGGGATGATCCAGAGAGATGACATGGGGTGAGAAGTAGGAGGGGGGCTCAGGATTGGGAATTCATGTACACCCGTGGCAGATTCATGTCAATGTATGGCAAAACCAATACAGTCCTGTAAAGTAAAATAAAGTAAAAAAAAAAAAAAAAGTATAATGTGTTTATCAAAAAAAACTATGTGCATTGCGGAGTCATTTCAAGTAAAATTTCAAAGTGTGCCTTTTCCCAAAGGTAAGCACTGTTACTGATGAGCATCCTTCTGGGCCTTCATTTATGCAGCCACAAATGAACACTGATGTTCAGTATTCCTGATGGCCTATATAGGTGTGTCTTTGTCTCGTCCTTTAATTGGTGGTACTGTACTATGCTTTCCTTCATGAATTAATGGGCAAGATAAAAGTATTCTTAAACACCTCAGTTGACATCACATTCAGAGTTAATCTAACATTTAAATGTAGACTTTTTTGGAAAACAAAGAACACCACCCATAAGTGCTTACTTAATCTGGGGTGCAAAGTACAGGCCTTTATTCTAATAGCGGGAACTGTGCATTTGGACCTCCTGAAGGACTGAATTTCAGTCTTCAATGTGGCAACTTCCTAAGGGAGTTTCACTGGGTATTATGAACAAAACAATGTTTGAGTTACTCTCCAATAGAAGACATAAGTGGGGATCACTGTGGGGACAGTTACACTGTGTGGGGAAAAGGGAGAAGGAAGTGGTATTTTTTGCTAAATGGACAGGAAATGCAAGCCTCTGGCTGAGGCTGTCAGTTAGTGATTTCTAAAGCACAGCTGAGGGTGGTTTGCAGGCCAAGTTTCCACACACGGTGAGGGATGAGTTTAAGTCCTTCACCTGGAGGTGTGGGGGCACTGGGTCCCGAGACTCCTCCAGGGAGCAGAGGAGGAAAAAATACCTGACCAGGCTAAACTCCCAAAGGGGACTTGAAGAGGAGTGTCTTTTCCTTCTTGATGGGCTGAGATGTGACCACAGAATGGCCAAAGGTCTTCTCTTTGAAGGTGCCCTAAACAAGCTTGCCACATGTCCATCTGTCAGGACACAGGAATAGGACAGCATAGGATGAACAGACAGAGCAGAGGCCATGAAGTCCCCCCGGGAGAGGCCTGTCTTTGTGGAGGAATGAATCTCAGAACATCAGAGCTTGGAGGAGTTAGGGTCAATATTTCAAGGCCCCTACTGTTACAGAGGAGGAGGTTCCCCAGGAGGTGAACCTGTCCTGGGTCACACAGGGCAGAGCCACACCTGGCACCGGGGCTCCCCGCTCCCAGCCCAGGGCTTCTCCCCTGCAGGAGCTCCCACCAGCCCCCCACCCTGTCCCTGACCTCTCCAGGGGTTCCCCTTCCAGCACACTCTTTCATCACCAGGATCTGAGCAGCTCTTGGAAGCTCATCCTCCAACTTTCCTCTCCTGAGAAAGGGGAAGTAAGTACTTAGAGGGGTTTAGTAGGGCAGGGACTTCTGGCCAGCCGAGGGTTAAACAGCAGTTCAGCCAGACTCCCCACTTGTTGGAAAAGAGGGAACCAAGGAGAGAGGAGGCTCAACCCTCAGACTGCAGAGAGGATCATCCAGAAGCTGAAAATAAAAGTGTCAGTCGCTCAGTTGTGTCCAACTCTTTTGATCCCATGGACTAGCCTGCCAGCCTCCTCTGGCAGGAATACTATTCATGGAATTCTCCAGGCAAGAATACTGGAGTGGGCAAACCATTCCCTTCTTCAGGGGATCTTCCTGACTGAGGGATTGAATCCAGGTCTCCCACATTGCGGGCAGATTCTTTACCTCTGAGCCAGCAGGAAAGCCCACCCAAATGGCGAGCCCAGTTGTGAGGAAGATGAAAGCAGACATAGCAGAAGACAGAAGGCAGCAAAAGCGCTATGATCTATAAAAGGTCTGATTCTGAAGAAGAAAAGTAAAGCCAGGAAGGACATTTGAAAGCAAGACAGAGTGAAAATTCATTTAAGAAATATAAAGTTAAGAACTTAGCAGTTATTGTAGACCTTTGTTCATGTTTCTGACTCTTCCTCCATCATCACACTAGGAAACCTACAGTAATTCCTTCTCAGCTGCACTTCAGTGCTGTCTACTCTGTCTCCATGCCTGTGTCAAAAGCCCATGATGGGCTTTCTTCTCCATGCCCTGCCAGCAGATACAGGGACATGTTGAGTAAATGCTATTACTGCTGTGGGTGAAGGTTCCATGAGGGACAAGAACTGTCCTCACCGGCAGCTGCTGTGTCTCTGAGAAATTGTAGTGTGAATTGGTTGCTTCCTTTCCCACTTCTTTCAAACTCATGTCCAGGAAATGTTTAAAGAGTCTAAGGATAGTCTAATGATAAGGAGAAATATTTTGGCATTATTACACAGTCACTCCTCCACCCCCAACCTGCCCTGAAATGTAGAGGAATTTAGGGATGAAGTTCCTTCTCATGAAGCCTCTTCCAATTTACCAAAATTATTCTGGAAAGAATTCATTTTGCTTGGAACTTCGGGGGCTGGGGTTAAGGGGGCAACAAATGCCACTTCTTCCCAGATCCTGTATGTTCTTGAGAAAGTCAGTTTCCTTCTCTGAGTAGAGAAAGCCATATTATCAAATGAATATTTTTAATAAGTTCTTTCCCTCTGTTTCTGTCACCAGTGTTCCCTTTGTCTCACTTTCTGACCTTCTCTATTTTATTTCTTGATTCTGAATGTCTAGCCTTAGGGCCTATTGAGGAAAGTATAATATCAAACCTATTTTTCCAGCTAAACAACTGGAGAAGTTTAGAAAGCTTACATTTTCCTGTAGATAGAAGTAACCTAGTCAAATGGAATATAGACCTTTCTACAATGCTCATTTTTTCATTCTTCTTGTCTGGCTTTACAAATGCTCTCCAATTTATTAAGTTTCATTTATTGCAAGTTCACAAAGTGGTAGAATATTAACACAAAAATGAATAATAATAAAAGCTTCAAAGCTTTAGCCAGAATTTATAATTCACTATATTTTATTTTATTTTTAATTTGTTATTATTTTTTTACTTTACAATATTGCATTGGTTTTGTCATACATTGACATGAGTCTGCCATGGGTGTACGTGTGTTCCCCATTCTGAATCCCCCTCCCACCTTCCTCCCCATACTATCCCTCTGGGTCATCCTAGTGCACCAGCCCTGAGCACCCTGCTCAGGGCTCATTCATCAAACCTGCACTGGCAATTCGTTTCACATATGATAATATACATGTTTCAATGACATTCTCCCAAATCACCCCACCCTCTCCCTCTCCCACAGAGTCCAAAAGACTGTTCTATACATCTGTGTCTCTTTTGCTGTCTCACATACAGGGTTATCATTACCATCTTTCTAAATTTCATATATATGCGTTAGTATACTGTATTGGTGTTTTTCTTTCTGGCCAATTCACTCTGTGTAATAGGCTCCAGTTTCATCTACCTCATGAGAACTGATTCAAATGTATTCTTTTTAATGGCTGAGTAATATTTCATTGTGTACATGTACCACAGCTTTCTTATCCATTCATCTGCTGATGGACATCTAGGTTGCTTCCATGTCCTGGCTATTATAAACAGTGCTGTGATGAACATCGGGGTACACGTGTCTCTTTCAGTTTGGTTTCCTTGGTGGGTATGCCCAGCAATGGTATTGCTGGGTCATATGGCAGTTCTATTTCCAGTTTTTAAAGGAATCTCCACACCATTCTCCATAGTGGCTGTACTAGTTTGCATTCCCACAACAGTGTAAGAGGGCTCCCTTTTCTTCACACCCTCTCCATGATTTCTTGCTTGTAGATTTTTGGATCACAGCCATTCTGACTGGTGTGAAATGGTACCTCATGTGGTTTTGATTTGTATTTCTCTGATAATGAGTGATGTTGAGCATCTTTTCATGTGCTTGTTAGCCATCTATATGTCTTCTTTGCAGAAATGTCTGTTTAGTTCTTTGACCCATTTTTTGATTGGGTCATTTATTTTGCTGGAATTGAGCTGCAGGAGTTGCTTGTATATTTTTGAGATTAATTCTTTGTCAGTTAATTTATTTTCTATTATTTTCTCCCGTTCTGAAGGCTGTCTCTTCACCTTGCTTATAGGTTCCTTTGTTGCGCAAAAGCTTTTAAGTTTAATTAGGTCCCATTTGTTTATTTTTTATTTCATTTCTAGTGTTCTGGGAAGTGGGTCATAGAAGATCCTGCTGTGGTTTATGTCGGAGAGTGTTTTGCCTATGTTCTCCTCTAGGAGTTTTAGAGTTTCTGGTCTTACATTTAGATCTTTGACCCATTTTTTTTGTATGGTGTTAGAAAGTGTTCTAGTTTCATTCTTTTACAAGTGGCTGAGCAGTTTTCCCAGCACCACTTGTTAAAGAGATCATCTTTCCTCCATTGTATATTCTTGCCTCCTTTGTCAATGATAAGGTGTCCATAGTATGTGGATTTATCTCTGGGCTTTCTATTTTGTTCCTTTGATCTATATTTCTGTCTTTGTGCCAGTACCATGCTGTCTTGATGACTGTGGCTTTGTAGTAGAGCCTGAAGTCAGGTAGGTTGATTCCTCCAGTTCCATTCTTCTTTCTCAAGATTGCTTTGGCTATTAATTTTTTTTAAATTTCTATACAAATTGTGAAATTATTTGTTCTAGTTCTGTGGAAAATACCATTGGCGGGTTTATAGGGATTGCATTGAATCTATAGATTGGTTTGGGTAGTATACTCATTTTCACTATATTGATTCTTCTGATCCATGAACATGGTATATTTCTCCATCTATTTGTGTCTCCTTTGATTTCTTTCACCAGTGTTTTATAGTTTTCTATATATGGAGGCTGAACAACATGCTGCTAAATAACCAACAAATCACAAAGGAAATCAAAAAGAAATCAAAATATGCATAGAAACGAATGAAAATGAAAACAAAACAACTCAAAACCTAGGGATACTGTAAAAACAGTGCTAAGGGGAAGGTTCATAACAATACAGGCTTCAGTTCCATTCAGTCGCTCAGTTGTATCTGGCTCTTTGTGACCCCATGATTCACAGCACTCCAGGCCTCCCTGTCTATTATCAACTCCCGGAGTTCACTCAGACACATCAGTCAAGTTGATGATGCCATCCAGCCATCTCATCCTCTGTCGTCCCCTTCTCCTCCTGCCCTCAATCCCTCCCAGCATCAGAGTCTTTTCCAATGAGTCAGCTATTCCCATGAGGTGGCCAAAGTATAGGAGTTTCAGCTTTAGCATCAGTCCTTCCAATGAACATCCGGGACTGATCTCCTTTAGAATGGACTGGTTGGATCTCCTTGCAGTCCAAGGGACTCTCAAGAGTCTT
The DNA here is from genome assembly GCA_006408695.1 of Aepyceros melampus. Classification (NCBI taxonomy): domain Eukaryota; kingdom Metazoa; phylum Chordata; class Mammalia; order Artiodactyla; family Bovidae; genus Aepyceros; species Aepyceros melampus. The sequence goes on along the minus strand of SJXQ01011793.1, from coordinate 133,543 downwards.
CTCCAACACCACAGTTCAAAAGCATCAATTCTTTGGCACTCAGCTTTCTTCACAGTCCAACTCTCACATCCATACATGACCACAGGAAAAACCATAGCCTTGACTAGACGGACCTTAGTCGGCAAGTAATGTCTCTGTTTTGAATATGCTCTTTAGGTTGGTCATAACTTTCCTTCCAAGGAGTAAGTGGCTTTTTTTTTTTTAATTTCCTGGCTGTGATCACCATCTGCAGTGATTTGGGAGTCCCCCAAAATAAAGTCTGACACTGTTTCCCCATCTATTTCCCATGAAGTGATGGGACCAGATGCCATGATCTTCATCTTGCTTCAAGAAAAATGTCAAAGACATAACCTCAGTCTACACCTAAAGCAACTAGAAAAGGATGAAGAACCCCAGGGTTAGTAGAAGGAAAGACATCTTAAAAATTAGGGCAGAAAAAAATGCAAAAGAAACAAAAGAAACCATAGGAAAAACCAACAAAGCCAAAAGCTGGTTCTTTGAGAAGATAAATAAAATGGACAAACCACTAGCCAGACTCATCAAGAAACAAAGGGAGAAAAATCAAATTAATAAAATTATAAATGAAAATGGAGAGATCACAACAGACAACACAGAAATACAAAGGATCATAAGAGACTACTATCAGCAACTATATGCCAAAAAAATGGACAACTTGGAAGAAATGGACAAACTCTTAGAAAAGTACATCTTTCCAAAACTGAACCAGGAAGAAATAGAAAATCTTAACTGACCCATCACAAGCACAGAAATTGAAACTGTATTCAGAAATCTTCCAGCAAACAAAAGCCCAGGACCAGATGGCTTGACAGCTGAATTCTACCAAAAATTTGGAGAAGAGCTAACACCTATCCTACCCAACTCTTCCAGAAAACTGCAGAGGAAGGTAAATTTCCAAATTCATTCTATGAGGCCACCATTACCCTAATACCGAAACCTGACAAAGATGCCACAAAAAAAGAAAACTACAGGCCAATATCACTGATGAACACAGATGCAAAAATCCTTAGCAAAATTCTAGCAAACAGAATCCAAAAACACATGAAAAAGATCATACACCATGACCAAGTGGGCTTTATCCCAGGGATGCAAGGATTCTTCAATATCCGCAAATCAATCAATGTAATAACCACATTAACAAATTGAAAAATAAAAACCATATGATTATCTCAATAGATGCAGAGAAAGCCTTTGACAAAATTCAACATCCATTTATGATAAGAACCCTCCAGAAAGCAGGAATAGAAGGAACATACCTCAACATAAGAAAAGCTATGTATGACAAACCCACAGCAAACATTATCCTCAATGGTGAAAAATTGAAAGCATTTCCCCTAAAGTCAGGAGCAAGACAAGGGTGTCCATTCTCACCACTACTATTCAAAATAGTTTTGGAAGTTTTGGCCACAGCAATCAGAGCAGAAAAAGAAATAAAAGGAATCCAGATTGGAAAAGAAGAAGTAAAACTCTCACTGTTTGCAGATGACATGATCCTCTACATAGAAAACCCTAAAGACTCCACCAGAAAATTACTAGAGCTAATCAATGAATATAGTAAAGTTGCAGGCTATAAAATCAACACACAGAAATCCCTTGCATTCCTATACACTAACAATGAGAAAACAAAGAGAAATTACACAAACAATTCCATTCACTTTTGAAATGAAAAGAATGAAATACTTAGGAATATATCTACCTAAAGAAACAAAAAACCTATTTTTTTTTCAGATTTTATTTTATTTATTTTTACTTTACAATATTGTATTGGTTAATTGTTACTTTGCATTTATTTTTTGTACCTTTAAAGAAGCGATGTCCAAGGAAACTAGAATTGAAAGAGACACGTGTACCCCAGTGTTCGCCGCAGCACTGTTTATAATAGCCAGGACATGGAAGCAACCTATACGTCCATCAGCAGACGAATGGATAAAAAAACTGTGGTACATTTACACAATGGAGTATTACTCAGCCATTAAAAAGAATACATTTGAATCAGTTCTAATGAGGTGGATGAAACTGGAGCTTATTATGCAGAGTGAAGCCAGAAAGAAAAAACCAATATAGTATACTAACACATATATATGGAATTTAGAAAGATGGTAATGATAACCCTGTATTTGAGACAGCAAAAGAGACACTAATGTATAGAAAGTCTTATGGACTCTGGGAGAGGGCGAGGGTGGGATGATTTGGGAGAATGGCATTGAAACATGTATAATATCATAGATGAAATGAATCACCAGTCCAGGTTTGATGCATGATACAGGATGCTTGGGGCTGGTGCACTGGGATGACCCAGAGGGATCGTATGGGGAGGGAGGTGGGAGAGGGGTTCTGGATGGAAAACATGTGTACACCCATGGTGGACCCACTTTTATGTATGGAAAAACCAATACAATATTGTAAAGTAATTAGTCTACAATTAAAATAAATAAGTTTATATTAAAAAATTAAAATAAGCACTGTTTCTTACATTTGTTGATACATACACATTCTTCTTTTAAGAGATGTTTTATTTCTTTTACTTTCCTTTTTTTCCTCAACTACTTATTGTATCTACATATTCTTTACCAATCCTCACAACAATGTTTTTCCTTAGTGATCTATTATGGCTTTTTCTTATATTTTCTTCACACTCACCATCATGTGGGGATAAAGGTATTTTTAAATATCAAAGTCTGCTGTTACCTTTAAAAGATTAGGCTTGCATTATATACCACCTTTCACATCATGCTGAGGTAAAGCCATGCATCTGACCTCATGGAAACTGAAAATTCCTCCCAGCCAACTGATATACATGCATTTTTAAAGGTTTTATAATATTCCATTGTACAGATATCTCCCATACTGCTCAATGATTTCTGACTGATGGACATGTCCTTTGTTTGTCAGGGTTTTGACTTAAAAGGGTACTTTGAATCTACAGAGGGCATCATCCTGGAGGCTTTTGTTTTTACGTGAAGGTAATGTTTTTAATTCCTGGACCTTTTTCCTTGTCTTTTTCCCCTTCTTCCCAGCATTCCTGTTTCCGCTTTCTCACGGCTATTCTGTTTTTCCACCTCTGAGACGCATTGCATCCAGGGCTTCAGTGACGTCATCTTTCTGCGCTGCACGGACAGCCACTGGTGGAGGAAGGAACTGCACTGCCGCCCTTCACTTCTTTTGTTGGGCTCTCTTTCGGAGTCATGGTGCCATCACTATGGAAGGGGCTGGTGGGCATTGGCCTCTTTGCCCTAGCCCACGTGGTTTTTTCCACTGCACAGCACCATTCTTACATGAGATTAACAGAAAAGGAAGCTGAATCACTGCCAGTAGGTATAGTTCTTCAGACACTTCTGGCCTTTGCATTTACCTGTTATGGTATTACNGGATATTGAAGAATCCTTGCATCCCTGGGATAAAGCCCACTTGGTCATGGTGTATGATCTTTTTAATGTGTTGTTGGATTCTGATTGCTAAAATTTTGTTAAGGATTTTTGCATCTATGTTCATCAGTGATATTGGCCTGTAGTTTTCTTTTTTTGTGGCATCTTTGTCAGGTTTTGGTATGAGGGTGATGGTGGCCTCATAGAATGAGTTTGGAAGTTTACCTTCCTCTGCAATTTTCTGGAAGAGTTTGAGTAGGATAGGTGTTAGCTCTTCTCGAAATTTTTGGTAGAATTCAGCTGTGAAGCCGTCTGGACCTGGGCTTTTGTTTGCTGGAAGGTTTCTGATTACAGTTTCAATTTCTGTGCTTGTGATGGGTCTGTTGAGATTTTCTATTTCTTCCTGGTTCAGTTTTGGCAAGTTGTACTTTTCTAAGATGGGTCACGTATTGTTGAAGCTTGGCTTGGAGAATTTTGAGCATTACTTTACTAGCACGTGAGATGAGTGCAATTGTGTGGTAGTTTGAGCCTTCTTTGGCATTGTCTTTCTTTGGGATTGGAATGCAAACTGACTTTTTCCAGTCCTGTGGCCACTGCTGAGTCTTCCAAATTTGCTGGCATCTTGCCTGTAGCACTTTCAAAGTGTCACTTTTATGATTTGAAATAGCTCAACTGGAATTTCATCACCTCCCCTAGCTTTGTCTGTAGTAATGCTTTTAAGGCCCACTTGACTTCACATTCCAGGATGTCTGGCTCTAGGTGAGTGACCACACTATCGTGATTATCTGGGTCATGAAGATCTTTTTTGTACAGTTCTTCTGTGTATTCTTGCCACCTCTTCTTAATATCTTCTGCTTCTATTAGGTCCATATCATTTTTGTCTTTTATTGTGCCCATCTTTGCATGAAATGTTCCTTGGCATCTCTAATTTTCTTGAAGAGATCTCTCGTCTTTCCTGTTCTGCTCTTTTCCTCTATTTCTTTGCATTGATCACTGAGAAAGGCTTTCTTATCTCTCCTTGCTTTATTTGGAAATATGAATATATCTCTGCATTCAAATGGATATATCTTTCCTTTTCTCCTTTGCTTTTTGCTTCTTTTCTTTTCACAGCTATTTGTAAGGCCTCCCCAGACAGCCATTTTGCTTTTATGCATTTATTTTTCTTGGGGATAATCTTGATCCCTGTCTCCTGTACAATGTCGCAAACCTCCATCCATAGTTCATTAGGCACTCTGTCTATCAGATCTAGTCCCTTAAATCTATTTCTCACTTCCACTGTATAATCATAAGGGATTTGATTTAGGTCATACCTGAATGGTCTAGTGGTTTTCCCTACTCTCTTCAATTTAAGTCTGAATTTGGCAATAAGGAGTTCATGATCTGAGTCACAGTCAGCTCCCGGTCTTGTTTTTGCTGACTGTATAGCTTCTCCATCTTTGGCTGCAAAGAAGATAATCAATCTGATTTCGCTGTTGGCCACCTGGTGATGTCCATGTTTAGAGTCTTCTCTTGTGTTGTTGGAAATGGGTGTTTGCTATGATCAGTGTGTTCTCTTGGCAAAGCTCTAATAGCCTTTACCCTGATTCATTCTGTACTCTGAGGCCAAATTTGCCTGTTACTCCAAGTTTCTCGACTTCCTACTTTTGCATTCCAGTCGCTTATATTAAAAAGGACATCTTTTTTGGGTGTTAGTTCTAAAAGGTCTTGTAGGTCCTCATAGAACTGTTCAACTTCAGCTTCTTCAGCATTACTGGTTGGAGCATAGACTTAGATTACCATGATACTGAATGGTTTGCCTTGGAAAGGAACAGAGATCATTCTGTTGTTTTTGAGATTGCATCCAGGTACTGCATTTCAGACTCTTTTGTTGACTAGGATGGCTACTCCATTTCTTCTATGGGATTCTTGCCCACAGTAGTAGATAAAATGATCATCTGAGTTAAATTCACCCATTCCAGTCCATTTTAGTTCGCTGATTCCTAAAATGTTGGCGTTCTCTCTTGCCGTCTCCTGTTTGACCACTTCCAATTTGCCTTGATCCATGGACTAACATTCCAGGTTCCTAAGCAATATTGCTCTTTACAGCATTGGATCTTGCTTCTATCACCAATTACATCCAGAACTAGATGTTGTTTTTGCTTTGGCTCCACCTCTTCCTTCTTTTTGGAGTTATTTCTCCACTGATCTCCAGTAGCATATTTAGCACCTACCAACCTGGGGAGTTCATCTTTCACTGTCCTATCTTTATGCCTTTTCATACTGTTCATGGGGTTTTCAAGGCATGAACACTGAAGTGGTTTGCCATTCCCTTTTCCTGTGGACCACATTTTGTCAGTACTGTCCACCATCACCCGTCCATCTTGGGTGGCCCTACATGGCATGGCCTAGTTTCACTGAGTTAGACAAGGCTGTGGTCCATGTGATTAGATTGGCTAGTTTTCTGTGATTGTGGTTTCAGTCTGTCTGCCTTCTGATGCCTTCTCTCCATGCCTACCATCTTATTGGGGCTTCTCTTACCTTGGACATGGGGTATCTCTTCATGGCTGCTCCATCAAAGTGCAGCCGATGCCCCTTACCTTGGATTTGGGGTATCTTCCCTCAGCTGCTCGCCGCTCCAGCGTAAGTTAATTTGTATCATTTCCTTTTAGATTCTGCCTATGAGGGATGTCATATTATGATATTTCTCTTTCTCTGTCTGACTTATTTTACTCAGTGTGACACTATCTAGGTTCATCCATGTTGTTGCAAATGGTATTATTTCATTCTTTTTAATACAGTGCCAACTTCTTGCTGGATTGATGTCCTACCTAGCTGAACTCTTGACTGCTTTGCTGTAATGGAATGTTAACAGAGACAGCGACAGAAAGGAAACCATTATTGCCACTAGTGGTCAGATGTGATCTAGAGCAGCCACAGAGCAAATCTAAAGTGAATAGCATGCAGAGGAAGAAAGACAGAAATATGCTTTTTACACTTTTCAGGCCTTATAGGTAACGGCCTTTAGGACATCAGAAGGACTTTCTAGAATTAGCATTTTTTTTTTTTTTGACATAACATAAATCAACCCAAGTAGCAGTAACCTTTGTAATCAGGCAGCTTGCTGAAATATAAAACACCTCAAAACCACCCTGATTAGCAGACAAATACCTTCTGTTTCCACAGATGCTAAGTACTTATTGATTTGGTTTTACCTGCTAGTGGTCATTAAGGCCTGAAAAAAATAATGACCACAACACCATAAATCATTATCATGGTGAAGCATTGATTAAGTACCTGCCTGAACATGAAGGCATTTGGTGAAAGCATACGAGACCCATCATGTAAAAATATGAACAGTTGGAGGATGTGATGATGAAAGAGATAATATGAAGCAGATGTGGATAAAGTGGAAAGCAATGCCTTAAATACCCTGCGTGAAATCATTCGGGTCTTATGGAAGACGAGCAAGCACACCCAGTGTGTCAATATGTGCTAGTGTTTGCAGGGCATTTATCCAGGTATATCTTCAGCTATGATGCTACATGAAAAGTAGGTCTGTTTTCAGTACTCTGTGCATCTCCACAGAAAATATTAGAAATATATTTGTATCATTTTGGCATTTTTTGCTTGTTTATTCTTATTTTCTTAAATTGTCTAGACAATTTAAAAATATGAATGAGATGCAAATTTTTGCTTTGGTTAATTATTGGGCTATTGTTTAGTATTATTATTTTGTTTTGGTATTGGTTAGTGGGATCTTAATCCTTCAGATGGGTTTGTCTAAAATCTTCTGGCTTCCTTCTCATCACAAGCAAGGAGAGGGTCCTATGAAAATAACAGGAATAGGTCAGTTAGAATGAATGAAGGAATGCATTTTCAAAGAGGTTAACATAACTTTCAAAACCATGAAAAATTGCAAAATGTCTTATCTGGGCTACCCCTCACATGATTTTCCCTTGACAACCTGACGGTAAAAAGGAGCCATACAGCAACTTGGTCTTAATCTTCAGAGAAGCCAGAGGGCCCTCATAAGGGCAGGGATTTTTCTTTCCACTCCGTACCCTCATTGGCAGGTGCAAAGCCACACAACTTTGAGCTGATTGACGCAAAGCAAGCTAACAATTTGCCCCCAAAATCAGACTCTGACTGTAGGCTGCCACTCAGAAGAGAAGTGATCTTTGCTGAACAAAAAGTTAAACAGATGAAATCCTCGGTGACAATCAAGAGAGACAACACTGATCCAGGAGAAAAAATATTCTGAGGGCAAGCCGACATTCAAGCCACTGCATAGACACTGAACCCATAAACTAAATGAAGCATTAACCAGTTATACAATTTCAATTTGAGTTGGGAAACATTTTGTACTCTTGACTCAAGGAAATATGCAGACAAGACTGAAAATGGAAATCAAATCCTTGCAAAGGAGAGTTTCATCTTCTTTGGACATGGTTAAGAATTTGACCTTCAATGATAACCAGTTATAAATATCATGGGAAGAACATAATAAGGGGAAACATTTTTATATGTTTCAGAAACAAATGCCCTGACTCATGATTAAAACAAACTAGTGGGTAGAATCATAATTCTAAGTTTTCTAAAACATAATATTAGTTAAAAAATTATTTGCAACACTTCCCTAGGTTTTATATATATATATAAAACTTATTGGAGAAGGAAATGGCAACCCACTCCAGTATTCTTGCCTGGAAAATCCCATGGACGGAGGAGCCTGGTTGGCTACTGTTCATGGGGTCACAAAGAGTCGGACACGACTGAGCGACTTCACTATCTATCTATCTATCTATCTATATTTGTTCAAACACTTATTGAATGGCTGCTATATGCCAGGTACTGAATTAGACACTTGGTGCATAAAGGAGATAAGGACCTGTCTTTATAGTAAAGAAGGTTATGTTCATAGAAAAGAATTTAAATTAAGCCAGCATCAGCAGACAATAATGGAAGTGATGATGAGCCAGTTTACTTATATGTTTTACTTAATGATTGCTAGATCTAGGCACCATGTCCGTGTCAAAATTTATAAAGTGATTTTAATTTCTGTTAGTTAAAACACCATAACTATTTTAAACAACAACATAAATGAAAGCAGCCTACCATTCTAGGGTCCCAGAAATTTCTCTAATGGCAGGGATTAATTATGTGCAATGTTACATTTCTTGTTGTTGTTGTTTTTTTAATTCTAAAATATTACCTCTTTTTTTTTCTTAAAATATCTCTCCTTAAGATACCTGCACAGACTCTCTAGGGACCATAAATGTTGAGCTGGAAAACAGGGAAGGATATTTTGCTTGGGCTTGAAGCAATGAATAGGAAGAAGTCTCTTCCCATAAACTAGTTTCTGGGATCTCAATAAAGACTTTTTCTTGGAGGAATCCAGACCAAGAAATGAAATTATCACCTTCCTCTTGACTGAGAACAGAAACTAATATATGTTTTAGGAAAGCAGCTAAAGGTGGAAGAGCTTGGTTTACAAAAGTAATTGTATCAGCCTAATTTAAGTATGTTAAGTAAACTTATTTAATAAGTTGGGATATGGAAAGTAAGCAGAGGTCTATAGTGGACTGAGAACACAGAAGGAAATATTTCTTGCCATAAAAATAGGCAGGAACCAAGTAAACTTAATTGAGATTATGTTTCTCAGAACCAGAAATTCAAATAGAATAAGCCTTCTTTTGATCTTCTTTGTCTTTCCACTACAATGCTAGTTTTCATGGAAATTTCTTTTGTAAACATCTGTTCCCTACGGGAAGTGAGGTATGTTGTACGTTCAGGCTGGTGTTCTCTCTGGATAAGCGTGAAGTCAACATCCATTTTATCAGCTTCAAAGTACAAGCCTATAGCATTTGGCAGAGCCTGGGAGGAAGAGAGATGCTGAACTAGTTTGGGATATTTTTATTCTTTTTCATGTCAAGGAATGCTGCCCCAGGGTCTCATTTATGCTTTTATGACCTCAGTTCCTTACAACACACCTCAGTCTGATTATACAGTAACCACTGTGCTGAAAGATCTCTAATGCCATTCAAATGGATCACTGGACACTTTTCAGTGTTATTTTATTTGAATTCTCAGCATCATTTGACCCAGTTAACCACTTCTCCCTTTCTGAAGTTTTTCTCCCTTTACTCGGATAACATTTATTCTTCTTGTTTTCTTTACTTTCATCAGATTTTCTTTTAAATGTCGGTGTCCCTAATTATACATCATGGCCTCTTCCCTCTCATTATGCACACTCATTTGGCTAATTTTTGTAGCCTGACAATTCATATTTGTCCTTCAAGAGCCATTCAGTCCAAGTGTCACAAATTTTGGAAACCTTCCCTCTTGTTAGGCTCCAGCTTGAAGTGGAGTGTCTCATAATCATTATTACCCTCTAAAAGGCCATGTCATTATGTACAAATCTCTTACGACACCAGAGTGGATCATAATTTTGCAGTATACTATTTTTCATTTTCTTGTTTTATTCACCAGATTTTAAGACTCTTGAGTCAGGCATCTTTATCTTATTTTTCAATATAGCCCACCTTATCCCAGAATTACTGAAAAAATAATAAGGTAATATTTGTTAAATAGATGAATCAATTAAAAATGAATAAATTGGCATCTCTTATTGCCAAAACAGAGTGTGGACTTTCCTCAAATATTATGCAAGTTTAAGAAATATTAGCATTTTCAATAAATTTTTAGTACAGAGCAGCATATTTTATCAATATGTTCTCCTCTGACACACACAATTAAACATATATATTTTCCTGTGAGTATGATTATATGTAAATGTTTTTTGACTGTATTGCTCATTGCATTTATCTGAAAATCCATGCTTCACATAGGCATGTTTCATAACTTACATGAAAATATTTTACAGTTTCTACACAAAACAATATTGATAAAGAACTAAGAAGTTCATTGAATATATCTCAATTATGTATATTATGCTGAAGCAAGAGATCAATTTTTAAAGCCTTTGAAGGAAAAAAACTGACTAAAAACAGACCAAATAAAATATAGGACAAATGTTTCTCAAATTTAAGTGGGGGGAGGTTATAAAAATAAGATTGAGTTGGAAATATTTTTCATTTAACTACTGAATGAAAATCACTCCAAAACTTTCTAATTGTAAAATCACATAAAAAGAAAACCAAATAATTTGTTGATACCTAGCCGAAGAGAGCAGAATTGTTAACAGAAAGCCATAGCCAATTAAGCCATATGTCTTAGGGGGTAGAACGCCCGAGAATGTCCAGGAGTTTCACTGCAAGTGTCTCTGTTATAAGCATTTTCACCATACAACTTCATAATTGGCCATGAGACAATTTTGCTGTGAATCAGAAAATAACCAATTGACAGTTTTTGGTCTGACAGTTTGGTATCAGCTGGTTGACATGCGTTAACATTTCTTCCAGTTAGCAACGTTATTGCCTTCATGGCGCTGACAGGTGATTATGATTAGCCCCGGGAGTTGGTTTCTTAGTTTGAAGCACAGCACATTAGAGGAAGAAAAGAGCAAGGTCCTTGAGCAGAGTCGAACCCACATTTCCCATAGAACTGGGAACATCTATCAAGGAATATATGACAGTACATGAATGACAAACAGCACTGTAGAGCCTTTCACAACTCAGTGTAAAGCTCAGTTCCAAACCTGCCCTCAGTGTTTGAAAACTGATGCCTCTCCTAATGGAGGAAGAAATTTTATCATAAAAAGTGAGATACCCAATGAGGAGTAAAAGTATATATAATGCTTTGAAGGAGACACTTGAAAGACGAGGACTTCCAAGTACAATGCATAAAATAAAATCACCCAGTATTGGGCGATAAACGCCCAATATTGCCATGACTCTACACACACTTAAAATTATTTAAATAGTTTGTATTCACCATGAAGTCTTTGCCTATTACCCCATTCTCATATGTCATTCTGTTCTTTTGTAATGCCTCTCTTGCATTTTTCATTGTAATCTTTGATAGCCAAATGGTTTTATGCCCAGGTAGTGCTAGTGGTACAGAACCTGCCTGCCAATGCAGGAGACATAGGAGACGTGGGTTTGGTCCTTGGGTTGGGAAGATCCCCTAGGGGCGGAAATGGCAACCCACTCTAGTATTCTTGCCTGGAAAACCCTATGGGTAGAGGAGTGAGGAGCTGCAAAGAGTCAGACCCAGCTTAGCGACAGAGCACAGTTAGTTAATGGTAAAAATAGATGTGACAAAAATTCTTTCATCAAAGATATCTATGGAAAAGAAGCTCATGGTGAAAATACTTAGAACTGGAGCTGTGGCATCCTGAGCCAAATGTCAGGTGGCGTCTGGGTGGCAGTGATGCAGAGTATGATCACCTCATGTCTAACAAAAAAAGATGTCCAGAGCCTAAGGACAGTCAGCAATGTGTATAATTGAAATCGACGGAACAGGGTATTATTCCTAGGTGAAGTTCATAAATACTCAGCTCATAAGAACCATTTTTACAGCGTACATCAGTGACACTGGTTTAATGCAAGACATCAAAGGTATGAGCAGATGAAGGGAGGTTAATTTATACTTATTTTAGAATCAGTGACAGAGGAAAGATGATTCTGCTTTCAGTTTTGTTGTAATATATTTAGGCCACTGGATGAAAATCTTACATATTTCTTTTTGCTCAAAATGAAGTTCATAAATACTCAGCTCATAAGAACCATTTTTACAGCGTACATCAGTGACACTGGTTTAATGCAAGACATCAAAGGTATGAGCAGATGAAGGGAGGTTAATTTATACTTATTTTAGAATCAGTGACAGAGGAAAGATGATTCTGCTTTCAGTTTTGTTGTAATATATTTAGGCCACTGGATGAAAATCTTACATATTTCTTTTTGCTCAAAAAGAAAATGGTACTTGTGACTAAAACACAAATTCAAGGGTAACAAATGGTCACAAAGGGTCCTTGGCTTTGTACAGATACATATAAATAGAAAGAAGACACAAGCAGAGGCAAGAAAACTAAGCTAAATCACCCAGTGTGTTTCAGCATTTAAGAGCAAGAATAGTTCTGAAGGTAGCCTAGATATTGAAAGTGAAAAGTGAAAGTGGCGCAATCGTATCCTGTCTCTTTGAGACCTCATGGACTCTACAGCTCGTGGAATTCTCCAGGCCAGAATACTGGAATGGGTAGCCTTTCCTTTCTCCAGGGAATCTTCAGAACCCAGGGATCAAACCCAGGTCTCTCGCATTGCAGGCAGATTATTTACCAGCTCAGCTGAAAGGGAAACCCAAGAATATTGGAGTGGGTAGCCTATCCCTTCTCCAGCGGATCTTCCCAATCCAGGAAGTGAACTGGGGTCTCTTGCATTGCAGGCAGATTCTTTACCAGCTGAGCCATGAGGGAAGCCTGGCCTAGATATTGGCCTGAGGAAAAAAAATTAGTATGCAGTAGGCAGTGCTTCACACCTTATGCGTGAGGACAGGACCAAGAGAATCCCCTCAATGAATACTTTTGATAACTTGTGCCATAGGAGATATAGTTACCCTTGTTTCCTAGAGGGCTGACAGAACTATCTTCAGGAGAAAGAAAGAAACCTGGAAGAAATAAATGAATCTCAGTGTGAGCCTCTTCATCCAGTTTAGAACACCGCCTCCTCTGGTGCCTGTGGTTTTTAGGAGGTGTCATTCCACTAAGTGGGTGAAGGCAATGGCACTCCACTCCAGTACTCTTGCCTGGAAAATCCCATGGACAGAGGAGCTTGTTAGGCTGCAGTCCATGTAGTTGCTAGGGGTCGGACATGACTGAGCGACTTTGCTTTCACTTTTCACCTTCTTTCACTGGACAAGGAAATGGCAGCTCACTCCAGTGTTCTTGCCTGGAGAATCCCAAGGATGGAGGAGCCTGGTGGGCTGCCATCTATGGGGTCACACAGAGTCGGACACAACTGAAGCGACTTAGCAGCAGCAGCAGCATTCCACTAAGCACCATTTACTTCTAAGAAAACTGCTGTTGCTGACACTTTGTTATCCTGCACAAAGCTTAGAAACATTCCTTAAGAAATTCTGCATTATACACACGTTTAAAATCATCATTCTTAAGGAGATAATCAGAAGTGTAAAGGAAAGTAAAATATAGTAAAGCAATTGCAACTGCTTTAGTAATGAGTGAGTTCAGAGCGCCTATTTTAGAGCTCCATTCATTTATTTGGCTATGCTGGGTCTTACTCGCTGGCATGCAGGGATTTTGTTGTGGCACGTGGGATCTGAGTTCCCTGACCAGGCTCCTTGCATTGGGAGCATGGAGTCTTAACCAGTGAACTACCTGGGAAGTCCCTCAGAGATCCTAATGTACAGAAACATACAGGTTGACGTGCTTTCTCCTTTAGGCAGAGAGGGTGGTGGATAAGAAAGGGCAGCTTTTGACATTTGTTGCATGGGAATTAAGTGTTATGTGTCTCACTGCAGAGGTTTCCTAGGGCTAAAAAAGAGAAATTAACTTTGATTAGTTACAATCTGATGGTATTATGCTTTAAATATTATCTAATCCACATGTATTCTCATAAAAGCTTGTCCTTGAATGTTCATAGTGGCATTATTCATGATAACTAAAAAGGCAAAACAGCCTGTATGTCCACCTCCGCTGAATGGATAAACCAAACATAGTATACCCAATGGAATATTTTTCAGCCAGGTAAAGGAGGTACCAGTGGATGCTGAACAGAGCTGACCTTTGATCATGTTATGCTAGATGAAAGAAGTCAGACCCCAGAGGCTACATATTGTATAACTCCATTATTTCAAATCTCCGGAATACAAAAATTCATAGAGACAGAAACCAGATTAGCAGTTGCCTGGGGATGGAGGTAGGAGGAAATTCAAGGATTTATTGAGTGGGGGAGGTTATGGATATGTTCTGAAATTAGAGAATGGCGATGATTGTACAACGTTGCAAATAGACTAAAAAACACTGGATTGTATACTTTAAAGTGTTTAAATGAAAAAATTTTAAGTTATGTGAATTTTATCTCAAAAACTAGTGGTAAAATACAATCTAATCCAATATTCAGTATAAGGCTGTGAGTTAAACATTTTAAAGTTAACTGTTTTAAAATAAGAAAGATAAAAATTTGTTCTTGGACACTGTGCTAGGAAATAGGAGAGCTGATTGCAATCTATTTTATCCCCTTTATATCACAATGCTTCCTAAGATGAACTGTAAGCAACTTTCTAATGAATTGGGTCAGAGTCAATAATACATAATAAAAATACACACTTCCATATTTCCTTACTGTATTGTCCATCAATATATTTCATAATACATATTTATTTGAAATTTCTAGCATTCCTTCAAGTTGAATTCCATCGTATTTTCTGTTACTGAGTTTCAAATTCCTACAGGACAAACATCATATATATCCATTTTTAAATTACCCAAAGAACATAATCAAGGAGTACTACAAACTTTTTATATAAAATACTGCTACTTTTCCTTGATAGGTGTTAAGGGCTTAATGATCCCCTTAATTCATTTGCTTTTATAACATTTATATAGCTGATATTCTTTTAAAGTATGTTGGTTTTATTTACAGTAATCAAACATTATGGTATTTCATTAGCAATTTAATGTGCAAAACTTTTTAAAGTAAAAGTAACATGTTATCAAAAATTAGGCATGTATTTTTTATTTTAATATGTTTCTTTTTTAAATGTGCAGATGTTTTTTGCTTACAGTCTATCATTTCCACTTTTGAGAGATGCACTTGACCTTGGAAATATGTTCTTTCTCCTGTTTAGCTCTTTGTAAAAGAGGATAACATTGAGTTCCCAGGAAGTGATGGTAATGTCAAAAATTACAGCCTCATAAAAGCCTTAATTCTCACCATAAAAATAATATATAAAGTAGAGAACTATGAGGGTGCCTCACATATTGCAGTGTCAGGTTTAGGAGCACTACTATAAAATTTATAACACCTATCTATTTGATAGTGGGTAAGAGTGCAAGAAAGTGTTGCTCAATATAACTGGGTTATAAACAAGTGAATGCTTTGGTGGGGGAAATGTCTGGGGCATGTTCTCTGGTACAAATGAATGTTAAACAGCTGATGCTTAAAAACCCTGTCTCCTTAAAATGCATCTCTAAAAATTAAGTTTCATCATCAAAATATAACGAGTCAAATTACAAAATACAGCTTCAGGTATGGATATATGGTGGGGTAGAGAACTGTGATTAACAAAGAGACAAAGACAAAAGATGAGAAGGGAACAAATATGCTATTTGGGTGACCTACACAAAAGTGGACAGGCATAGAAGCATCTACAAGTGAGGTATACCAGATGCCAGATCAGGCCAAATGAACTCAGCTTGACTAATGAGAAGTCTCAGGCCCCAGGTTTTTCAGTTGGATCCTGTTCCATTAGGTTCTGTTCCCTACCATTTGAATTTGGGGTGGAATGAACATTGTATTGGTTTTCTGTCTGATCTATGCATAGTTGGAACACAAGCCAACGTTTCCAAAGTGCATGACACTGAATAGGCAGGCAGGGCTGTGCTGGATGAATTAACATTGACCCACTCCTCCATGTGGGTAGAACAGGGCTGGTTCACAATACATTCAGCAATAGCTCTTTTCTTTCTAGGGCTTTCCATTTAGACAAATGTCTCTGTTGATTTTTTTTTCAACATTTTTTTGACCATTTTTAAGCAAACTATGTGGGCCAGGATAATTATAAAATTTACAGTTTTGCTTTGACAGGGTCGTCTGCTTCGTGTGAGTTTTTCTTTCATACCCACATTATTTTGCTTTGTTTAATCAAATATTTCATTAAGAAAAGAAATTCTTTTTACTCTGCATATGCTTTATTTTGCCTACTTTTCTGAAAACTATTTTCTCCCAAATCATGAATCTTTTCATGTATAATATCTACACCCCTGTATCCAACCTAGGCAGCAGCTCATGGATGTCCATAACCTCTCAGAGATGAATGAAATGGGCATCACTGGAGAAACAACAAACAAAGAAAATCCCCAAATTGAGACTCCTCGGTGATCCAATGGCATCCCACTCCAGTGTTCTTATCTGGAGAATCCCACGGGCAGAGGAGCCTGGTGGGCTACAGCCCATAATGTCACAAAGAGTCAGACTCCACTGAAGCAACTTAGCACCATGGTGAGCCAATGGTTGAAACTCCTCTGAATTACAATACAGGGTGCATGGGTCCAATCCCCAGTCAGGGAACTAAGATCCTACATGCCTCCCACTGCAGCCAAAAGACAAGGAAAAAAAAAAAAAAAAAACCCCACAACCAACAACCTATTTCCCGTATGTGGATTTTTGTTAGGAAAAATACTGTCACCCAGTTTGGTTGAAAAAATATCTAGAAATGTTCTGACTATTTGGTGAAAGTTTTCTTGATTGCTGTGAGACGGCCTCTTTTTCTCGCCTTGTGTCCACAAACAAGAGTGTCTCCATCCCTGGCTCCTTCTGTTGCTCATCCCGCAACAAGCCAGAGAGATAGGATAATATAAAACCAGTCTCATGGATGCAGATCAAAATGACCCAGGAGTCTGGATCCCCGATGACTTCACTAAGCCACTGGATCAATGAAAGCTGATCTCCCCTTTAGAGCTATATATTCTCTCATGTAAATTAATTAATTTTCATATTTTAAAGCCAGTTTAAATATAATTCTCTGCTACTCCAAGAGCAAATAATCTGAGAAATACAGTCCATATTTATATTTTAGTAATTTTTGCATATTTTATCATAAAACAGTCATACCATCATATTTATTATTTCAACAATCAGAATTTTTATTTTAGGAACTCCAGTTGGTTCTTGTTCTCTATGGTCTCTCTCTGGGCCTTTTCTGAGCGTGTTTTGCCCTGTTAACAACCATAATGAAGAATGAACTGTGTTTCCAGCTTGTTCTGTTCCAGTGAGTGGAGTCCTAGCCTTCTCATGATCCCATTGATTTAATATGTAATGTCACAGACATTTTCTCAGTATATTATATTGCTGACTTTAGTACAACACATTTAGTGGATAGCCGATCCCAGTGATTACAGGCTTTGTCTTCCAGGGTCTTGCAGTCTAGCAAAAGATGCTGCTGTAACTTCTTCATGACTTTATGGCATTGTTGACTGACATACCCTGAGCTGTCTCCAGGAGACAACAGAAACTATTTCACAACTGAGGCGAAAAAGAAAATCTTACAGTAAAATAAGCAAAGTGTATTTACTGTGATTATTATTGTCTGTCTGCAAAGAAACAGGATAAACCATGACCTTTCCGGTCTATCAATGGCACGGATTTAGGGAGGGCCTCATAGAGCAGAACTGAGGATTCACATCAATGGTGCTTGCTTCACAGAGCTGGGCTTGGTGAAGCCCTCTGCCCCGTGCACCTGGGTACAGGTTTAGTATGCTGCTGAGCTCTTGTTTTGCACAGGAAGGCAGTCATGGAACACATGCCATTGCGAACACCTGCTCTCTAGCCATATGAATATTTGTGAACAGTGCAAAAATAGGCAGAGAGTAGGTGCAGATACAATTATTGCTACAGATTTGTAATTTTCAAAGGAAAATTGCAGCTTTCATTACTGTCATCTAAATATAGATGAATGAGTGCAAAATCAGCAAAGTAAGGTTTTGGTGTTATATACGTATAAATTAAGAGTTTGCCTTGGAAACTACATTTGCCCATTTTCTGTCTTTTTCTTATTTTATTGCAAATTATTTTAGAAGATGGAGATTAATGAATAGATTCTAAAACTACATGAATTATGTTTTGTTCCCCAATGTAGTTTATTTAGTCATTTTATATCTGAGAAATGACAGTAACACTGAGAAATAGAAGCAATTTTATATATATAAAGTAATACTTCCCTAAGTATAGTTATCTTTACATGACATTGAATAGCCAACAAAAGCTATAGAAACTCTCCAGAGAAAAATAAACAGGCACACCAGATCTTGCACACACGATTTTAGGGTATTATGGATTAATTCAATCTATTTAATGATTATTGGGTTAAGTAGCCTTCCCTCCCTAAAATATAAAGCAAATAAAGGGAAAGATATAAAAGAAAATCTAGAGGTGAAAGTGACTGAAAAACTGCTTTTGGGGCCTCTTCTAGTTAATGAAATATTCTTAGGGAATAGAACTTTTCCTTGTATCTAATTAGGAACATAACTAGCAATACATTCAAGTCTTTATTCTGAAATGTGTAAATAGAGAGGAATTCAGCAAATAGACACTTTTCATAAACTTTAAAGTGCTTCAGATAGTATATATGTGTATATAATATATTTAATTATACATATGCATATATTGTGTTGTTTAGTTGCTCAGTTTGTGTCCGACCCCATAAACTGTAGCTCACGAGGCTTCTCTGCCCATGGGATTCTCTAGGCATGAATACTGGAGTGGGTTGCCATGCCCATCTCCAGGGGATCTTCCTGACCCAGGGATTGAATCTGTGTCTCTTGCATTGGTAGGCAGATTCTTTACTACTGAGCCACCAGGGAAGACCCATATGCATATATATAAAATAATATAAAATTTTCCTTAATAATCCTTTTCCTATAAGATAGTTTAAGTGCTTTAGATATTCTTTGGAGAATTCATTAATTCGCCATAGTGTTTTGGCTTCTGCTTGGTTGCATTCAGGAGCCTATATATGGTGGCTTAATGAAAAAAAAAAAAAAAAAAAGGTTTCTCCTCACTTCCAGGAAGCCCATATGTTGTTGGCAGTCCAGAATGGGCCATGTGACTCTATCACAGACTATTTCAACACCCTTTGATGTGAAATTTGTCCAAAGTCTTTGACAAGAGACTCAACTTTTCACATCTTTCTCCCAGTCACAATGGCACAATCTTTGGTCTGAAGGCAGGAAGGAAAACATGGGAAAAATGAAGATGATTGACTTTGGTGAAAATTACTCGCTGGTCAGAACTGTGTCACTAAGACAGCCCTGAAGCCAGGAAACATATACTTGGAGGTAAGCACATCGCTACTCTAAAGAGGTCTATGGTCTTTAGGACAAATGACTGTAGGTATGGATATCCAAGGCAAATTGTTTATTCAGTCACTTTTTACATAATCCTTTGGAATATACTTTTTGCTACCCAGATGAATTACTCTCCCCAATGAACTTAAAATTATAATGAATGCATTTCCTAAGTCAATAATAATAAGAAAATGATTTATATATGAAAGGTGTGAAGGGTGTGTAAAGGAAACATACCTAATTCAAGTGGACAAGGGAGAGTTAATTAGAGGGCATGTCGCCCAAGTAGATTTTGGACACAAAGAATGAGAAGGCAGGCTTTCCTGGAGGTCTTAATAAGGTTAATCTATGTTTGTGGTGTGCTCACTAGTTTGTCAGACCCTGTGACTGAATGTCTTAGGCCTTAGTTATGTTGCCTTATTTGGCTCTCAGAACAACTTTACAGGGTAAGTACTAGAATTAGCCTTATTTTAAGATGAAAAAGCAGCTGTTCAGAGAAGTCAAGTAATTGTATCAAGAACCCTCAGATATTAATATATTTTGCTGAGAGTTTAACACAGTTCTCTCCAATGCAACACTCACATTGTTAACCATTATGTAGCACTAATTTGTCTGTAAGCACAAATGTGGAAACCTAGAAAGCACTGTTTTGGCAGGTGGGGAATTACACACAGTTTCATGTTGCTAAAGAATAAGTTGACTCATGAAATCTCAAGACAGATGTTTAGAGAAGAAGCACAAGCTACCTTACTGAATGGTTTAATAGGGGAGTCCTAGGAGGACTTGTGCAGAAGGCTATCATAGAGCAGGGCTTTTTGAGCTTTAATGTACATAGAAACCATTGTTAAAGCCCAGATTCAGATGCAGGGGATTTAGAGTAAGGTCCATAACCCTGCATTTCTTTCTAAAAAGTCCTCCTGCCCAGTGACACTTGAATGCTACTGATGCTATGATCTGGAGTAGGCAGGTCATCAGTCATTCTGGAGTTTCTAAAAAGTGGATTTTGAGGCATATTATTGGGAGCTTGAAACATATTTGTTGAAGAAGCTTAAAGTTGGAAAATCCATTAATAAGGTGTTTTGGGTGCATTGCCACGTTAGTGAGATGAGGAAATGAGAGAGATCAGCTGTAGAAACTGCAGTGCATGTAAATATAAGCTGTGGGCTACAAAGATGAAAGAGATTGGGCTGAGGGAATTGAGGATAACAAGAAGTATATGAATTGCTCTTTCTTTTTTAGCGATGAAATGAAATGTACTGATGACAAAGCTTTGAATAATTCAAACAGGAAGAGTCAGTTCCCCATTATCCAGAAGTCTCTGGCTTCTTTGCAAGAGGATAAGGATTGTTTATGTCTATTCTAAACAAACCCTTCTTGTTTATAAGTAGTACTTTCTGCACATCGACTCTAAAGTAACACATTTTTACCATGACTGTTCAGAGCAGACCACTGCCATAGTTCTAAAGAAAATATACACATAGAAGTTTCAGCCAGGAGATGATGAATCTCACAGCTAATGTACCTGGGCTGAGCAAATTTCTGGTAGGACAAATAGAAACACATTAATTGTAAACTAGCTTATTGAAGAGCATAATTGGATAATGGCAGGATAAATGGGACTATATGAAACAGATTCAGTAGCATAATAATTTTTACTTTGCGTAATGTGGTTCAGGTGAAATAAGCCTGAAAAACAAGAACAAAAACTGTTGCTTGGCCAACAGGGGCTACGCTGTTCTTTTTTGTTTATGCCAAGTTTTAGAGTTTAATGAAGACAAAAAGAGTATAAATGTCTCAAGTTGTGCAATTTGGCTGCAGTATAGTCATAACTTCTCTTAATTAAAATATAACCAGGCTAAAGTAGAATCTGCCATTTCAACAACATCCATCCATTCATTCATTCAGAAAAACATTTACTGAATGTCTACCGTTATTGGATACTGTGGTTTTAGAGTGGCAGGGGGCGGAAAAAGGTGGAATGAGGACTCTGCTTTCATAATGCTTATATTGGACTATGGGAAGGAGGAAATAAAGTATAAATTAATAGAAGAATATTTTCAAATAATAGTAAAGAAATCAAGTAAATAAAGTTTAAAAAATAACTTGGGCAGGAAATTAAATTTTTTGTTGTTATGCAGCACTAACTCATGTCTTAATATATCTTATCTAAAATGCTGGACGGCAAAAAGATCCAACCAGTCCATTCTGAAGGATATCAGCCCTGGGATTTCTTTGGAAGGAATGATGCTAAAGCTGAAACTCCAGTACTTTGGCCACCTCATGCAAAGAGTTGACTCATTGGAAAAGACTCTGATGCTGGGAGGGATTGGGGGCAGGAGGAGAAGGGGATGACAGAGGATGAGATGTCTGGATGGCATCAATGGCTCCATGGGCATGAGTCTGAGTGAACTCTGGGAGTTGGTGATGGACAGAGAGGCCTGGCGTGCTGTGATTCATGGGGTTGCAAAGAGTCAGACACGACTGAGCAACTGAACTGAACTGAACTGAAAACCAGTCCATTCTGAAGGAGATCAACCCTGGGATTTCTTTGGAAGGAATGATGCTAAAGCTGAAACTCCAGTACTTTGGCCACCTCATGCAAAGAGTTGACTCATTGGAAAAGACTCTGATGCTGGGAGGGATTGGGGGCAGGAGGAGAAGGGGATGACAGAGGATGAGATGTCTGGATGGCATCAATGGCTCCATGGGCATGAGTCTGAGTGAACTCTGGGAGTTGGTGATGGACAGAGAGGCCTGGCGTGCTGTGATTCATGGGGTTGCAAAGAGTCAGACACGACTGAGCAACTGAACTGAACTGAACTGAACTGAGCTGAAAATGTATAAAACACATTTTCAGAAAATTGCTCTGTAAAGGAAAAGAGAAAAGTAAAGTAAATTGGGGTGCAGGACTGGGGGATATTTGTTGCCCAGATGGGGCATAATAAGTCTTTGTTGCTATTGTAACTGCATGCATTGGAGAAGGAAATGGCAACCCACTCCAGTATTCTTGCCTGGAGAATCCCAGGGATGGAGGAGCCTGGTGGGCTGCCATCTATGGGGTTGCACAGAGTCAGACACAACTGAAGCAACTTAGCAGCAGCAGCAGCTGTTGTAACAATTGCTAAGTCATGTCCGACTCTTTGCCACCCATGGACTGCAGCAAGTAGTCCTTCACCATCTCCCAGAATTTGCTCAGACTCATGTCCAATGAGTCAACGTCTCTCAATAGAAGAGAATAAATGACATTTTACAGAAGCATCTATTGACATCACTGTGTACACTAACTGTGATACTGTAATACTATAATTTATACAACATTTTGATGATACTTGATGTCTTTATATAACACCCTATAATATTAGTTAGTGTAAAGAGTATGTAAGTATGTTCTTATGAACCTTTAATTTTTGTTTGTTTCTATAAGCTAATGCTGGTATAGCAGATTGTGGATAGTCTTTCAACCGCACAATATTGGCAAAAAAAAACGATTATTACTTTGAATGTTACTTTTTCATGAACCTGCCTGCCAAAGGGTCAGTTAAAAATTTAAATACAACACCCAGATACTCATGTTTTGCCAGCAGCGTCCTGGTTATTACACCCATATTCAAGATGTTTCACTGACTTCCAATTATCCAATTTGAGGAAACGGTGTCCTGCTTTTAATTTTTAATAACCAATTTCTGTGGGTTTCAGCATGTGATCTGTGGGTAACAAAGTGTTAGAATCTACTGACTTTAAGAGGGCGTTTACAGTTTTATAAGGCAGTAAATGACATAGTTTCCATACGTGGATATTTCACTGCATGTTACATTATTGAAGACAGAGCTGCTTGGAGGTTCGTCTCTGAGCCCTCTGGCCATAAGAGAAAGTTGTGAGGGTTTTTTTGTTTGTCTGTCCCCCACCCTCCAGGACACAATTTAAACTTCTAACCCTTAGATAAGTTTAATATTGAGAGAAATTTAGTATTTCATTTTATGATTAAGATTCTAAACCTGATTTTGAATGTCAGGTGGGTTAAATACTCTCTTTCAGGATAGTTTATGATTCAACTTAGATTTTGTATGCCAGTTGTACAAAAGTTACCAACTGTTTGTACAACAATTGGTCTCCACTGTTCTGGGGATCTAAGAAAAGGAATTACTTTGAAAGCTGTTCTAATGCATGAGTTATCTAAAGTAAATGTGAAGATTCTAATGCAATTGAAGACCTGACTATACATTTTTTGTTTGTTAATATGTAGAGAATACATTAATGCATGTGAATAAATGATATAATAAAATGTTTTATTTACATTTGTTTTTCATACATTTTGAACACAGTGCAAGTTTCATAAATGTGTAATAGGTTTTTTTCTGGCATTACCATGAGAAGATCATTAGTTAACATATTATTAATTCAAGAAATAGATATCCAATGGATATTATATGCCAGGCACAAACAGGGAGTCATGGGTGATGCCAGATAATATGAACAACTCTTCTCAGGAAATGAAAGGGAAAAAAAATACATACCAAAACTATAATAAAAGTCATGAAGTGCTATACAAAAGCGGTACAAATAAACCATTATAAAATTCCGGGGAAAGAAAGGTTCCTTCTTTACGAGAGCAAAGGCATGGAAACTGGAGAACATGTAATACTTCTGCAGAATAAAAAGTCACCCATTATGTGGCATTTGACTCTGAGTGTGTGTGAAAGGAAGTAGCAAGAGATAAACCTGCAAAGCCAGGACAGGAAGGGATTATGAAGGAGTGTTTTGTGAGACTATAGATAGGAACAATGCCTTTTAGGCAACAGGAAACCATTAACTGGTCCTGAGTAATGTAATGTAGTTCTTTCAGCATTTAAGAATATTAATCCTCACCACTGGATAAAATGAATTCAAAGAGGATTATAATAGAAAGGAGGTAAAAAGATCTGGGACAATTCTTCTCATATGATTTAATTTGGACAGAATCAGGGTGTGAAAGCAGTGGAAGAAATGGAGAGGGTGACAGTGGAGACAGATCATGGTGGAAGAACGCACAGGACTTTAAACACTAGTGGACAAGAGGGAAGATTATCGCAGGCCTCAGAGGATGACGGCAGAGGCAACAGGATGGGAATTTCAAAAGGAAAGCAAATAGGGAGGGATAATCAACAATGATTTGGCATGACATAATTAAGGCTTGATAGAACATCCAAATAATGAAATACGCAGCAATGTGAAAAGTTAGCTTGAATTTGGGGAGTGATTCTGAGTTGGAATAGATTGGATACTATGAAGAGGGCAATGGTTGAAGTCACACGAGTGGATGCAACTAGTTGAAGTAAATGTATAGAAATCTGACAGTAAGTGAGTAATCGCAGGGCATTCTCCCTACCTTTCTAGTGTGCTCCCTCATGTGAAACAACTACGGTGGACACGCTCAGGCTCAGGGTGGGCTAGACTCACAACTCCGAGCGTTTTTGCCCCTTTGTGATCTTTTTCCCTTGAATATGAGTGGGATGTATAGAATCTCAGTTTAACTCAGTAGACCTTCTGGTTTTTGTGGTGAAATACAAATTTTTCTAGCTGTAGGAACAAAAACAGAATAAGCTGTAGATTAATGTATAAATATCTTCATGAGAAAGAAAAGTTTAGTAATTTGTGAAGAGATTCTATGTTTCTACCCATCCATTTCAAAGTGATTTTAAATCAAATTAGAAAAAGAAAAGGAATACAGATAAACATAGGTTTAGAGTCAAACCCAATTAAAATACTTTTCATTCTCAGTTAGCCTCAGCTCTTATGGGTCACCAATCTTGCAAATTTCAACTACATACAACCTTCTATTCATCCTTACTAAAAACATCCTTACTTAAATCCATGTCTGTAGTTTTTTTTTTTTTAATCTGAAGATTTTCAGTAGCTTCAAATTAACATTCCTGACTTCAGTATTTTCCCTCTTATCATGAGCTCTACACTATTTGCAAAACTGTCTTACTAAACTGCTGATCAGAAATAAGCTCCATGAATTCAAGGTTTTATCTGGTTTTGGTTTTTGTCATTACTGATTTCCCTAGCACTTGGCAGGATTCATATGCTCAATAATTTTAACTGAATAAATATGAATACATGAGATTAAATAAATCATCTTGTTTCTTTTGCTTAAATATTTCAAATGAATTATCTCTGACTCATGGTCCTAGTTGAGAAGGCTTTTTACGATCTAATCCCTACCTCAGCCGTCTATCTGATTTCAGTGTAGTTCACCTTCTTTTTCCATGTATGGTCTACCCATAACATATGTAGGAGGCAGAGAAGTGTTTGTAATTTCACCCTCATTTCATGTTTCACAATTCCTCAGTTTTGAACAGAAAGTTCTGTACTCGTCTTTAAGTTGATTGCCTGCAAAGATAATACTAACCCATCTTTCAACATCAGGGGCTCATGTTTCTTTGAAACCTTCATCTGACCCATATCAGTAGAGTAAAACTGAGTGCCAATTTCTATTATGCCATTAGTCTACAATCTTAAAACGTGTGTTCACCTCTTACGGACCTTGCAAATTTTCATTGCCTTTATTTACATGAATGTATCTTTACTTTTCATGCTAAAGTACCTTTATCGAAGAAACATAATTTTTTAAATTTATATATCTCCAGGTCTAATACAGTACTTGACACAGATGAAGCTGGGCTCTTGTAAGTTGCTTTATGAAAATTCCACTACTACTATTTAGATGGCTATGAGTCTCCTGATTATTAACTGTGACACCGGGAGGTCTTAACCGTTTTGTGACTCACTCTGCCAACTCTACTATGAGGCTATTAATAACTCCTAATTCAAAGAGTATTTTTAAAGATCACAAAAGACATTGCTTAATACCTGACATGAACCAAGAGCTCAACAATATGTGTATTATTATTTTGCTAGAAAATCACCAACTTGGTGTGAGAATGTTTCCTTATTTGTATAAGTTAAGGGTAACAATGCCCACCTCAGAGAATTTACTGTGAAGATAAAGTGAGTAGATTATTTTGAAATGACTCTTTAAATAAATGTTATTTTATAACTAAAATAAGTGAAATGAAATTTGTAAGCAGAAATGTTAGTGTTATCATGAGAGTCAAAAATTTAATATCTGTGGCTCAGCTGGTAAAGAATCAGCCTGCAATGTGGGAGATCTGGGTTCATTCTCTGGGTCGGGAAGATCCCCTGGAGAAGGGAAAGGCTACCCACTCCAGTATTCTGGCCTGGAGAATCCCAAGCACTGTATAGTCCATGGGGTCACAAAGAATGGGACACGACTGAGCAACTTTCACTTCACTGACAAGGGTAGGTAGCATCATGTGGTGGAGTGTAATTGCATGAGAGAGAGTCAGAACCAAGGACAGGAAGGGAAGTAGTGACAAAATTAGAAACACAGATCAGGCCCTGTGTGCGTTGACTTGCGTAAAGAACATACTTGTCACACACATGGCAGTTCCCTCTAAATATTGAAATAAATTGAAGAGACACTAAAGTAGTTTCTGAACCTCACCCCCAAACCATGACAGTTTCAGACTACAGAGTAGGCAACTCATTTGAGCTTAATATAAGGAAGCATTTTCTAAAAATTTGCTTTATACAAAGGAGTCCACTTTTTCATATGGGGATGAAAATTTCAAACTACATGTTAAACAATCACTCTTCAGATGTCAAACTGTTAGTCTCTGAAATGAATCCTTGTTAGCAAAATGAGTTTTAATTTTCTATATTTTCATTAAATTATTTTGCTCTTTTGATTAAACTTCACTTCTCAGTTTAATCTAAAAGAATAAACCACTGCTTCCATTTTCTTACAAACATACAGTATTGGAGTTAGCTACTTACAACGTCTTCTTTTCACCTGCCGTTGTCTACAGGATAAGCAGCATGACCAATTTTATGGGAGAAAAAAATTGAGGCCACTCCAACTTTAGAAGATCTAGCTTTGAAGTTTTTTAAGCATGAGTTTATTTTTTTCTCCTCTTTCAGAAGCAATGCCCATCAAAAGAAGCCTGCTTTTTTTCAAGCTTTCAAATGAGTTTTATAATTATTATTTTCATGAATGATTAATCCCTAGCATAAGAAAATTAAGAGGATGCAAATAAGCCTATGGAATTAAATAAAGCAAAATGTTGCTTGGTGCAGCAGCAGCTGTTGAATATTTCACAGAGTCCCTGATCCCTGATGTGGGGTTGTGCCAGGTCTATGATGACAACTGAAGCACACATTTTTCAAGCCCCAGTGGGACATCTGATTAATGTTCAAGTGGCAGACAAGCCTCATTATTATGGTGTCCGGCAGGTGTAGGCATTCAGAAGGCGGCTGTCATTAAAATATTTTGTATGTGTCTACTAATTATATTTCTCAGTTCCAAACAGCAGTATTGTCATCCCTGTAGCATTTGTCATTCCTGTAGAAGGTAGCAGGGGTACAATGAAAGATAAAATATTTTCCTGATCATGTGAAGTGGTGCCGGAATTCTGGGAAAGGTATGATAAGAAAATCCATCCTTTTCATCCAAAATGTCATTAGGAGAAAGCAAGGTGAGTCAGACAGCAAAGTCTGACAAGGACAATTGCTAAATGATTGTGTGTGTCTGCATGTGCCAAAATCTGTGTTTTTTAAAAAATTGGTCTTTGTTATTATACACAAGCTTTCTTCATTGTCTAAATTAATAATATTTACTTGTATTTCATCATCTAGTTTATAAAATATGTGGACATATACCATGTAATACTTAGTGAAGGCTATACATTTCATTTCATAAATTTGATACTGGTAATAAAAGAGTTTAAATAATGTGCCCAAACACCAAGAGATCCAAAGAGTAGACCCAGAATTTCTCCTGGGACTTCTGATTCTGAAATTTAAGGCCACTCTTGGCCTACCCACATTGCATCTTTTTTGAACTTGTTACCCAAACTTTAAATTGAAATAAATAAATAGAAAACATTACAGAAGAAATAGAGCAATATAAAGCTTTGTGTGGTGTAATTGGATTTGCCCTGTGAACATCATCAATAGTCAATTTGTTTTATTAGTTCTAAAATGTGCTCTGCAATCAGTTTTATGAACCACTCTATTGGTTTTTAGATACAACAACAAAGCCAAATGCCCAAACAACTATCAGCAACATAACTTCAAATTTTATATCAGTTTCCCCTTCAACACTTTCTTCTGACCCTCAGCTAGTTATGAGGGGATTAAAAACAAATGTAAATTAAAAAAAATTCTTATACTATAAAGCAGCTAGACTATAATACTTCTTAAAATTTTGACTTTGAAAGAATGACTTACTGTGCAAAATATAATTCTTACAAAAACACTTACAAAAATCACTGTATTTAAAAAATAAAGGAAACTTTAAAAATTCATTGTTGTTGTTGAGTTTCTAGGTCGTGTCTGACTCTTTGCAACCCCACAGACTGTAGCCCCCCATGCTCTTCTGACCGTAGAATTTCCCAAGCAATAATACTTGAGTGGGTTGCCATTTCCTTCTCCAGGGGATCTTTCTGACCCAGATCAAACCCACATCTCCTGCATTGACATTAATATTTTATATAATAAAATAATGTCTTTGATGGCTTCAAGTTTTAGGTTTTTATTTTTAATTTGTAGACATTTAAAATACATTTCTGTCTACTAATATTAGAATCTAAGTTACACAGCAGTTCTACATCCATAGACATCCCATTTACTTTAACTTTGTGTGCTAAGCTTAAAGTTAAATTTATTCTTTTTTAAATTCAATTAAAGGGACAAACTGAACATATTAGTGTTACTGTGTCTTTCATATTTTTATTACTTTACTCTTTTTATCCATATTGTTAAAGACAATGAGTTTGGGAAATTAACCCAGTATCCAAAAAAAAAAAAAACAATTGTCCTTTCTTTTGCCCTTGTCCTTACCCAGTCCTTCTGTAGAATGATTGTCCTAAAATGCAAATCTGTTGATTCAGTCACCAGTTCAAAATCCTTCAGTAGCTACATATTGAAGATGGTACAAATACCAGTGTCCTAACCTAACACATAATGCCCTTTACTCTCTGATCCATTGCTTCAACTACAACTTCTTCCATTGTTTGCCTTTTCTGCCAGGGCTTTCCCATTTCTCATATAACTAGTAAACTGCCTTTGAGTGGCAAAGAAGCTGGTGCATTCTCAATCCCCATACCCCTTCACTCCCATAATACTAGAATTATTGGCTGGTACATGGCTGCCTATGAAATACTACATTTCCCAACATCCCTTGAGGCTAATCAGCCTTGTGCTACGATTCTGGCCAACAGGATATGTGCAGTTGTCTTGTGGTCTAGTCTGAAACTCTCCTGAGGAGGCAATGGGCATGTATCCTTCGGCCCTGTCTTGCATCACTGCCTCCTTCCTGCTGTTTGAAATAGGATGACTGAGGGTCACACCAGGATCAGATCGCAGTCGTTCATCTGGAGAAGCCAAGGTCATCAGGAATTTGTAACGTGGAGTACAGACTAGCCCCGATCACTTCCTTCCAAGATCACCTTAATAGAGACAAAAATGTCATTCTGTCTTGTTTAAGTCATTATAATATTCAGGTCACTTGCTGCAGGACCTAATTCTAACCATATATCATTTTTCAAGATCAAGCTCAATTTTAACACTATGAGAGCTAATAATATTAGACTGAGCTACGTACAATTGCAATTTCTTTAGATCAAAACCCATCAAATATCCTCAATTTCATATGGCCAATTTAATACTGCTAATGGCAGTATTTTTTACTGTATCTTTTATAATCTTGTAACAATTTATATCTCTCTCAATTATACCATCTCATATCTAGTATTGTAATTAGATCTTTACATTCCTATCTCTGAAATAATCATGAGAGCTTTAAGAGAAACACAAGACTTATTCATTCTCAAATTCTGAAATTAGAGCGTAATTACTGGTTCTTAGGGGCATAAGTCTTTTTAATGGGAAGAATGAATCAATGAAATACAGTAATTCTATGTTGTACCTATATAACTTCTTAAATTCTTAGCCTTTTGAGATTGATTTTTATATATTTCCACAGATTATTAAGTTTTCAATTATGCCATTTAATTATGTCTTGCTTACTTGATAGGGGCTATGGTTTCAGAAACAGATAGGTGGTGTTTCTTTGTGGTTATGATACTAAGGAGTACTAAAAGACTTAAATAAAACCTAGGTGAGTCAACTCCTTCTCAGTAGATCAAAGGTCTTTGTTTCTATAAACCTGAAGATTTTTGGCAAGTTAATTTATTTGCCAATACAGTTTGGAAAAGGAAGATAAGTGATTCAATCCCTCCAAACAAAAGAAGTGAATCCATTACACAACATTAATATTGTTAATAGTCAAAGCTATGTTTTTTCCAGGAGTCCTATATGGATCTGAGAGTTGGACCATAAAGAAAGCTGAGTACCAAAAAATTGATGCTTTTGAACTGTGGTGCTAGAAAAGACTCTTAATTCTTCCTTGGACAGCAAGGAGATCAAAGCAGTCAAACCTAAAGAAAATCAACCCTGGATATTCATTGGAAGGACTGATGCTGAAGCTGAAACTCCAATGCTTTGGCCACCTGATTAAAGAGTCAACTCATTGGAAAAGACCCTGATGCTGGAAAATATTGAGGGAAAGAGGAGAAGGGGGTGACAGAGGATGAGATAGTAGGATGGCATCATCGACTCAATGGACATGAATCTGAGTAAACTCTGGGAGATAGTGAAGGACAGGGAAGCCTGGTGTCTGCAGTCCATGGGGTTGCAAAGAGTCAGATGGGACTGAGCAACTCAACAACAACAATGCTGTCTAGGGTATTAGAGCTTAAATCTCTCCTGAAACCACTCTTGAGAAAGGCTGTCTTAGATTATTGAGAAATTAGCTAAGTATAATTTAAATTATTTTCATAGCTATTGGTAAGACTTTAACTTTGTATAAATTATGGTTTACTTTTTTATGAAGAGCAATACCGTACATTTCATCTTCTACCTTGATTCAACCAGTCTAACATGAGACCTAGAAAGGGATATCTACAGTTTTACAAAAGTAGAAATAATAACACAATAGTACTAACGTTAGCATATTACACTGCAGAGAAATACAGACATGAGTTTGATGATGAACACAATGTCATTTTATGATGCCCATGGTGTATTTTAAAAGTAAACTGCAAGTGACCCTCAGCCTTTTAGGTGTCTCCTTTCCAGATAGTATGTCAGAATTTCAAGGAGAGAAGTGTGAGCCTTTTCTGCTGACCCTTTCCACTATACATCAGGCAACTGCCTTCATTTATATAAAAATAGTTACATGTATTGATTTGGACAAACTGCAGAAAGATCTGAGGTGTTGCTTTATTAACCACCCTATCCCTCTTTCTGTAACTCCCTTACTCTTTCTGCTTATTGGCAACGTGTGGGAATAGTCCAGTGTTAAATTAAACCTTTAACTGATAAGAAAGTCTTCCGCTGAACCCACCAAAAATCTACCAGGAGAGAGAGAAAGAGAGATCTAAAGAGTTCTTTACAACCATAGTGTTTTTAGAAATATCTTTAATAATCATCACTCTTGTCCTCTCTTAAAATAGTAAGTAGTGAATATATTCTTCATTTTCTTCATTATTTCTCATACAATACACATAGCTCTAATCTGTTTGATAAAACTTGCAAAATGCACTTTTTAGAAGTTTCCAAAAAAAACTTAAAACCTGGTGAAAAATACGCTGTTTGCACAAATTTTTCATAAGTTTAGTGCTCACCCAAATCAGGGAAACAAGTCTAAATGACAATACTTTGAATTAATAATTTTAATTTAATTTGATTTGGTTTACAGTAATCCTTTGTGTTGGAGAAGGCAATGGCACCTCACTCCAGCACTCTTGCCTGGAAAATCCCATGGATGGAGGAGCCTGGAAGGCTGCAGTCCATGGGGTCACTGAGGGTCAGACACGACTTAGCGACTTCACTTTCACTTTTCACTTTTCACTTTCATGCATTGGAGAAGGAAATGGCAACCCACTCCAGTACTCTTGCCTGGAGAATCCCAGGGAAGGGGGAGCCTGGTGGGCTGCCATCTATGGGATCGCACAGAGTCAGACACGACTGAAGTGACTTAGCAGCAGCAGCAGCAGTAATCCTTTGTGCATCTAAAATCTGCAGCTATTTGCTTAACAGAGTTTGGTTCTCTTTTACATGTATATCCAAATTCACAACTGATCATTGTTTCTCAATTAGGTCTTTAAGTTTCAGTCTTTGTGTGTTTGTTTTAACCAACTGTCCCTGTTTTAGAGGCTGACACAGGATCTAATTAGATGATCTGATCAGCTGCAGTGAAAGGATGGATGCTGGCAGTTTGAGAACAGAATAGCGGGTGTTTCTTAGTGGTTGCTATGGAAAACAAACAGACAAAGAAAGCAAACATATAAAACTATCTCCAAAATCTTCTAGGTAGAAAAACTTTATTTCTAATATTATTTCACTTTGGCCAGAAAATATTTTTTTGTATTATTTGTTTTTGAAAACTATTGACATTTCCTTTGTGGTCCACTTTACAATAACTTTTATGAGTAATTATTTCATACTTTAAAAGTATGTTCACAATTGTATATAAATCTACAATGGGCCCTTTAATTATATAATTTAAGTCTATATTCTTTCTGTCTTTTAAACATTAACTGGATAGGGGAGAATTACAATATTTAGCTTTTAGGATGTGTTCTTTGTTTCTCCTTTTATCAACTGTTTTGTTCTGTCCTATAAAAATTGTTGCTGTGTTATGAACATATACAAGGCAGACTCTGAGAGCCTTCATCAAAACCATTTCCAAGAATCTGGGAGTTCAGATGAATTTCTGAGTCTTCACAGTGTTGAAGAAATAATAGTAAATTTTCTACATCTGATGAAAAATAACATTCCACAGAAACAAGAAACTCAAAATATCACACACACACACACATACGGAAATGATCTGTAGGCTTTAATTGTTTTCTGTTGCTTTATATAGTTTTTTTCTCCTTATGTATTGCTGCTATAATCATAATGGCATATGCCCATCTGTCATTTTTCTGTGCTTCATGTCTGCTTTTTGACTGTGTACCCTATTTTTCTATTTTCTAGAAGAATTTATATATTTATTTAACTCTTTTCCTTATTCTGATCTGACTTTCCTTAATTTCTATGTTAACATTTATCTCTTTGACTCTATTGTATATATTTTGTACTCTATTGTATAGATTCTATTATATATCTTCTTTCAGTTTATACATCCTCAGGTTAAAGTATAGACAGTCTCTAATTTTAGGTTTTACAGCTTTCCTTTCTGGGAAGTCTTATTTAGCTCTTACCTCCAACTGATCAAATTTCTTTTCATAATTACAATGGCCACTCATACCATTTTTAACTTCCCAACCTCACAATTATTTTATCATTACTGATGATTACATCTTATCTTTGTAGGTCTAATTACATGTTTTTTGTTTTGTTTTAAATTTCATTATTGAGGGTTCACTCAGAGAACTACTGGAATTACACAGAACAGGAGATCCACTATACTAATCTGATCTACTGAAGCTATGGGGACTGGTAAAGCAGACCTGGTTCATCTGTTTCTTCTGCATCCAGTGATGAACCTGATGTCTTAAAACAGGGGATTGGAGGGAAAATCAGATCAAGTGAGGGCACGTATAGAAAACTGGCATCCTCACTGGACCTTCCTGTCTCCCAGGCTCTATACTTACTGCTATGGATGAGCTACAGCAGGAGGAATTGACATTTTTGCCATAGAAACTTGCAGGTTCATTGCCAGGATTTGTAAAACAAAACCCAAAAACACTAAAACAAGAGATTCTATGGGACCAGGAGCTTTGAGATGGGCTGCTGTCACCAAAATGAGTAGAAGATGCACCAAAACTTGAATGAGCCTTTCTCACCTCTCTTAAGAATGAACTTCTAATGCCCTACTTTCAAATCTCATGCAAAATGCTTTTGTGTCCAACACTAACCTAAAGTGTAGAGAAGGAAATCAGGGGTCTCAATTTCTTCTGACCCAAGTTGGCATGTTTACAAAGTCAGCAGAGTCAGGTACACTAACTTTCATTCATGATACTCGTTTACTTGCATTCCGTGGGTTTTGTTTATATACCACTGGTTTTGCTGCTTTGTCTTGGGGACTTTTCTGACGCTTGGGTTGTTTTGCAATTTAGCATTACGGTTTGGGCTATAGAAGTAATAAGAATCTGAATTTGAATGTTTGGATTTTGATATTTTTCCCTTTTTTCTTCACTTTATAAAAAGTCAAGACTAAAATAGACATATATTTGCACTATATCATATTTTTTATTCCTATCTTACCCACTGAAGATGCTGTTCTTTAGGGATTCCAGCTTAATATACACTGCTTTTTTTGACCTCTCAAGCCTCTCAGGCTACTGACTTTCTTTCTGAACGCAGCCTGAAAAATGTATTTAAAAAATATGCTCTATCATACCAGTGGTTGCACTTCCCCTGTAACTCAGTGATAAAGAATCCACCTGCCAATGGAGGAAACTCGAGTTCAGTGCCTGGGTCAGGAAGATCCCCTGGAGAAGGAAATGGCAACACACTCCAATATTCTTGCCTGGGAAATCCCATGGACAGAGGAATCTGGTGGGCTACAGTCCATGTGGTTGCAAAGAGTTAGACAAAACTTAACAGCTCGGCACCAATAATTAATGTTTAAAGTTCCACTTATTTTTTAAACAGTGACTTTTGTAAATATTTTTGTGAGAATTGTATTTGGTTGTAAGCAACAATAGTGATTAGCAGATAGTCCCATCTTAAAAAAGCACTGTTTTATTCTTCTCTGGATTAGAACTAGATTTTTCTGACTTCCACAAAATCTCTTACTTTGTCAACAGTTTATCAATAAATTATTTGTCACCCAAGATTAGCAAATCAAAAAGTCACCTCCATCCAAATGTTGGAGGAACAAAGGAGGGGATGGTGTTACTACAGCCCACTGTCCAAAGTCAACTATGGTGTCTGGAATCACAGTGGTCCTGTCCAAGAGGAGTTAGAGACACCAAGATACCACTTGCTGCCAATGATTCAAAGCAGAAAGAGACAAAGAGAACAGTCCAAATTCTGCCTTTCTCCAGTTTTCTAACACTGCCACCAGTGGTTGCCACACAACCAGAAGTTGGCGGGCCCAGCACCTCAGGTCTGGAGCCTGCACATTTTTGCCTTCTGCCTTAGGGAGAAGAGAAGAGAAAAATTAAGGAGTGAATCTTATGTTAAAACAAACCCAACAACCGGAGCAGAGCCTTAAGGCTATTTTCACTTGATGCAAAAAAAATGAAAGATATTGGCCTGTATCTGGAAATAATTCTGTGAAGCAGTAACTTACATTTGTGACTTCAAAATTTAGTATAATTATTTCCATTTTACAAATGAGGGGGAAAAATAAACCCATGAGATTAGAAAAAGTTAAATATCTTGCCTGAGTTCATTTGGCTAATTAAAATAGTCTGAATTAAAACTTCTTAACCTTTCAACTACACTATCTTTGGGTCTTCCCTTTTCTTCTGGCTAACATCACTAAATAACCCCATGTCCAGACGACTGGTATTTAGCCCCATTGACACAGCATCACATTCAAGACAGAAAGACAAGTTGTATCTGAGACTCCAGTAATATATGTGTAAGAAAGACCTTGTGATTTTCCCAGCTTCATTCTTGGGATACTCTCTGGGGAGATTAGGAGACCTTAAAAGCAAATAATGTTTGTTGTACAGGTATTTGCATCTACAAACACCTTTGACGTTGACTGCATATACAGATATCTGAAAGAAATGAGCAGTGGTGTCTCCTAGTAATTGGGATCCCCAGGGATTTAATTAAAGTGGCATCCAACTTCATCTGCCTGCTACATTCTCCAGAGGCTAGTATCTATGCTGAATTGCATAGCAAATCTGCTAGTTATTCCCAGGAAACAGGTGACTATGGGGAGTCAGGAGGATGGGGAGAACGAGAGTTTCTATTTTCATCTTTACTATGGTTTTCCTGTTCCTGCGAGAGCTAGACAGTCAGCCACCCTCTCAGTCACAGACATTGCATCTCTTGACTTTATGTCAGGCTTGATCTACTGAACAAGCATCCCTGTAACAAGTAATCTCTCATTTGATTGGCCTGACCTAGTCTCTTTCATAACAAACGTGATAAGATCATCACAAAAGTTCTTTTCAGCTATGAAAACCCGTGATGCTAAGGCTGAAATGTGCTTGTAAGTTAATCTATGAATAATAGTGTATAAATACTAGTCCTGTTACTACCACCGCTACTCCTAAAAACAATAATTAAGTAATCTCATCTTTAAATCATAATTTGTAGTGTATACATTGCTTTCCTCAATATCATCTAATTTTATTCTTCCAACAATACTGCAGCTCAATAAAACTAAAGGCCAAAGGGAATGAGCTGATGAAATGTCTTGAACCTTATGGGCATGAATTGGAAAAGAGACATCTCTGTTATATTGATACAAGGAGTAATTATTTATCAGAATAATGGATGAAGACAGGAACATTTAGTCTAGTATGAATATATTTTTTTAAATAACATGAATATATTATTATTGACTTTCCAAAATAAATTTGTGCTTGGACTCATAGGTCATAGGCCTCATGTTAGCTCTTTGCTCTCCTTTGAAGATCCCACTCCCTATTCTAGTTTTTCTTGGCTGCCTCCCACTTTTAGTGTATACAGCTTTTTAGAATGTCTTCACATCACTTATTATTATCTGATGATCTTGTATCTATCAACTTTCTATCTTAATTGTTACCTCACTCTTCTGTACAATAAACTCAATGAAACTTTCTCTAATAAAACTTTCTACAGTTCACTGCTGATTTCCAGAGGATAAAATAGGACATGACATAAAGCAGGAAATCAACAAATGTTTATTGATTTAATTACAAATCTATTAAATGTATAATAGAAAAATACTATTGAATCATTTTGTATAATCCTTATTTTACAAAAGGACTTGACCTGCTATAACTAAACTTTTCTAAGAAATATATCACTACCAAATATAAATGGTAAATAGTTCTTATAAACTGGGGTTATCCACTTTTTTCTTTTGGAAAACCTAAAATCAAATGGATTTTCTTACATTACTAAAAATTAGTAGATGTTTAAAAATTATTCTGAGAAATGTCAGTCACAAAAAGACATTTACTCTATGATTTCATTTATATGAGTTACCCAAACTGGGAGAGTGGGGTGCAGGGGCAGGCAAGCTTTTATTTAATATCTACAGAGTTTCAGTTTTACAAAATGAAAAAGTTCTGGGGATCTGTTTGACAACAGCGTGAATACATTTAAGACTATTAAACCATACAATCCCCACAGGTTTATACACCACTTCTATTTGTCTTGTTTAAAATCATTTCATTACTAAAATCCTCTGTATCTTTTCAGCACACGTTAAAATGCAAATGCATTTAAATTATGTGTGAGGATGGAGATGAACATACATCCTTAGATTAGAAAAGTACTTTCATGCCTCAGGAGATCACCAATGGATTGGAACAGGGCAATGACTATGTCACAAGAGACCACAGCTTACTCAGTACTAGCATCACAAAATTGATTTACTTTATAATACTGAAGTGGCAAAATTATCCACCAACTTAAAATATAGTTCCCCACTGTCTACAGGATCAAGTTCAACATTCTTGATCTGCCTACAAAATCTGGGCCCTTCACAATCTGCTTCAAATTTGTGTCAAACTCATCAGCTACCGTTAATGCACCCGCTTCTCCCAGACAGTTCAGCATTCCACCTACAAACAGCGTAGACCAGGCAAGTTTGCATTTCAAAAGCCATTTTACCCAGCTTCCTTCCATTGAAAGAATGTCTTTTAATCATCCTCCCACCTTTTAAACCCTACTTAAAAGGCTCTTCCTTAAATCACTTATTTGGAAACCTTCCCTGATAATGCTGCTGCTGCTGCTGCTGCTAAGTTGTTTTAGTCACGTCCGACTCTGTGTGACGCTAGAGATGGCAGCCCACCAGGCTCCCCAGTCCCTGGGATTCTCCAGGCAAGAACACTGGAGTGAGTTGCCATTTCCTTCTCCAATGCATGAAAGTGAAAACTGAAAGTGAAGTCGTTCAATCGTGTCTGACTCCTAGCGATAATACTCCTCACTATTCAGACCACCTCTATAGCACATTTAGTCACTTCCTATCAGTCCCTCAAAGGCTCAGCATACTAAAGATGGGCAGACGGATGAGCAATATCTGGCCTACTCAGAAACTCAGGACCCCCAAA
Organism: Aepyceros melampus; assembly: GCA_006408695.1. NCBI lineage: Eukaryota > Metazoa > Chordata > Mammalia > Artiodactyla > Bovidae > Aepyceros > Aepyceros melampus. The sequence goes on along the minus strand of SJXQ01011793.1, from coordinate 94,898 downwards.
ACTGATTTTTTCTTTAACCAGTAGTCTTTCTCCAAGATTCCCTTGATGGGTTATTTCTGCAGTAGATACCAGCTTGCTTGTAAAGAATGAATTACCTCTGAGTGGAGCATATTACTCTGTATGGAATTATTGTTGTTGTTCAGTCGTATGGTCATGTCTCACTCTTTGTGACCCCATGGCCTACAGCATGCCAGGCTTCCCTGTTCTTCACCACCTCCTGGAGTTTGCTCACGTCTACTGAGTTGATGGTGCCCTCCAGCCATCTCATCCTCTGTCGTCCCCTTCTCCTCCTGCCTTTAATCTTTTGCAGCATCAGGGTCTTTCCAAAGAGTTGGCTCTTGGCATCAAGTGGCCAAAGTATTGGAGCTTCAGCTTCCACATCAGTCCTTTCAATGAATATTCAGGGTTGATTTCCTTTAGGATTGACTGGTTTAATCTTCTTGTCTAGGAGATCCCAAGAGTCTCCTCTGGCACCACAGTTCAAAAGCATCAATTCTTTGGTACTCAGCCTCCTTTATGGTTCAGCTCTCACATCCGTATATAACTACTGGGGGAGAAAGGGATGACAGAGGATGAGATGGTTGGATGGCCTGAATGACACTATGGACATGAGTTGTGTAGGCTCTGGGAGATGGTGAAGGACAGGGATGCCTGGTGTGTTGCAATCCATGGGGTTGCAAACAGTCAGACGTGACTGGGTGACTGAACTGAGCACTGAGCAGTGGATAAAAATAGCTTTGACTAGATGGACTTTTGTCAGCAAAGTAATGTCTCTGCTTTTTAATATGCTGCCTAGGTTTTTCATAGCTTTTAACCTTATGGAATAAAAGTTGAGTTTACGAGTCACAACAGAGACAGCTAGTATTAAATTTGAAGTTATCCATGTTGCCAGAACATAAACATCTCTTCCATCTATACACCATGTACAACCTATCAATTGTCTGTGATACTCATAAGTGCTTTGTGTAAGAAAGCTTTTATGTATATATGTGTGTTTGAAAAGGTTGGCTTAAAGCTCAATATTCAGAAAACGAAGATCATGACATCTGGTCCCATCACTTCATGGCAAATAGAGGGGGAAACAGTGGAAACAGTGTCAGACTTTATTTTTTGGGGCTCCAAAATCACTGCAGATGGTGACTGCAGCCATGAAATTAAAAGACGCTTACTCCTTGGAAGAAAAGTTTTGACCAACTTAGACAGCATATTGAAAAGCAGAGACATTACTGTGCCAACAAAGGTCCATCTAGTCAAGGCTATGGTTTTTCCAGTGGTCATGTATGGATGTGAGAGTTGGACTGTGAAGAAAGCTGAGTGCCGAAGAATTGAGGCTTTTGAAGTGTGGTGTTGGAGAAGACTCTTGAGAGTCCCTTGGACTGCAAGGAGATCCAACCAGTCCATTCTTAAGGAGATCAGTCCGGGGTGTTCTTTGGAAGGAATGATGCTGAAGCTGAAACTCCAATACTTTGGCCACCTCATGCGAAGAGTTGACTCATTGGAAAAGACTCTGATGCTGGGAGGGATTGGGGGCAGGAGGAGAAGGGGACAACAGAGGATGAGATGGCTGGATGGCATCACTGGTTTTAATTTACATTCATCAAATAATTAATCATATTGAACAGTTTTTCATGTGCTTATGGTTTTTGTCATCTCTTCTTTGGTGAAATGTTCTTTTAGAACCTCTCTTCATTTTTAATGGGTTGTATATTAACTTCTCATATTTTTAAAGTTTTATTAATATAACAATTATTTGTTACATGGACATTTACCAGTATTATATAATAGGCTGTGGTCTGTTTTGATTTTCTTAAACATCTTTGAAGGAGCAGAAGTATTTGATTTTGATGAAATGTACCATATAATTCTGGGAGGGGGGCACAGATTTATGCATTTTGTGTCCTAAGAGATACTTGTCTAGCCAAAAGTCACCCATGTTAGTTTTCTACTGTTTTATAACAAATCACACAGTCTTAGTATTTTAAATCAATTGTGTCCTACTTATCAGCTCAGAATATCACAGGCAAAAATCAAGGTTTTAGCAAGGCTCTGTTCTCATTTGTAGTTGGTGATTCACTTCTAAGCTCAAGTTTGTGCCAAAATTCAGTTCCTAATTATTGTAGGACTGAGTATCCTATCTCCTTGCTAGCTATCAGCTGGAGATCACTCTCAATTCCTTGACACTGCCCAAATTCCTTGCCTCTGGTGTCTTCTATTTCCAAAGTCAGCACTGGAGGGTCTTCCTCCCATCAAATCTCTCCCATGTTTAAAATGCGTTTCTCTAGGAAGAACTCAGGCTTGCTAGATTAGTGTTCAATAAATACTTGGGAAAAGGTGTATGTACACAGAGGGGTGGATATCTTTCAGATTCATTTTGGGTTCTGCTCGTTACATTTCATAAGATTTTCTCTTATATGTTATTCTGCAGGTTTATACTCCTATTTTTTAACTTTAGGACTGTGATCCATTGTAATTATTGTAGAAGTTCCAAGGTAAGGGATCACATTCATTTTCTTTTAGTGGATATAGATATATAACTTTTCCAGTATCATCTGATGAAAATCCCTGGGTAGGGAAGATCCCCAGAAGTAAAATGGCAACTTGCTGCAATGTTCCTGCCTGAGAAATCCCACAGACAAAGGAGCCTGGTGGGCTATAGTCCGGGGATCGCAAAGAGTTGAACATGACCTAGTGATTGAATAAACACTTTCCCATTGAATTAACTTTATACATTAAAAAATTCAAATGACTATATATGTATAGGCCTATTTAAAAACTTGATTCTTTTCTATTTACCTATTCTATTGCTACTTTAATATTTCACTGCTTTGGATGAAGTCATTTTATATTAAATCTTGAAATCAGGTGGTTCATTTCTTCTTCCTTTTCAGAAGTGTTTTGACACTCCTAGATCCTTTACATTCCAGAAGAACTTTAGAATTATCTTGTTAATTTAAGAAAAGTGCTGAATTTTTAATTGGAATTATATGGCATCTATAGGTCTATTTCGAGGGATAGGATGTTTTAGACTATTGAGTCTTACAATCTAAAAATATAGTATATACCTCTCCTTTTGTGCAATTTCTTTCATCAAATTTTTTTTTCAGTTGTCACTGGTCATTTTTTTTTAATTTGTTAGATTTAGTCTGAGTATTTCAATTTGTTAATGCTATTATAAATTAATTGTTTTCTAATTCAAATGTCCTGTGGTTTCTTATTAGTGTATAGAAATATATCTGATTTTTTATGTTGCTCTAGTATCTTACTTATTTCCTTAAAAGTTCCTTGTAGTGTTTCTACAGATGACTTTAGCTTTTCTATAGGCTATCACGTTTGCAAACAGAGGCTTACTATTTACTTTCCAATTTGTATACCTTTTATTTATTTCTCTCGCTCTTTTTTTTTTTTTTTCCTTTTTCTTGTTTCCCTGACTAGGACCTCCAGTAGCATGTAGAATACAATTGGTAAGACATTCCTTCATAATTTAGTATGATGCTACTTATAATATTTAAAAAGATTATTTCCTATTTACAGAAATAAATTCCTCTCTGTTCCTAGTTTTATCTTTTTTCATTTTATAACTGATGAATTTTTCCAAATACCTTTTCTGTACCTATTGAGAAGCATACAGTTTTTCCTTTCTAGTCTATTCATATGGTGAATTGCATTATTTTTCATATATCAACTGTTTCCCTAATGAACTCTTGTTTGCTTGTAATATAATCTTGATCATGGTGCAATCTTCCTCATCTATATATACATATATACAAATATCCATATATATGGATTTACTTCATTAATAGTCTCAATAATATTTGCATTTAGTTTCTTGAAAAAAAATGTTTGCAGCTTTTTTTTTTTTAAAGTAGCTTTGGCATGTGTCAGCATCAGAGTAATTCTGTAAAATTAGATGAGAAACTTTTTCTTGTCCTCAGTTTTCCAGATGATTCTTGTAGAATTGCCATTATTTTTCTTTAGGTATTATGTTGATTTACCCCATGGAAAACAATTTGAATCTGAAGCTTTGTTTGTGAAAGAAATTAAACTATAAATTCAATATAGTTAGAAGATAGAAAACTACTCAGTTTATTTTTTCATTAGTGAAATTTGGTAGCTTATAACTCACAAATTTACCTTTTTCTAAGATATCAAATTTATGGGCATACAGTTCTTAATGCACATTTATTTTCCATTTACTACAGAATCTACATTGCAGTCCCATTGTACATGTCAGCTATTTTTAACTTGTATCTCTTCTCCTTGTGTTACTAATTAGCCTCAACAGAATTTTATCACATTTATTCATCTTTTCCAACTAGCTTGGGTTTCATTTATTTCCTCTATTATTTTAATGCTTTCTATGTTAATTAATTTAGCATCATAAAACAATGTATGTTTATTATGTCCGTTTCTATGATGACCTGAATGGGTAGAAAGTCCAAAAAAGAAGGGGCATGTTTATCTGTATAGCTGATTCTCTTTTCTGTACAGTAAAAGCCAACACATTTTTAAGCAACTATGGGCATCCTGTCACTTCAGTTGTGTCTGACTCTTTGTGACCCCATGGACTATAGCCCTCCAGGCTTCTCTGTCCATGGAATTCTCCAGGCAAGAATACTGGAGTGGGTTGCCATTTCCTTCTCCAAGGGATCTTCCTGACCCAGGGATTGAACCCAAGTCTCCTATGTCTCCTGCATTGGCAGGCGGCTCTTTACCGCCTGTGCCCGCTGGGAAGCCCTTCTACTACTGCTACTACTCCTACTACGAAGTCGCTTCAGTCGTGTCCGACTCTGTGTGACCCCATAGAAGTTAGCCCACCAGGCTCCTCCGTCCATGGGATTCTCCAGACAAGAATACTGGAGTGGGATGCCGTTTCCTTCTCCAGGGAATCTTCCTGACCCAGGGATCAAACCCAAGTCTCCCACATTGCAGGCAGACACTTTAACCTCTGCACCACCAAGGAAGCCCTTTTAATTTAAAAAGTATATAAAAACCTTTAGGGAAAAGAAAAAAAAAAAAAAGAATTCAGTTTACCTTGGGCTTAGCTCTGATGGAATCTGAAAAATGCCTGTTACCATTTAGGGTGGTCGAGAACGTCTCTTGTGCTTTTAGGTACTCGGCAGAACCATGAAACTTTACGGTTTTAAGACTGTCAGATGTGTTTCCAGCACCACAGCCGCCCCCTACCGGAGCCTGATTGGGTCGGGTCCGTGCTCCGCAAGGCGCCTGCACCTGTCCTCCCCGGAGAATGGCCACTGTTCCCTCCTGCAGCTGTTAGTAAACACATTTTGATAGATTAAAATCCTCAAAACAACCCATGACAAAAAACAAGTCCTTAGTGATAAATACTGGGGCTGATAAATGAGAAAATGTTGGAAACCAGTGTTCTAAAAGACAACCTGGAGATTTAGCTCACAAAACCTAATCCCTCCTTTCTCCAAAGGTAATACCAAGGGCTTTTGTGAGGAACAGAAAACACCTGTCACAGATATTACTGCGCCCCCTCTGGGTCTTTGACTCTGCTCCTTGTGGTTTTTATTAGAGAAAACAGTGCAGATTTCCAGAGAGATATGTCCTCAGTGTTCAATAGCAGCCTGAGAGGTAGAATTGTCATTTAGTGACAATTTGTGTGTGTGTGTGTGTGTGTGTGTGTGTCTATGTATATATGTGTGTTTGTGTGCATGTGTGAACATGCATTGTGTTTAAGACCAAGTGCTTTTATGTGAAAACTTAGTACCTTTTTACAAAATAAACAAACATCTGCTAGCTTTCAAAATGAGATACATTCCAGATTATATATTTATTTAAAAGAGTTTATGTCTTTTCATTGCTCTTTAGAGTGCAGTGCAAATTACTACAAGTGATGAATTTTCTAAAATAGGTATGCATTTTAAATGAAAATCACACTATATTATGGAATCTTACGAGCATATTAGGAAACACAGGCTACACTGACCAAGGAGGACTAAAAAGGCCACAGAGAGTGAACCTCTGATTTCTTCAGGTCTCTAAGGACAAAATCTAACTGGGAAAAAAAAAAAAAAAAAAAACAACCTTGTTCCATGAATCAATCCAATCCTGATTATACTTTCTATGTGCAATTTGTTTAAAAAATCTAATCATCCTCTCCTGCTCCAGATATAACCTCTCCACCCCATGTGGTTCATATTATGTAAATTGAGTCAGAAATGTAATAGCTCAAATTTGATTATAGCAGCTTGTTGCCCACAGCATCATTAAAAGTGCTAGTTGACACGTGAGCTTCTAGTTTATGGGACTGCATGTCATAAGCACATTAGTTAGGGCAGTAACAGCCCCCATTTGATTTTACATTGAAACTGGCAAAAGGCATGATATTTGTAGAATATGCTAACTGCTGAAACAAACAGCGTATACAAATTCCAGCGGTTTACTCCACAGGTTTCCCACCTGCATCTCAGTGAAGTGATGTAGGTTGACAGGACGAAGAGAAAGTCCTCAGCTCCTCAGGCTCTGCCCCTCCCTTGAGTCTCCTAACCACTCACTGGATACTTTTGCTCCTGGGGATGAATTAATTAGCAGAGATTGCACATGCATGCTTGCTTGCACAGAAGACTTAAATAAGAGATCACTTGCTGGATACCCATCACTTCAGCTCCCTTCATTGCATGGATCTTAGTCACATGACTAGGCATTAAGGGGAATTGGAAGATGAGTCAGCAGAGTTCCAAGAGCAAACATGGAAATTTCTGGACAGCTTATTGAGGTGTGATCCAACAATGCTCAGTAAATGAGTAAAGAGCTAATGTATCACACAATTTGTTCCTGAAGGTGCGTGTGTCAATAATGGAGAGAAGCAGTCACTTTCCTGTAGCTCAATAAATTGCAGACTGATCTGAGAAGTATTTTTTAAAAATTACACTTTATATGGCTAGTGCTTTACACTTCTAGAAAAAAAAAACACATCATTTTCTAAATACAACAAATCACTACAAATGTAAAAAGTTTACTTCTGAAGTGAAAAATAATTTTTAAAACTATAAATAGTGTATCCACTAGACCATCTTATTCTCATCTTGCAAAAGTCACTGGAGAATGGCAAAGGTGGAAAAGAAACAGGAGGAACATGCTGCCACTTCTCCAGCATCCTTGATCCCAGGGGTAAAATTGTCAAGCAGGTCTGAAGAGGTGTGAGAAGTCATCACGGAGCCTCTGAGGGCATCTGGAGTATTTATATTACTGTAGGGTCTGACATCAACCCCTTAAGCTACTATTTTAGTGAAGATGGTTAAGCACATACTGACAAATGGACTCTTTTTTTTTTTTTTTTTTTCCTATTGTTTTACTACGTGTGGAACTTATTTCTGAGCTTAGGGTATTAGTTGAACACTACGAAACAATGAAAGAGGATTAGGCGGGTCATTTTCCTGTCACTCTGATATAAAAGTGGTATAATGCATCAGAACATACTTTATGTTGTTAGGGCAAAGAAAGATCAGACTCTGTTTTATGAAGAGCAGCAGATGTGGGATCAGAGAATCCTCGAGAGTGTATGTTCTATAGCTCAGGCAGGCTGTTAGTGAGGGTAAAGTTATGGAAACCGGTGGTGTGCATGACTGAATGACAGCCTTGAGAGGGTTGATAATGTCTCACAAAGGAGTAGGAGCAGCCTCGAGTAAGAGAAAAGGAATCAATTGTTATTATTATCAATCGTATACCCTTAATATTGAACTGTATTAGGTTTTCCATATACACTGCTTTGTGTCATTGTTAAGACACCCTAAAGGTATCATGTCATCAACATTGTTTATGTCAAATGCTGATAGATTTTAGTAAAGGGTGGATTTGCAAATTTCACTACTCAATAAATCTGACAAAACACAGATAAGCCAAATATGAAAAACAATAAGTGATCCCACTGCACAGAGATAACTATTATCACCTAGGAATGTATCTTTTCAGAATCCTTTCCTATATTTTAATGTGATCACATACTATGCATAGAGTATGATTTACTGAGCAGCTCATTCATCATCTATTTCCTATGGTAAATTTATATAAAGCATTTTTAAAATACACTTGATTTATTTTTTAAAGTGTACTACATAATTAATTAGAATTATATACTTATCTTTACATAGAATAGACCTTTAGGTGAAGAGAGACCGAAACTGCTCTTCTAAACTCACCATTTCACAGGTGAGGAAAAAAAAGATTCAGATAGATCCTGGACTATACCAACATGTCTCTTTCCAAAATGCTATTTCTCATTCCCTGGGCTATAAAAAGCACACAGATACCGCAAAACTTTTGCAATCTCCCAAGGGTAAAGTATATTTGGCCTCTTCTTTTAAATTACGTATTTAGCCATTTTTCTAGCAATCACTTAATGTCATTTACAAATGGATTCTCATAAATATTCCAGTTTGCACTTTCTCAGTACAGAGCATGCACATTCGGCGGTGTAATTTCATTTTGGTTAAAGGAGGATTTTATGCATTGGGGATCCTTTTAGTTCCCAACATGATTAAACCTGGTGTTACAGCTAAAAAGCTCTTATGGCAATTTATCATGTGTTGGCCTAAAGAAATTTTCATTACTTCATCTCAAGATATCACTTTCATTGCAAGTTGCAAAGTAGATTTTTCACTTAAAGACACTTTTTCTTCTCCATACAACTCTCCATCACTGCTCAGATCTTTTTTCATTTCTTTTTTATTTTCCCCTTGAAACAGATCCAAAAGAGTACTTATACAAAGAAAGAGGTAATTTCTTCTTTTCTTCTTCTGAAACTTGGAACTAATTCCACAAAATTCGTAGTCTTTTCATTCACTGTTGATATTTTTGCGCTGTTGTCTTGTTTTTTGGTCTCGCTGAGCAGCTTGTGGGATCTTGGCTCTCCAACCAGGGATTGAATCCCTTGGCAGTGGAAGCACAGAGTCCTAACCTGTCCTGACAGTCCTAACTGTCATGAAATTCCCAACTGCCCATATTTTTTATCAAAATATAGTAGGAGCTGCTAAAGAAAAGGAGGTTACTGCTCATGTCCTTACAAAAACAAACAATACAAATAGTGTTCATTTCCCAAAGACTCAATGTGCTTAGATTTATTTTTTGGCTATTAAAATTAATTATTTAACTTAATGCTTTCAGCTTCTAACCAGGAATATTCTACATCTTAATTTATAGAGGGAAATGGAAGATCTTAAAGTTATTGTAAATTTTGTAAGGTTCAAATTCTGAGAAGCAGAACAGGCACTTCCAGGCATGAGTTACACGAATCTTCAAGTTATTACTACTCTGCCATCTTGCTTGACTCCAAAATACCTGACAGAAAAAAATTGTTCAGTAGAAAGAAAAAAATGATAAATTAACATAACTGTTTCTCATAATTTATTAAACATCATATTTCTTTCTCAAACTACCACCGAAAATTAAAAGCTGCCTGTACCACAAACTAAGAAATTGGGGGTTCAGGCTATGTAATCTGGTGTTTTATTACCATGATGTCAATCTCCACTTCTTTATGTTTAAGATAGAAATGATAATACTGTCTTTGAAAAAAATCTTAAAATGCCTTATAAATAATTTATCTTTTAAACTTTTTAGAAATTATTTTGTTCACAGACAAACTACATTTTTTAATGGTTTATTTTGTCTTTAGCCTGTCTTTATGTTTATTTTGGAGATGCTATGGAATCTCCAACAGACTGTTGACGGTACATACCTGGTCTGGGCCCTCTTCTCAGTTAGCATAGTTATGTTATTCACCTTAAATATGGCAAGATTTATTTGTTTGCATTTCTATTCCATCCTTTTCCCACCTACACTGCCAATTTATCTTATGTTTGTGTGTGAAAGGATGGCATGATTCTGAAAGTTGGAACTCTATAGAAAGGTAAGCTCGAAGAACTGACACGCCCCTATCCTTTTCTAGCCATTCCCACAGACTCCCTGCCGAGGACAGATCTCAAGATGGCAGGGTTACTGATTCATCCTCCTGTGTTTCTTTTTGCACAAACGAGCATATCCAGATATATTTCTTATCCCAACTTTTTTCTTACACAAAAGGCAGCACACTGTAGGCATTCCTTTGAACTTTGTGGTTTTTCACATCTGGCTTATTTCACTTAGCACTGGGAATGACAAAGGGCCAATTAGAGCCCAGGGCCTGTAAACGAAGAATAGTTCTTACATCATTAAAGGATTGTAGAAAAGAAAAGAAAAAAAAAATGCTATAGAGATTGTATGTGGCTAGCAAGCCTGAAATATTTACAGAAAAAGTTGTTTTATGCATAATAGCACACCGTATTTAGGTTCATCCATACTATGGGATACGCCTATAGTTTTTGTTTTTTTTTTTAAGATTTTATTTATTTAGTTTTGAGGTGGACCATTTTTAAAATCATTAATTGAATTTATTACAATATTGCTCCTGTTTTATGTTTTGGGTTTTTGGTCCCAAGCCATGTGGGATCTTAGCTCTCCAACCAGGTATAGAAGCTGTGCCTTCTGCATTGGAATGTGAAGTCTTAAACACTGGATCATCAGGGAAGTCCACCTGTTCATTCTCTTTATTCCAGTGCCTGGATATATCACACTGGGTTTATTCACTTAATAGTTTATGAGCATTTGTTCTATTTTCATCTTGAACTAGCAGGAATATTTTTTAAATGAATATTCATTCATACAAATATTTGTGGGAACATGTATTTTCATTTCTCTTGGGTAGATAGATACCCAGGAATGCAATTGCTCGGTTTTATGGTAAATATATGTTCAACTTCTTGTTGAACATATATAGTTCCAAACTACTTTCCAAAGTGACTGCACGATTTTCCATTCCCAGCAATTTAGGATGTCCCTTTCTATTCACATTCTTTTCAATATTTGTTATTTTCTTTCCTTTGTATTAAAACCACTCTAGTGTATGTGAAATAGTTTCTCAGTGTGGATGTGGCATTTATTTTCCTAATGGCTAATGATGATGAACATCTTTAAAAGCACTCTTAAAGCACTTCTGCGTTGGATGTCTTCTAATTACGAGCAGAAAGAGTTTATGCATTTTGAATACAAATCCTTATTCAGACATGTGATTTGCAAATTTTTCTCAGAGATTCTGGCTTTTTCTTTCATATTCATAATACTTATGCTCAAAGTGAAATATTTTTCTTCTGCTTACTTTACCTTCTTGAGTCTGTATTCATGGTGAATAATGGTCCAGTTTTATATTCTTGTAATACCTTTGCCTGGTTTGGTATCAGAGTAATATTGGTCTCACTTAAAGAGTCTGAAAGTATTGCCTCCTCTTCAGTTTTCTAGAAGGCATTGTGTAGAATTGGTATTTTTACCTTGTAAAAAGTTTGGTAGAATACATCAATGAAAGCATCTGGTTGAGGAATGATCTGTAACTACAGATAACTTATTATTTTTTAATTTATAGGACTATTTAGGTAATTATTTATTCTTGACTGGAATTTAATCACTTCCATCTAACTTGGAAGATTGTTTATAATATCCTTGTTTTATTTGTAGAATTTGTAAGAGTATCATTTGTCTTATTTCTATATTATAAATTGTGTTTTTTTTCCCCTGAAGAATTTCATCCAGTTAATTTATTTTTCTCATATGATAAGTTTTTGGTTTCATCAATTTTTCTTTATTTTTGCTATTCTCAAGTCTTTTGATTTTATATGAATTTGTATTATTGCCTTTATTTGATATACTTTGGGTATAATTTGTCCTTCCTTTGGCAGTTACATTATCTAGAAGTTGCGGTCAATAGTTTGGGGTCTTTAGTACCAGAACTTTCTCTTAACTACTGCTTCATTAGCATCCCACAGGGTTGAAAAGGTTGTGATTCTATTTTCTTTATTTAAAATACTTTCTAATTTCTATCCTGTTTTTCTTCTTCAACCTATAGGCTATTTGCTTAAGAATTCTTAATCATTCTATCTTTATCTCTCTTTAGTTAATTAGCTTTAGCTTCTTTTCTGTTTATTTTAATACTTGCTTTTAGAGTTTATAACTTACATATTTAACTTATTTCAGTCTACTCTCAAATCATATTGTATAATTTCCTAAATAGAATAAGGTAAAACAATTTTAAAATAGTATACTGCCATTCTTCCCCTGCAAACATATTCATTATCATGTATTGTTATTTTATGTATGTTATAAATGCAATTTTGCATTGTTTTTTTTCTTCCTTTTTAAAAATATATTTGGGTAAAAAATGTATTAATACCTTCAACTCTGTAACTACCAATTCTAGTCATCCTTTTTTGTAGATACGTGTTTCTATATCATCTCATTTTCTTCATCACTAAGGACTTCTTTCACATTTGTTTCAGTGGGATCCTATCCTTGATAAATGTCATTAGTTTTTAGATGTCTAAGAAAAAAAAATTTTGTAAGCTTTCTATTTTTCTTTGGACATAGAATTCTAAGTTGGAAAAATTTTTGTTTATTTTTTCTATTTTTTTTCTTTTATTAAGTTTATTAAAGATAGCTCCACTGTCATTTCACTCAAATTATTTCCAATGGGAAGCTTTTGTCTTAATTTTCTTTCTCCAAGTTTCCTTGTTTTTAATCTGACTCATATTAAGATTCTCTCTTCATGCCTGGTTTTGAACAGTTTAATGATCATATGTTTTGTTGTAGTTTTCTTCATGTTTCTTGTTCTTCATGTTTCTTGAAATTATTGGATCTGAGAGTTTACAGTTTTCATCAAATTTAGAAAAAATTAGCCATTTTTTAAATTGGAATACAGTTGCTTTACAATGTTGTTTTAGTTTCTGCTGCACAGCAAAATGAATCAAGTATGTGTATGCATACATATTCTCTCTCTTCGACACCCCCATCCCAATCCCTTTAGGTCACCACAGAATCTAGGGCTGAGCTCCCCACACTGTATAGAAGGCTCCCACTAGCCATCTGTTTTTCACGTGGCAGTGCATATTACTTTTTCTTCCAATATTTTTCCTATCCATATGCTCTCCTCAGGGACTCAGATTGTACATTTATCAGTTTACCTGAAGTTGTTCCACAGATTATCTCTGTTCCTTTGGTTCTTGCTGTCTATTCTCCCTTCTCTCTTAAATGTGAATACTTTCTATGGGGTATGCCTTCAGGTTCACTGATCTTGATTCTACAAAATGCAATGTGTCATTTGTCCCCAAATTCCATTATTTTTTAATCTCACTCATAATCATTTTCATCACTGGAAAGTCATACTTCCAATATTTTTCCTATCCATATGCTCTCCTCAGGGACTCAGATTGTACATTTATCAGTTTACCTGAAGTTGTTCCACAGATTATCTCTGTTCCTTTGGTTCTTGCTGTCTATTCTCCCTTCTCTCTTAAATGTGAATACTTTCTATGGGGTATGCCTTCAGGTTCACTGATCTTGATTCTACAAAATGCAATGTGTCATTTGTCCCCAAATTCCATTATTTTTTAATCTCACTCATAATCATTTTCATCACTGGAAAGTCATCTGAGTCAATTACAATTTATTTAATAACTCATTAAATATGGATCATATTTCCCAATATCTTTGCATGCCTAATAATTTTTTAGTTTTCATTATAAGCTAGATATTATGAATTTAACCTTGTTGGGTAATTTGTATTTTTGTATTTCCATATATCATCTCCAGCTTTTTCTTGAGACACACTTAAATTACTTGGAAATTGTTTGTTCCTTACATATCTTGCTTCTCAGNTTTGCCAACCTCAAACATGGTTTGTGTTGTTGTTGTTGTTGTTTTTAACCTCCATGTCTTTCTTCATACTAATGTTCTTCCTTTTCTTTAATTTCTTCAACACTACACTCCCCACACAATACTCTGAATATAAATCCCACACATTTTTCAAAGTCCAGACAGGGTGCCTCCCAACTCTGAAGGGTTCATAGATTGTTTTCTTTTAGCTGCTTATAAAGTTATTTCAGTATAATGAATACATCATTTTAATCATATTATTCTACTTTATAATTATTTGCATATACATCTTAAGACCTCTACTTGATTTCAAGGTTTCTGATGAAATAAACCATTACCATAGCAACTAGCATGACACCTGGCATGCTGAATGTCCTACAAATATATATGACATCAATTGATGCATTTTTCCTTAAATAAAACAAATAAGGTTCCTTTCTTTCACTTTAAGTGTTATCAAAGAGTATATGATGAGGCCATTGACATTTTGCAGAATGGATTTACCATTAAAATATATTTTGTTGAGAATAAGCAATAATGGTGAGATGTATTTACATTTATAAATCTCAGTGAGCATGATAGAATGAAAACACTGCTGTTCAAAGATGCCTCCTCAGAGAAATAAAAACTAAGTAAGCAATTATTGGTCAGCTATTTCTGATGAGAATTATTTTTAAATACCCAGTGATTAAATAATTACATAAACCTTGAATTTTTCTGCAAGCTTGAAAAGCACAAGGTGACAATTGCATTCCCTTTAGTATTAAGTCAGATAATAACAATTTCTTAAGCATAATATAGTAAATCCTCTGGAATAATCACATTAAAATAAACCTTTTGCTTTGAATTCTAGCCCTACAACAAATGCTACTATGGTACATAAAGTGACATAAATATAATAACCTTTTGGTTCAGTTGCTCAGTCATGTCTGACTCTCTGTGACTTCATGGACTGCAGCACGCCAGGCTTCCTTGTCCATCACCAACTCCCGAAGCTTACTCAAAGTCATGTCCATCAAGTCGGTGATGCCATCCAACCAGCTCATCGTCTGTTGTCCCCTTCTCCTACCACCTTCAGTCTTTCTCAGCATCAGGGTCTGTTCCAGTAAGTCAGTTCTTTGCATCGGTGGCCAAAGTATTGGAGTTTCAGCTTCAGCATCAGTCCTTCTAATGAATATTGAAGAACGATTTCCTTTAGGATGGACTGGTTGGATCTCCTTGCAGTCCAAGGGACTCTCAAGAGTCTTCTCCAACACCACAGTTCAAAAGCATCAATTTTTCAGTTGACCGCTTTCTTTATAGTCCAGCTCTCACATCCATTACATGACTACCAGAAAAACCATAGCTTTGACTAGATGGACCTTTGTTGGCAAACTAATGTCTCTGCTTTTCAATATGCTGTCTAGATTGGTCATAGCTTTTCTTCCAAGAAGCAAGTGTCTTTTAATTTCATGGCTGCAGGCACCATCTGCAGTGATTTTGGAGCCCCACAAAATAAAGTCTGTCACTGTTTCCATTTTTCCCTACCTAATTTCCATGAAGTGATGAGATCAGATGCCATGATCTTAGTTTTCTGAATGTTGAGTTGACCTATAAAGATAAAATTATTATCCACTTTCAGTAAAATATAGTTTCTGCTTATACATATTCTGATTGTGAATAATGATATTGACTAATGAAATATTTGTTTGACTTCAGATGACAAACATTAGCCAAAGAAATTTTCCTGTTAAAAAGATCTGGGCCTAGGAAGTACTTGCTGACATTTAAATGTATGTTTCTTCTTCACCAAATGTGGAATTAAACAGACATTTAATTACATTTATTTGTTAAGCTGGATGACTGATATTTATCTTCTTAATAGTTCTATTTTTCCCAATCACAATTTCTCCCAGCATTCATGAAAATTTATGGTTGATATACTTTTGTGACATGGAGCATACTTGTTGCTTACTGATGACAACGCTTTCCTTAAGGATGATGATTCCAGAAATATTTAAAAGATTCATTGACAAATAACTAAAATGAAATAAAAATGTTAGGGCTAAAAGTATTTTCAAACATTGTAAGACATATTGGATGATTATGCATGTGACATGAGAACTAAAAATAGTACAAAATTGAGAAGAACACTTTATATATATGATGAGAAGGGAAATGACTGGCTTCTAATTAAATCTGAAAATATGATATTTCAAATTCTTAGACATTGCTGTAATGTTCCTGGCATGTAGGGCCACAAACATTGAGTGTTTTCTTGACAAATGAGTTTATTGAAGATATAAAAGTGATTTTTCCTATTAAGAAAGCTGACTTTGTTTTATGTCTCCCAAGCCACTCAGAGAATATTCTTACATAAACAATTCAAGAAGTATCATTTTCTATTCTAGTAAATTTCAGAATCCAACAGAAGTGCATCTTAAAATTTTAGATCAGAATATAATTTGAAAGAAAACACAAGCTTAAAAGATATTTACTACATTCATATTAAAGTCAATTTTTTACATCCAGGCTATAAACACCTTTAAACTGAGAACCAAGAACTTTAGAAAACTGCATCAAATATAAATAGTACGTCATGATTATGTAAGAAAATATATATCATTTTCTTATCTATCAGAATTCATTCTTAAACCCATAGGATAACATGGCATAATTTTAGACACAGTTTAGGACTGACTTATTAGGTTGGACTACAAAAGAATAGGAGAATAATTGTCTTTTTTTTTTTTTCCTAGAAAACTGTAAGCATTGTATTAATGAAATTTTACAAGCTTTGCTCCCCCCTTGATAATGGCATTACTGAAGGTGTCATGGAGAAGTGAGGGAATCTTCTCCAGACAAAGGCACATTGGCTGATATAAGAATTCCTTAGAAGTTAAACCTGCTCCCTATCTCTCAGGGTACTTGTGGCATTCCAGAAGCGGTGTGGGCCAGATGAAAGAGACACAAATGAAAGATGCTCACACCTCAGGAGGAGGAGAGGATGATCCCCTAGCATTCTACTTGTAACAATCAATTCATCATGTGTGAATTCCAGCGATCTTAAGCTTTCTGATGATTGGAGAACTTAGCTACAGATAAATCTATATTTCTTCAAAGTCTCATGTTATTTGACTAAGAGAAGATAAAAAAAAAAAAAGTGAACGTGTTAGTCACTCAGTCCTTGTGACCCTAGCCCACCAGGTTTCTCTGTCCATGAGATTCTCCAGGCAAGAATACTGGAGTGGGTAGCCAGTCTTTTCACCAGAGGATCTTTCCCACCCAGGGATCAAATCCGAGTCTCTTGTATTATTGCAGGAAGATCCTTTACTGTCTGAGCTACTAGGGAAGCCCTTGATTAAGATAGCAATGAAATTAAGACTGGTCTTTTTCTGATAATTGATAATATAAAATCATCATTATATGTGGAATAGGATGAAGAAAATTTGTAACCCACCTAACTATAAAAGCTGCGTGCATGTGTGCTCACTTGCTAAGTCGTGTCAAACCCTTTGCAACACCATGGACTGAAAACCACCAAGCTCCTCTTTCCATGGGATCTCTAGGCAAGAATACTGGCATAGGTTGCCATGCCCTCCTCTAGGGAATTTTCCCAACTCAGGGATCAAACCTGCATTTCTTGTGTCTCCTGTATTGCAGGCAGATTCTTTTACCACTGAACCACAAGGGAAGCCAAAGAATACATAAAATTATGCTTGCATCATAAAATGCCTGACTTCTAGTTTATCTAGCCATCACTAATACCTATCTATCTATGTATCTATCCTCTCTCCATCCATCCATCTATCTATTAAAGAGATTACACAAAGCTAGCATTATGGAGATATATGTGACATTCAGAATTCCATTACTGACTGTGCCTGTAATTCTAAAGAAACCATGTTCTCCTTGCAATCAGTAAAAAGTGATGATTAGAATTATGCTCAGATAGATTTTCTTTGACATTCAGCTCCAAGCTTTATATCCACTTCTCCAATCTGTATTAATATTAATATAGTAACCCTACCTGACCCAGATCTATCTATGTATCTATCCTCTCTCCATCCATCCATCTATCTATTAAAGAGATTACACAAAGCTAGCATTATGGAGATATATGTGACATTCAGAATTCCATTACTGACTGTGCCTGTAATTCTAAAGAAACCATGTTCTCCTTGCAATCAGTAAAAAGTGATGATTAGAATTATGCTCAGATAGATTTTCTTTGACATTCAGCTCCAAGCTTTATATCCACTTCTCCAATCTGTATTAATATTAATATAGTAACCCTACCTGACCCAGAGCTGCAGGCATTCTAACTGTCTTCTTTGCACAATCCTACCAGTTTTACGGATATGAAATTAGTAACAGTTGAACTGAAATGGAGATCTGCATCCCTCACTTCCTTCTCTGAGCTGTTGTCACTGAAACAAGAAAAAGGTCAGGAGAGTGAAAGTCCTTTCTGAGAGTCATAGTCAGAAGATGTGGACATAAAAGAAAAGGAAAGAACTAAGGTACCATTAGATGGGATCTAAAGTTAAGCAAGAGGTCATATAAATACTGTATATTCATATTTAAATTTGTATTGTGTAACTTGAAAATGAGTATGGTTACCCATAAAGAAGAAGAAATATTCACGTAGGAAAGTATTGGTCTCTATATCTATTCAGATAGAAACATATCTACATATTGCTATAGACATTTGTAGAGAGGACTACGTGTATAATCTTCGCTGGTTTGTTCAGTTGGGCTTTTATTTTGACCCATTGTGTCTGTGTATCTGGATTCACATTTATTTTTTTCAAATTTTTTCCTCATCCTTCTAGGTTTCTCAACACTGAGAACAGATATGTATAAAATACTGATATATATCCCTTTATTCTGTAGAACATTTCAAGAACAACAACCTTTCTGCTGGTGTTCATCTGTCATAAACCTCCTAGGAAAAACTTTTCCTCACATTGTAGAAATAGCTTCTTTGCTTGCTACACACAAATAAAGTTGTAGAAAAAGTGAACATATTAAAATCAAACTTATTCCCAGGAGCCCAAATAACAATTTTTGAAATGAAGAAAATCAGAAGAAAAGTATAAGCATTCATGTTACTATGCAAAATTTTAAAAGGAAAAAAAAAGTATTTTTCATAAGCAACTTAATACATTCCTAGGGCTATAAAGCAAACCTCAGTTACTGAAAAAAGTATAAGAAGTATACAAGTATTCAGATTTTGGAGATTGTTAAAATGTGGATACTTTAGAAATAAATCTCCATTCCTAGTCCGCTTTATGTATAGGGGATTAAAACACTCAATATTATATGAAATTTTGAAACAGAAGAAAGAGAATTTCTGTCCTCATAGCCAACATACTTTCCCCATCATGTCACAGAGTGGTGTTCTAGTTTATCTGCCAACTCTCCCGCTGTCTACCGTAGGCAAGATTTCCTCTCACTGTGCTCCATTCAGTCGAGAATTTGGACTGCCAGCCATCTTGGCTGCAGATCTTAGCCTGCATGTTTTGGTCTTGAACCTTGCCTCTACTGGGCATGCTTGATTTCTGAAAGCTTCCAGAGATCTCTGTTTACAAGAGACTCACATTTGCATGTTTAATTCCTTATTGTTTGTCAAACAAGGAAGAAAATACTAAATCTACGGGTAGATATATTTTTTTCTAAAGGAGGAAGCAAGGGCTCCTGCATAAGAAAACTATATAAGTAGAACTGATGTTCTAACCTACATTCAGTGATTCAAAACAACTCAAAACAAAACAAAACAAAACAAATTCTCTTCACTCCAGGTTTGTATGTTTCAACTGTGATTTTTTCATCTCATCTCCACAATTCATCAAAACATGTGAAGGCATTCCATGAAATTCAGAAGAAAATTCTGCAGTTTCATGAATCAGATATAGAGGCAGATGTTGTAGCTTTTAGCAGAATTTTAACTCTACTCCATATATTTGAGGATCATAATATATTTATTTGTATATCTATGCTATTATTTGCCCTTGATGCAATGAGTAAAGCTAACTAGAGAAGTGTCACCATATTATCTACTATATCATTCCTAAATTCTCAACCCTGGTGACAAATTTTAATCACTTGAGAAATTAAGCCCCATTCTCAGAAATTCTATTTTAATTTGACTGAGATTTGCAATACCTAGAGTCGACCTGATGCAGGTGAATCATAAAACAAATAAACTAGAGAGTTTATTCATAAAAGGACTAAAACTAAAATAAATAATAAATTAAAAATAAACTAAAAATAAAACAAATTCCCACAGCATTAATCTGTCATGAGTTGCTACAGAGAGGCTAATTCCTGACTCACCTATATTCCTCAAGTGAGCTTTTCTATTCAGTTACTGTGGTAAGCAAAATAATGCCACCCCTCCCAAGATGATCATGTCCTAATCCTTGGAAACTACATAATTTGCACAGCAAAGGAGAATTAAAATTGCTAACAGCAGATCTAAAAATAGAGAAATTATACTAGATTATGCAGATAGGCACAGCATAATCACAAGGGTCCTGAGAAATGGAAGACTGAGGCAGAAGAGAGTCAGAGAAAAAGATGTGATGACAGAAACTGGATCAACATTATTAGTTTTGAAGATGAAGGAAGGGTGCTATGAGTCAAGGAATGTGATAGCCTCTAAAAGGTAGAAAAGGTAAAGAAAGAGATTTTTCTTACCACTCAAGAAAGGAACATAGCCCTTCTAAAACATTATTTTATCCCAGTAAGATTTGAGTACTCTAAATTTTGGGTTAATAACTTTTGTTCTTCTGTGACTTTTTCACGGAAGTTGTTTCTGACTCTTTGTGACAGCAGGACGGCAGAATGCCAAACTTTCCTGTCCTTCATTATCTCACATTAAATTTGCCCAAATTTTTGCACATTTATTCAGTGATGCTATTTACCCTTCTCATCCTCTGTTGTCCCCTTCTCCCCCTGCCCTCAATCTTTCCCAGCATCAGGGTCTTTTCCAATGAGTCAGCTCTGCATCAGGTGGGCAAAGTATTGGAGGTTCAGTTTCAGCATCAGTCCTTCCAATGAATAGTCAGGGTTGATTTTCTTTAGGATTGACTGGTTTGATCTCCTTGCAGGCCAAGGGACTCTCAAGAAGTCTTCTCCAGCACAATTCAAAAAAATCAATTCTTTGGCACTCGACCTTCTTTATAGTCCAACTCTGACATTCACACATGACTACTAGAAAAACCATAGCTTTGACTACATAGACTTTTGTTGGCAAAGTGATGCTTCTGTTTTTTAGTATGCTATCTAGGTTTGTCATAGCTTACTTTCCAAGGAGGAAGAATCTTCTAATTTCATGACCGCAGAATAATAACCTACAAAACTATTAAGAACCTACAACAACTTACATAACACCTCTGTGTTCTCGATATGCAGATGACACCACCCTTATGGCAGAAAGTGAAGAGGAACTAAAAAGCCTCTTGATGAAAAGTGAAAGAGGAGAGTGAANGGAGTTGGTGATGGACAGGGAGGCCTGGTGTGCTGTGATTCATGGGGTCACAAACAGTCGGACACGACTGAGTGACTGAACTGAAATGAAGCCACTGAAGTTGTGGTAATTTTTTAAAGCAACATTAGAAAACTAATGTAACATTTTTATCATAGACCTTTAAAATTTTTTTGCAGACCTTAAAATAACAGTGTAATATAATTATGGTAAACAATTTAGAGCATAAATTGTCATAAACCTGAGATTAATATACTCATGCCAGTTGGTAATCTAATCAGTAAATTCAATTTCACGTAAAAAATAGAAATCTTTATAATTGTGGATTACATAATAGAAACAAAATTTTGGAATTTTAAATGAGTCAAATAACATTTATGAACTTAGTATTTTATTTGAAATAGAGACATACAACACGTAAATCATAACCCAGATTTCCACACAACAAAGATTAAGGCACTAGGCTTGCCAGTTAAGTGAAAAAGTGCTACACACTAGTTTTGCTGAAACAAGGAAGAGATATAATTTTCTACCTATACTGGAAACATTAAGTACTCAGCAGGGAGCAGAATGATTTATGATAGAGGCAGCATAATGTTCTGGAAAAGAAATTAAGATAAAATTAGGCTGGATATCAGATACCCTCTCAACAAAATGCAATAATCTCCCAAATAAACTGGTGGTATCTATACCACCTGAAAACTTTATACAATAATGATTTTCAAAAATGAAATACTTTTTAAAATATTAGGGGGTTTCCCTGGTAGCTCAGCTGGTAAAGAATCCATCTGCAATGCAAGAGACCTTGGTTTGATTCCTGGGTCAGGAAGATACCCTGGAGTATCTTCAGTATTCTTGGGCTTCCTTGGTGGCTCAAATGTTATAGAAGCCACTAGTAATGTGGGAGACCTGGGTTCGAACCCTGGGTTGGGAAGATCCCCTGGAGAAGGCAAAGGCTACCCACTCTAGTATTCTGGCCTGGAGAATTCCATAGGCTGTATAGTCCATGGAGTCACAAAGAGTCAGCACGACTGAGTGACTTTCACTTTCACTTTAAAATGTTACCAAAGATTTGGAAAAAAAATGTTTTTAATAATAAAAAAATAAAAACCTTGCTTAGACATATGAAACCACAAACTTATGTCTCATTTTCTGAATGAAGGTTTTCCCCTAAATATTTACTTACATGGATATATACAAGAATATTGAATCCCTGGTGGCTCCAGCAACAAAGAATCTGCCTGAAATACAGCAGACCCAGTTCAATCCCTAGGTCAGGAAGATCTCCTGGAGGAGGATATGGCAACCCACTCCAATATTCTTGCCTGGAGAATCCCATGAACAGAGGATTCTGGCAGGCTGTGGTCCCTGGGGCTGCAGAGAGTCACACAAAACTCAATGACTGAGGAAACATACATATAACATACAAGAATACACACACAGACACACATACACACATGAACACACAAAGAAAATAGGTTCAACATTTTAAAAGATGCAAATTAAGTAAATTATGTAAGACATACTTATCAGATTACAGACAACTATGGATCATTACAAGTGTTGGCAAAGATTTGGAGGGACTAAAACTGTCATCAGTTCAGTTCAGTTCTGTTCAGTCGCTCAGTCGTGTCTGACTCTTTGTGACCCCATGAATAGCAGCACACCAGGCCTCCCTGTCCATCACCAACTCCCGGAGTTCACTCAGACTCACGTCCATTGAGTCCGTGATGCCATCCAGCCATCTCATCCTCTGTCGTCCCCTTCTCCTCCTGCCCCCAATCCCTCCCAGCATCAGGGTCTTTTCCAATGAGTCAACTCTTCNATGAATCGCAGCATGCCAGGCCTCCCTGTCCATCACCAACTCCCGGAATTCACTCAGACTCACGTCCATCGAGTCAGGGATGCCACCCAGCCATCTCATCCTCTGTCGTCCCCTTCTCCTCCTGCCCCCAATCCCTCCCAGCATCAGGGTCTTTTCCAATGAGTCAACTCTTCGCATGAGGTGGCCAAAGTACTGGAGTTTCAGCTTCAGCATCATTCCTTCCAAAGAAATCCCAGGGCTGATCTCCTTCAGAATGGACTGGTTGGATCTCCTTGCAGTCCAAGGGACTCTCAAGAGTCTTCTCCAACACTACAGTTCAAAAACATCAATTCTTTGGTGCTCAGCCTTCTTCACAGTCCAACTCTCACATCCATACATGACCACAGGAAAAACCATAGCCATACATTGCTGTTAAAATGGTACAATCACTTTGGAATAGTTTGGTATTTTCTTAAAAAGTTAAACATTTACCCTTCATTTGATCTAACCATTTCACTGCTAGGTATTTACCCAAGAGAAATAAGAGCATATGTTCATACAAAGACTTGTACCTAATGTTGATAGTAGCTTTATTTATAACAGCCTAAAGCTGGAATCAACTAAAATGCTCAGCAACATCTGAACGAATAAACAAGAGTGATGCATCCATGCAATACCTCTCAGCAATAAAAAGAAATAAATTATTGCTGCATGCTACAATGGCTAAATCTCAAAATAGTTATACTGAGTGAAAGAAATCAGGAAAAAATTGAGAAAATATTGTAAATATTTAAATGGAAAATGCTTTGCTTCCATTTATGTAAAATTATAGAAAATGTCAGTATATAGCAACAGAATAGAAATAGAATAGAATAGAAATTATAATAGAATAGAAATAGAATAGAAATTAGGAGTACAAAGGAGCATTAAAAAACATCTAAGCGTGATGGCTATGCTCATTGTTTTGATTGTGGTCATTGTTTCACAGGTGCATACAGACATTAAAACTTAAAGAATTGTACACTTTGTGTAGGTATTATGTGCCAATTATACTTCAACAGAAATGTTAATAAAAAGGCAAAATCACAGAATAATAAAAGAGCAAAAGTATACATATTGAAAAAAGATAAAGAATTTTTTGTTACTCCATACATAAAGTGATTTTTGTAACAAGTCATGGGAAACATATAATAATTACTTACAGATATCAAATGAAAATAGTAATATAAATTATAAATAATAATAGTGGAAAATTTATGGGTCTTCTTATGGACGTACACACTTATTAATTAAACCTAAATCTGATCAATCCTCTAGGACTAACTAAACTATTCATGTAAGGAACATACAAATGACAGAAAAATATGAGAAGCAATACCAAGATTTATAAGCAGCTACATGTACTCTATGACAGTCTCTATGCTGAAAACAATTATTTTGATGTAAGAGTTCAGTTCATTTCATTTCAGTTCAGTCGCTCAGTTGTGTCCGATTCTTTGTGACCCCATGAAGCATAGCACACCAGGCCTCCCTATCCATCACCAACTGCTGGAGTCCACCCAAACCCATATCCATTGAGTCAGTGATAACAAAATAATGCAAAATAGAAATGTGATGAATGTAAATCTTTAGTTTAAGGGGCTAAATGACTCCTAATATATGCACCTAAATTTTAACTTAAATAAAATATAAAAATATATATATATGACAGTGGGGAAATATGAACACTGAATCTCTATAGATAACGTTACGAATTATTGATAGTTTTCTCAGGTATATTAAAACGATGTTATAATTATGTTAAAAGAAAAAACTAAGAGTCCTTGTTACTTAGAGATAGAAACCAAATATATTTATGGGACAATGATTAATGATGTGATATTCTGAATTTGAAATAATATCGAAAGGGCTCATACAGGAGAGTATATAAAAAACAAATTTAGGATAGGTTAATAAGTTTTATGAAACATAGTGGTACATTAGTTACACCATTAATACAATACAACACAATGCATTAATTTTTTATGTTTGAAATTTCTCTATAATAAAAATTTTCTTTAAAAATAAAGATTCTGATGCTTAATGAAATAGATTATGTAACCAAGTATAAAAATTGATTACTTAAAAAATGTGTCCATCTGAAAGAATATGTTCCTAAGGCTTTCTTTTATAAAATGTAATTTTCCAAACATAAGAAATTATAAGGAAAGCTCAGTATAAAAATGAGCAAAGAAAACAAAGAGGAGTAAATACTAATATATATAAATGTGTAAAGATTATAATTTAATTAAAACTAAGAAATCTGAAACAGAATGGAGATATCACTTCTCACAGTTCTGTAGTCTAGAAGTCTAAGATCATGGTACCAGTTTCATCAGGGTTGCCAGAGAGACCTCTTCAGGCTACAGATGGCTGATTTGTTGTATCCTAATGTAATGGAAGAGAGAAGAAGGAAGTAAGCTCTCTCCTCACTCTCAGAAGGGAACCAACCCTATTCGTGAGGGTCAGTCACCTCATCTAATCCTACTACTTCTTAATGTCATCACACTGAGGGGTAGATTTTCAACAAATGAGTTTTAGGGAAAGGGACAAACATTCACCATAAAATTACTTTTCATCCATCAAATTGGGCAAGATTGGGAAAAAAAACCATAGCATTATGTACTGACAACTAAAATTTTTGTATGCTGAGAGAATGCTGATTTTTAGTTTTATGAATCTTACTCTACACTTAGCATTCCAATTTACATTTCACCAGCACTATGAATGATCTTCTCTTCCCAAATGGTTATCAAAATTTGGCACAATACAAGGTGGAATCAAGATTGCCAGAAAAATATCAACAACCTCAGAGATGCAGATGACACCACCCTTATGGCAGAAAGTGAAGAACTAAAGAGCCTCTTGATGAAAATGAAAGAGGAGAGTGAAAAAGGTGACTTAAAGCTCAACATTCAGAAAACTAAGATCATGGCATCTGGTCCCATCACTTCATGGTAAATAGATGGGGAAACAGTGACAGACTTTATTTTTGGGGGCTCCAGAATCACTGTGGACGGTGACTGCAGCCATGAAATTAAAAGACGCTTACTCCTTGAAAGGATAGTTATGACCAACCTAGATAGCATATTCAAAAGCAGAGACATTACTTTGCCAACAAAGGTCCATCTAGTCAAGGCATGGTTTTTCCAGTGGTCATGTATGGATGTGAGATTTGGACTGTAAAGAAAGCTAAATGCCAAAGAATTGATGCTTTTGAAGTGTGGTATTGGAGAAGACTCTTGAGAGTCCCTTGGACTGCAAAGAGATCCAACCAGTTCATCCTAAAGGAGATCAGTCCTGGGTGTTCATTGGAAGGGCTGATGCTGAAGCTGAATCTCCAATACTTTGGCCACCTGATTCGAAGAACTTTCTCATTTGAAAAGACCCTGATCCTGGGAAAGATTGAAGACATGAGGAGAAGGGGACGACAGAGGATGAGATAGTTGGATGGAATCACCAAGTCAATGGACATGAGTTTGGGTAAACTCTGGGAGTTGGTGATGGACAGGGAGGCCTGGCATGCTGCAGTCCATGGCATCATGAAGAGTTGGACATGACTGAGCAACTGAACTGAACTGAACTGAGATATATATATATATATATATATATATACACACACATATATATATTTGCATACTAAAAGTCTAATAAGTAAAAGCATTTCCCTTAATTTATTTTACATTTCCTTTATAACCCATGGGATAGAGCAACTTTTTATATGGTATTTCTTTTTGGACAAATCTAAACTTTTAAATATTACTTCATTTGTTACATTAAGCAAAAGCTAATTTGTTAATCTCAGTAGTATGGATCTTGTACTGATTAATCCATACAAATATTTTCTAAGCAGTAAAATTATTAACAATGCAACAGGTATTAACATGAACATTAGCATCGACGCATCTATCATTCATCAGGTAAGCATGTATGCTGCTGCTGCTGCTGCTGCTGCTAAGTCGCTTCAGTCATGTCCGACTCTGTGCGACTCCATAGACAGCAGCCCACCAGGCTCCCCATTCCCTGGGATTTTCTAGGCAAGAATCCTGGAGTGGGTTGCCATTTCCTTCTCCAATGCATGAAAGTGAAGTCAAAGTGAAGTCACTCAGTTATGTCCAACTCTTAGCGACCCCATGAAATGCAGCCTATCAGGCTCCTCCATCATGGGATTTTCCAGGCAAGAGTACTGGAGTGGATGTATGGATTAAATAATTTCTAATCCTTGCCTTTGAATGTGGCCTTGTCATAGCACTTGAAAAATATTTGGAAATTACTTTTGACATATACTTTCTGAAATTTTTAGCATGATATACTATTTTCATACAAAAAATAAAACTCTATTCTTTTGGTTTAAAATGAATATTTAAACTCATAGTCTAACATTAAGAAATGATCCTTGAACTGATAGTACATGGCAGGTAGACACCTATCAAAAATTACAGTTAACATGGGACCTCTTAATTGCAGAATATCTGGTATCAAGTGTTTACATATCATTATCATGTTAACACTTGGGAACAAAAGGAATTTGTAATATGAATTCTTGAAAATGCAAATATAATTTTAAAAAGCTAAAATATAAAGAATACCAATGAAAATCTTCTATCTTCATGTAGTAGACTTTTTTTTATTAGAAGTCTATTTGCATCATTTAACATTGTTGGCCATTTAACATTACTTACTTTCATTTTACACTCTCTTATGTGACTAATGAGAAGAGCAAGGAAATGAGCAGGATGATTGTAAGGTAAGCTATAGTCCTTTCCAATTTTCTTTTCTGCAGTTGCACAGGCCACTGATATTCAGTATAATTCATATATGTATTAAAAATTCCCCAGAGCACAGCATTCCCTTGTTTATCTCTAGGAGTTCTGATGATCCTTTATATTAATACCAAATTCAATTTACAGAAAGCTTTAGAAATGTAAAGGTATGGTTCCAATTTCTCCAGATCTTATTTATGGAAAACCTTGTATAATCTCTGCTAAGATATCGGGTCTCACCTTTGACAGGTAATTCATGACCAAGGTCAAAAAGAGAGCAATGCTCCCTGAGGGACCACCCACCTCAGTCTGACTAGAGTAAGACGTGGTAAAAAATGATTTGAATTATGCATGCAGCAATAGAGGCATGACACTGTCATTTGGTTGGATCTAAAAAAAAAGATTTGGTGCACAGTAAATAAATTGATTTCTATGTATCTTGGAAAATGACACTTTATTATAAAGTATGTCACAGTCATCCTCTGGCTGTTAAGACATCTAAAGTCATGTTGGTTTTACAACCTTCCCTCCCAATTACAATTCTGAAGGGTGGTTAGTGACAAGTGTGCAGTGTTTTGTCAAGCTATTCAGTTTACACAGACAGAATGCTGTTTCACTCACCAAATCCATTACAAGTGCAAATATGTGACTAAATGGACCAGCGTTTGTATTAGACGTGAGAACAGCCAGTAACCAGAAAGCTTTAAAGAGCATCTCCTCTAACTTTATTGAATACAACATTCCACATTTCTTTCCAGTAACATATTCTCTTACTAACCCGTTTGTATTTCATGTTATTTTTAGCATGGCACAGAAATAACTAGTTCCCCTAGAAACTCTTTTAGAGATACAAACACATTTGGTTACATCTACTGAAGGCTAGAATGGGTCTAGCATTTTAGTTTAGGGCTAGTCTCATTTTTTTCCCACTGAGATTAGAGGCTAATTTAAAGATTACCAAAGATCAAGTTTATAAGTGAGGATAAGGAGACATATTCTTTAAAATCCTAATGAATAGAAATTGTTTTACTCCTTTCAAGGGAAATTTGTTTTGCTGGACATCAGTCATGAAGGAAAAGTGGTAGTCTCATCAGCTATTTGAAATTCCAACTAAATCAAGAAGCAGAGAGTAATGCAAAAGGGAAAACAAATAGTTTGTGCCTAAATATAGAAAAGGCACAGCAAGCACCATGCTGGTGGTTTCTTGTGTCATTAATCTTTTCCTACAGTGCCAAACTGTCACCATCAGGGCTCCAGTGGACACACGTGTTCCCAGGCCCACATTAAAGATGAAGAACCACTTTGCAATGTTTTGAAATCTGTCTAGCTTCATGGATAGACTAGCTTGCCTCTACTAGATAAAAAATCAAAACAAATTCATGATAATAGATCATAGATTTGAACAGAAAATATTTCTTGATTTTTTAAAGCTATATAGCCCCATTATGTCTTTCTGAGGCACAGCTAAGGTCCCTTTGTATTAAAGGAAACTGACATTAAAGCTTGGCAGGGTATCAAGTAATGATATTCAAGAAAACTAGAAAATGATCTTGCAGATGTTTTATCTTTACACCATGTAAATACACTCTATCTTCTAAAGTTGTGGTCTGGTTATTTTTTCTTCACATAATGATAATGCCAAAGATTTTTCAAAATACTCAAAGTATTTTCCAACTGAAAGCACATTTCAAAGATCTTTTTTTTTAATAGTAAAATGTTCTTAATTGACTGATAATAAATATGAAAGTATCATAATCATAAAACTTTTGTACAGGGTTCTGCAATTCTTTTTTTTCTAGTTATCTGTTTCTGTCTCCATTTCAATATTCTATATCATCTGAAAGCCATAAGGTGATGGAGACCATACTGAGTCAGGGTGATGAATCACAAAACTCTCAGAAACTCCTGCCAAAGAATATGCCATTTCTCACAGGATGACCAGTGAGTGCAGACTTAGCTAAAATGGCCAGTCTTGCTCCAAAGCACAGTTGCATAAATCCGCCACATTTATTTGTCCAGGAAGTTAACTGTGGAAAAATAACGTGACAATAAAGTGGTGAGAAAGCAGAACAGTTGTGGAAAGAAACTGCACTGAAAAATGATGAAGATAACAAAACATTTATTATAATAACAATATGAAATTCATTGGGGCTATTAACTGCAGAAGTTAAAGACCTAAGTCCCAGATTTGTACATGCAGCAAGTATGCAGACTTTAGGTCTGTATCTTGAAATCAACTTAGAATTTTCTCACTGAAAGATAAACCTGAGGATGAGATGGTTCGATGGCATCACCGACTCAATGGACATGAATTTGAGTAAGCTCTGGGAGATGGTGAAGGACAGGGAAACCTGGCATGCTGCAGTCCAAGGAGCCACAAAGAGTCAGACATGACTGAGTGACTGAACAACAACAACAAGGCTAAACAAGTAGACAAGGTTTATTTAATTGAATTAGATAAAATTTCCAAAATATGTCTACATTTCTGTGTATTTCTAAATATAAACCAATCATAAAATCTAGGAAGAATATTTTCTGTTTCCATCTGACATGAGTTGACTAGGATGAAAGTTGCCTTGCATAATGTAAAAGTATGCTTGCATAATAAAAGAATAGAACAATTTTATAAAAAAGATTTATAAAGGCTTTAATCTCTAAGAAAAGTAAGAAAATAAAGTAAGCTTCAGTTCAGTTCAGTTCAGTCGCTCAGTTGTGTCCCACTCTTTGCGACCCCATGAATCGCAGCACGCCAGGCCTCCCTGTCCATCACCAACTCCCGGAGTTCACTCAGACTCACGTCCATCGAATCAATGATGCCATCCAGCCATCTCATCCTCTGTCATCCCCTTCTCCTCCTGTCCCCAATCCCTCCCAGCATCAAAGTCTTTTCCAATGAGTCCACTCTTTGCATGAGGTGGCCAAAGTACTGGAGTTTCAGCTTTAGCATCAGTCCTTCCAAAGAAATCCCAGGGCTGATCTCCTTCAGAATGGACTGGTTGGATCTCCTTGCAGTCCAAGGGACTCTCAAAAGTCTTCTCCAACACCACAGTTCAGAAGCATCAATTCTTCGGCGCTCAGCTTTCTTCACAGTTCAACTCTCACATCCATACATGTCTACTGGAAAAACCATAGCCTTGACTAGACGGACCTTAGTCGACAAAGTAATGTCTCTGCTTTTGAATATGCTATCTAGGTTGGTCATAACTTTTCTTCCAAGGAGTAAGTGTCTTTCAATTTCATGGCTGCAATAATCTTTAATAAAAGTAAGATAGGAAAATAAAATCTAAGTGTAGAAGGGAAAAAAGCAAGGAATTGTAGAGCAAAGAAATATGATGTCAGTGTCTTAGGGCTTCCCCAGTGGTTCAGCAGTAAAGAATCCTCCTGCAATGCAAGAGATGCAGGAGACATGGGTTCAGTTCCTGGGTTGGGAAGATCCCCTGGGGGAGGGCATGGAAACCCACTTCAGTATTCTTGCCAGGAAAATTCCTGGACAGAGGAACCCGCAGTCTATGGTTCATGAGGTCACAAAGAGTTGGACACAACTGAAGCTAGTGAGTACACACCCACACATAACTTATCTTCAGGTTGAGCTTAAATAGTTTCAAAGATTCTTTCACACTGCCTCACAGAATTACTGTCAGAGATAACACATGGAATGGGCAAAGAAAACATGGCCTTTAACGCAGTTCATTTGAGCTGTGACCCTTGGAGTCGTGAGTTCAAAGGGAAAAAAAATGAAAATATCAGGTACATAGGAGAGAAATGCTAGTTACAAGAGGGAAAAGTCAATAGGAGGAAAATATTTTAACAGATTCAGGGCAGAAAGGACCTCACAGTAATAAGAAAGGGCAAACAAGCCACAGTTACTTAACTGAGTTTTGGTTATTAAAAAAAATGTCAGGTAGAGGATAAATACAACACAAGGCATGTTCATGCATATCCACAAACACAGACTATAAACAAGACCATTCTTCTGTACCTAAACTAGTAAATTTTAAAAGGAAAGCGAGAAAATGTTATTTTCCCCCAAATCCAAATGAGTTACACATCAGTAAATGTGAGCAGGTGCTTTACAGAAACTGGCACCACAAAAATTAGTTTTATGTTAAGAAAACCATACAAACAGCATTGCTATCTCTGTATCTACCAATCATACATGACACATCTAGTTTTAATAAAGCTGGTGCAAGACGGATTACCCAGAGGAGATGTGGTTTCCTAGGCATGCCGAATCTTCCTTTGTTCAGCGCTTTCCTTGTGCAATTTGCTCCTGTAACTGCTCTTTCTGTGACCCTTTATCTTAAGCAGTTCTTTTTTTCCAAGCAGGATGCAGAATTGCACTCACTACATAAGAAAATGGGCTTTCCAAGTTTTAAAAACATTCAAAATGCATTGAATTTTCTTCCTGAATCTGATGTTCTTCAGAATGCAGCACTCACTGGAACCCCAGCTCCCAGGTCCTTACTGTGCTCTCAGAAGACTGCCTTTGTTGACCTCAGTTATTCCTTATAAGTGCCCACATTTTTCTAATTTTACTAGTAACATATGCCTTTTCCTTGTAACAAATGCATATCATGGCATCTTTAGTCTTTTGTCTTTACATATCTCTTTGGCAAGTGCTGCCTTCAGCTTCTGAACAGTTTTGAACAATAACGCACTGATCTGTAGATTGACAAATGAGAATGAGAAGGATGACATGGGTGGCATTAAACCAAATCCTCTAATTGAAGTCTAAATTTTTAAGAATACCTAACCCACTTCAGTGTTCTCGCCTGGAGAATTCCAGGGATGAAGGAGCCTGGTGGGCTGCCATCTATGGGGTCGCACAGAGTCGGACATGACTGAAGTGACTTAGCAGCAGCAGCAACAGCAACATAGATATTTCAGTTTTCCCAAACATCCTGCCAAAGAAAGTACAAAAAATTTAAGAGTAATGTTTTTACATCTATTCATGTTCACACATATAATTAACAGAATCTGAGCTGACTGGATCAGAAATATTACAAGCCTATAGTTATATACGGCTTCCCTGGTGGTTCAGTGGTAAAGAATCTGCCTGTCAGTACAAGAGAGGCAGGTTCAATTCCTGGGTTGAGAAGATGCTCTGAAGAAGGACATGGCAACCCCTTCCAGTAGCAGACTGACTCGCAGGCTGCAGTCAGTGGGGTAGCACAGTAGTTGTACATGATTTAGCAACTAAATAACAACAAAAGATTTATATACAAACCAGTGAACAGTGTTTCTTGAACTCTGCTGAAGTTACATTAAACTACAGAAAATTACCTTTAGGGGCATTTCACTCGTTCAACACAATATCCAATTGTTTTCTAATTCACCCACTTACCTGAAAATCTACCTCCTAATGCCAAACACCTGTGGATATCTCTACCTGGATTTACTGCCAGAAGCAGTTTTGAGGTGAAAAGCAAAAGTGGCCTTGATATTTATAAATTAAACCTGCTTATTCTCCTGGAATCTCTCTCTGGATTGTAGGCAGAGCCACTCTCTTTTTTGCCTGACTTTACAAGATTTAATCTGTGTCTCTTGAGTAACCCTTGATAAACATTCTGGGGATTATCTTGGTGGTTTTCCGGAGGTCTTCTCTCTCATTTCAATCCCTAGAGTCATTTTCTGTCTTAAATAGATAGAACAGTGTTTCACTGGACAGATTCTAAAACCTCTCTCCAGTTTAAGTCATCATTCTCTAAATACAATGATAGTTAAATCTTCACATATTCTCAGAACCCTGACTCCATGGTAGTGCTGAACTAAATACTGAACTAACCAAAGATGTTGCCTGTATTTATGGAGCTATATATCTTGTGAGAGAGACAGGAGAGCGATGAATCTGTCAATCAGCTAATTAATCAATAAGGGAATGAGTACTTAGGGGGACATAAATAGTGGCAGGTGCCTTGAAAGTGATTTAACCCTTTTCCTGAGGAGGTTAATGTTAAGCTGAACAATGAAAATTAAACAATAGAGAAAACCAAACACAGAGCCGGGGGTAGAGTATTACAAAGAAAGAAAATATACAATGCTCTTATATGAGAGGAATGAAAGAGTCTGGGTGTGGTTGGAGAACAGAGAAATAGGAGGGCTGCAAGCTGGAAGGGGAGGCTGGGAAGAGCTGAATCATGTAGGGTCTTATTGTCTAGAGAATTTCACTACAAGGATTAGAGCAGCCCACTGAAGTGCTATGGGAAAGGAGCATAGTCTCATTGCTGTTTAAAGTTATTCTGTCTGATGTCGAGGATGTGTACAAGTCTAGAAGCAAACACCAAGCAGATACATGAAGCCATTCAATGTTTCAAACTGCACTGTGGCCTTCAATGCACTTGCTTGAAACACTCAGCATTCCCATCTGTGCTTGTAAAATTCAACCTGTTTTTCATAAGACAGTCCATAAAAGTCACCTGACCACTAAACTGTAATCAACATTTACATTTTTGTTTGTATTTTAATTATTGCATCTATTGCCTTCTATATAAGTATAAAAACGTTTCTTCTGATATTTAAGTCTATCTTNGTTGACTCATTGGAAAAGACCCTGATGCTGGGAGGGATTGGAGGCAGGAGGAGAAGGGGACGACCGAGGATGAGATGGCTGGATGGCATCACGGACTCAATGGACGTGAGTCTGAGTGAACTCCGGGAGTTGGTGATGGACAGGGAGGCCTGGCGTGCTGCGATTCATGGGGTCGCAGAGTCGGACACGACTGAGCGACTGAACGACTGAACTGAGCTGAGCTGAGCCGAGCATTCCAATGTAGAATGCAGTGTGAAAACGTACATGTGTGCCTGCGTGTCTGCTCAGTCAGTCATGTCTGACTCTTTGCAACCCTATGGACTCTAGCCCAACAGGCTCCTCTGTCCATGGGATTTTCCAGGCAAGAATCTGTGAGTGGGTTGCCATTTCCTCCTCCAGGGGATCTTCTTGACCCAGGGATCAAACCTGCACCTCCTGCACCACCTGCATTGGCAGGTGGATTCTTTACCACTGAGCCACCTGGGAAGCTCTACAATGTCAAAATAGCAATTATCCAAACAGAATAATTTCCCCTTGAACCTGGGATGGTCTTCTTGTTTTGCATTCAAGGAAGTACTTTCTTTTTGAAAACCCTTTGGTTTACCTTTGCCTTCTCTCTTATTCTTGTCCAGCACTGCCTTTTGTCCATACAAATTTTTCAAGTTGGTTACAAGGTGAAATCTAAAACTGGAAGGTTAACAGTTATAGGCATGTGGAAGAGACTGATTATGAAAAGTGAAGTAAAACTGCAGAAAATTCAGTATCACACAAAAATTTCATGTGGATCCCTCACCACTAGCTTTTTGTGCCCCTGGTAGATATAATTTGGAACAATTTGGTTGGCTTAATAAGAGCTCTGGCACTAACTAAAAGGTTTTCAAGCTTCAGGGTGTAGCATCTGAACATGCTCTTCAGGTGCCAGATTGGGCTGCCCTGGAGTTGATAGGGATTTGATGAACTCGTATGTATGTACAGCATGGATAGATGAAGAGACAGGGCCAAGGGAGCAGGCAAAGCCACTGAGAAAGAGGATTGATGGCAAATAACACACGAATAGTCTGTAAAGTGACAAAATTCAGTGGACCCAGAGCCAGCCCATTAAGGAGCATGGTTTGAGCCGTCAAGCATCTGGCCATGCTTCCTTGGCTACTGATAGTGAAATAAAGACAGACCATCCTGGATTCAGTGATAATTGGGATGGCTTTTCAATGCCCCCTGACATTTCCACTTCAAGAATATACCAGAACATTTCTTTGTTTGATGTCTATTTTGCTTTTTCATTTTAATCAATTGCATAGTAGATTTATATATGTTAATGGCATTTCTTCCCAAATTTAGAGCTCATCTCTCAAAGAGAAAGTGACACTGACTTTCCTCTTACAAGATATTTGGAATAAGCTAAGATGGCCATATCTAAAAAACTTTTATAGTAAAACAGTTGAAACTTCTTCCACACAAGGACTTTTTTAAAATTCAAACAGAAAGTGCAGTGAAAAAATACAGCACGAGTCTCAAACTTGTGCTTCCTCTGAATATTCCAAGCCTGGTTAATCTGTGCTCCCAGAGGAATGATTTACACCTGCCAGAGCTTGTATTTTGAAGTGAAGTGTTAAAAAGAGTCCTGACATGTTATCTCCTGGCTGTGGACCTCAACCTTGGATAGTAGAAAAGTCACAGCTTGTGGTTAAGGATATTTGTGATTTCAATGATCACATTTCCAAAGGAGAAAGTACAAATAGTTGTGAGTGCTTTCATTTAAAACATTTTTTTTCTTTTTTAGTATATGAATTAAAGACAGCTTTTCAATGGTCAATGAGCAAAGCAAAACAATTATTTTCATTCCTAATCTGGATTAGAGTTTAGATTTGTAATCAGTATAAATCTGTTGAGTTAATAATGATAAAGCATACTACATTTTTTGAATAAAGAATGAAGAAGCCAATGAAATGTAATTTTGAACTTCCAGCATAACAGATTTGGAGGTTGGTAAACTGGTCTTAAGGAAGCTTCATTCCGATGGAAGGAAGACATTAGGGGCTCAAGTATCCAAAATGACCTGAGTTCAAGTGACTGATAGAGGATGGTGGAAAATTGTAATCTGGATCTTTTGAGGGGAGGTTAAGTCATGGGGACCAACTTCATTTCTCTTCTTTGTTTCCTTGAATAGACACTAAAGTGCAGTTAGAGCTGTTAACTCTTGTTTGTCTTAAGCCAGATCATTTCTAGGGGATAAATGCTCTCCTGGGAGTGGGGGCAGGAGAGAAAATTGATAGTCTTCTCTTCACACAATAAATCAAATCAATAGGTCCATTTCTTTGCAGTGGTGCTGGCTTTCTGTGTATGCATTTCGGGGTGATGGGCAGGTTTTCACTGGTCTTTCTCAATGCCTACATTTCTGGGTCTTTCTCAATGTGTATGTCTAATGAGCCACTCTACAGGAAAAACCCTGACTTCTATTCAATAGAGTGCATGGATCTTCCTCAGCACACAGATGAATATATTAATCACCCTCATGCACCATCAATTCAGATCCAGAATTTACCTAATAGCCCTCAGTCTCAGGGAGCTTCTGTAGGACTCTGTTCTAGATGCCACCTGGGCGGCCTTATTTTATTTACCCCCACCCCCCATTGTGTTGTGCAAAGCCGGGCTTTCCTGGAGGCTCAGTGGTAAAGAATCCACCTGCTAGTGCAGGAAATTTGGATATGATCCCTGGGTCAGGAACATCCCTGGAGGAGGAAATGACAACCCACTCCACTTTTCTTTCCTGGGAAATCCCATAGGCAGAGAAGCCTGGTGGGCTACAGTCCATGGGGTCACACATGACTTAATGACTATAACAACAGTGCATGAAGCCAGTCCCTAGGACTGGCTTATATGTTGATAATTTTCCACTCTGTTTATCAGAACTGAGATCTTTCTACTTGATCCATCTTATTTGATAGAACACTGATTAGGAAAAAATATAATAATAATTTATTTTGTATTGCTTATGCTGTCAGAAATTGTGCCAAGAGATTTTTGCATTTATTAGCTCATCAAGTCCTCAAAATGATGCTAAGATGCAAATATTGTTACTATCATTTTGTAGACAAACAAGTTTAGACAATTTAATGATTTCTCAAAGTCACTGGTTACTTTAAATTTGAATAGAGATAACCACCTGAGTTCCCAAAGGATCCTCATCTCTGAGTTAGCTTGAATTTAGATCTCAACCAGTCTTACTGCTGGTACATCATTAGAGATTCCAATAATAAACAATAATAATAATATATTTTATAGAAAGATGATCTCAGTTTAGAGGCCTGAACCTACATATCTCTGGATATGAGATTATTGCTCATACTTTGTGACAAAGGTAATATTTATCTTATCACTTTATCAATATTATTTTGTCATTTTAGATTATCTTAATAATTTTATCTCTCTTTGAATTTTGCATTAGTCAAAACAGTGTTGCAAATAATTGAATTCCAGTTCAAGCTAGCCTAAGCAAGTGAAGTAACAATAACAATAATAATAAATATAAAGAGGAACCATTTACCTGACAAATCTAAGGTATAATGTGATCAAAACTATTGAAAAGCCTAATCATTAATTCAGAGGCCAGGCCTTTTCTTTGCTCCACTTCTCAGCACTGCTGGTCTCTGCTTCGCTTCCCAGTAAGGCTGTTGTTTGCCTATAGCGTGGTGTCTGTGTCATCCAACAGCCCCAGTCACAGGTTTCACCATTTGAATGAAGTTGTCTGGAAATTAAAAGTCTTACCTCGTAATTCATGTAGAAAATATCCAAATTGTTCTCAAATCAGGAAAGCCTGAATAAGGAGCCTATTCCAAAACAGTCAAGTTAGCTTAGTGATGGCAAGGTCTGAATTAAATAAAAATGGAAAGAATTGGGCCGTTTAGAAGACCATTTGAAATGGATTCAAACCCAAAAATTATGAAACATTTGTTGTGTAACCAGAAGAAAGAAAACATTTATTTTGAATAGGCAAAATTAAGTCTTGTAGACAACATTATTTTACATTTAAGTGGAGAATAACAAATAGAGTAACTTAAAAATTAGGACAGGTTTTGCTTTCAACTAGGTGTATTGGAGGCATCTTATATTCTCATTAAATTATAAAGTACTCTCTCTGGATTTTTCTTTCCAGTGAAGTTATGTCCCAATAAACCCATTGCAAGTTGACTATAGTGGGGTTATGTCCCAATAAACCCATTGTTCTCTACTTAGAAGAATCCTACATCTTTTGGGGAAAATGAAGTATTTAAACTCTATCTCTAATTTGTAATATTATTTATTAATTTTTGTACTTTACAAATATAACCTAGTAGATTGGGGAAATGAATTCATCCTTTTGAGTTTCTACAGTAACTATGTAGTCATTTATCAGTGTACTTCATTAAATTTTTTTTTTTAATATCAGCAGAGAACCTAGTGGATTTAAGTAATGATTGGCCCTTTATGAGAACATTCAATTGCATTTCATCATGATTTTTTTATTTCTAAATTTACAACTTTAAGAAATCATAACAAAATATCCAGTCAAGTTATGTTGCTTTCTTACCAATATTTCCCTGATATACATTTTATCAAGGTAATTTGTTGTCTAAGAAGGCTTGCACAAAAGTGATCTTGATTTGCAGATTTTCCCATGATACTCAGGTCTAAGAGGTGATTCTTCGAGAAATTTGAAACTGATACTACTTTTATATTTTGGGTTTAGAATTAATTAAATTCTCAAAACTCAAAGCTGTGTCCTAAAAAGAAAAACCACTAATAATCAGAATACAATTAATCCCACGATCCTTACACATGAGCTTTGCTATATTAACTTTTTTTTTTATTATTTAACAAAATAGTTCTTCTATTGCAAGCATTTACAATTTTTTTTCTTTTATAAATGCTACCAATACAGCAAATGTCCTTAACTCCTACACAACAATCTAGAAACTGCTGGACTCTTCCTTCTTGTGATTGGAAGAGAGTCATTTGCCACACATTTGGGCTTCAATGGTGCATTCCTAATATCATAGGATGATTCCAGCCATTACTGGTGACAAAAATTTCAGTGTTCATTCATCCATTCCTGGTATTCATTATGTGATTTAATTTTTCACAATTCATTCAAAACACTATAAATTACCAGTTTCATTTTAAGAAACTATTTTAAATTGTATTGTTTATTTTCCATGATGTTATATGCAAGATTAATTCTTGCATATTCAGCAGCGCACCCTTCTTCTCCTAACATGGGAGGACAGTAGAATCTTCTGTTTCCTAAAAATCTGTATCTTCTTTTATAAACATTCTTTTTCCTGACTGTTTATAGAATGAAGTTGACTTAAAGTCTAATATAACAGATATTGAATAGAACTGCTAGATAAAAGGGAAAAGAAGGTGGAAACCAGGCCATAATGGACTGAAAGGTAACTCAGCTCTGTGTACAGAAAAAGAACTGTCTGATTTTCTTGCCAATTTTCATACTTCTGTTCTACAGACTTAATGTTTCAAAAACCTCCTGCTGTGATTATGCATTAAAGGTTGAGCTAATAATGCTGTCATTAGGGTTGACGGAGAATATGAATTTGTTAAGTTATT
Organism: Aepyceros melampus; assembly: GCA_006408695.1. NCBI lineage: Eukaryota > Metazoa > Chordata > Mammalia > Artiodactyla > Bovidae > Aepyceros > Aepyceros melampus. The sequence continues at coordinate 54,993 of SJXQ01011793.1, read as the reverse complement.
CATAAACACTCCACATTGTTATGCAAATAGTGTATACAGTGTAGGAGTGTATAATGTGAAAGAAAATAATGGAAAATCATTTTAAAATATCACAGATAAAATTCTTCTTGACATTGTTGAAAATTTCCAGAGTTCAGTATTATTTATTCTTCCCCATAAAATGAATTTCTGCCAGTAAGAACTCAATATAATTGCAAAATAATATCAAACAGCTTTCAAAAGCATTTAAAAAGTCATATGCATTAGTAAAAATAAATACCAATGTTAATTACAACCCTACATGCGATAGCTCAGAGATGAGCGCAGGGGTAGTGAAGTGCTTTAACTGGAAAATGTCAGTTTATAGAGTCTCCCTACAATAATGCAGGAGACCTGGGTTTGATCCTTGAGTAGGGAAGGTCCCCTGGAGAAGGGGATGGCTACCCACAGCAGTGTTCTTGCCTAGAGGATCCCCATGGACTGAGGAGCCTGGTGGGCTACAGTCCTTGGGGTCGCAAACTGTCCGACGATTGAGAGGCTAATATTAACACTACAGCATCACACCTCTCTCCATTTCCCTCTCGCTGTCTCTTACGGCTTGGTTGCCCCTCTTGGAAAGAGAAAAGCTCTTCCATTCCCCCATAACACCACCACCAACAAAGTGCCCATCCACATGCTGGATGTTCCAAGGAGAAGGCCTCTAAATCTCCTAATGTATGCAAAAGGAACCCTTTCAGTCTAGAATCACCAACAGATTTCTGCAAAGGGTTTATCCAAATTCATCCCACCTCTGGGATTGAAATCTATACACTGTTGATACATGGAAAAAGAGATAACTAATGACAACCTACTGTATATCACAGAGAACTTGACTCAATGCTCTGTGGTGATCTAAATGGGAAGGAAATCCAAAAAGCAAGGGATATATGTATACATATAGTTGATTTACACTGTCATACAGTAGAAACTAACAACATTGTAAAGCAACTATCCTCCAATACAAATTTTTTAAAAATAAATAAATACTAAACCAAAAATAAGTTAAAAAAAATCAATCATCTGTTCAAGTGCTGTGCTATAGAAAAAAACAAAACATAGCTACAAATTTAATGAAAAAATTTTCAACAATCACATTAAGAAAAGTGTAAAAGAGTATGGAAAATTAGCTTAAGTAATTTAGTCTACTTAGCCCAATTACCATTTCAACATGTAGTCAATATAAAAATTATCAATGAGAAATTGAAACCTTCTTCACATTAAAAATAATAAAGAGTTTATCCAGAAAATCACTTTTGGTGTCAAATCTCTAGGTATTAGTAAAAAGTTCCTTTGCTTGACCTAGTACTTATGTGTATGCCTTTCTCAGTCCCTCCAGGAAAAGCTGAGGCAGGATAAGTCTTAATATTAAAGACTTAATCAACTTCTGTGACCAGAACTAGGAATCATGAGAGCACTGGAAATTGAGGTACTCTTGAGTGATTTGGACAATCAGTGTTTATCTTGCATTTTCACATCAATAAATGACAGTTTAAATTCAATGAAAAAGTGTTTTGTTGCTATTGTTCAGTTGCTAAGTCATTCCTGAATCTTTGCGACCCCATGGACTGCACCTTCTCTGTCCTTCACTACCTCCTGGAGTTTTTTCAAACTCGTGTCCATTGAGTCAGTGATGCCATCCAGCCATCTGTCGTCCCCTTCTCCCTTTGCCATCAATGTTCCCCAGCATCAGGGTCTGTTCCAGTGAGTTGGCTCTTCGCATCAGGTGGCCAAAGCATTAGAGCTTCAGCTTTAGCATCCGTCCTTCCAATGAATATTCAGGACTGATTTCCTTTAGGATTGACTGGTTTATCTTCTTGCTGTCCAAGGGACTCTCAAGAGTCTTCTCCAGCACCACAGTTTGAAAGCATCAGTTCTTCAGCTCTGAGCCTTCCTTATGGTCCAACTCCCATATCTGTACATGGCTATTGGTAAAAACCATAACTTTGACTATACAAACATTTGTTGGTAAAGTGATGTCTCTTCTTTTTTAATATGCTGTCTGTTTGTCATAGCTTTTCTTCCAAGGAGGAATTTATAGCTCTAATTTTTTTTAAAATTTACCTCTCTCTTCTCTGTTATTATATTAGAAAATTTTTCTCTTTTATGTTTATTTCCAAACGTGTCTTGAATCAAGCTCCCATGTGCTATTATATTAGCACTAAAGTGGAATATAGTGAAATTGTATCAGTTTATACAAGTAAAATAATTGCCCCTAAGAACTTACTATGAATTATCTGAGAATCGATTGCCATTCATATTTTCATGGGAATTTGAGTCCTGCTTTTTGGGGTATAAAAAGTGGAAGCTGGACTTAATCATATATTGTGGCAGTTAGGTGAAAGAAACCCTTAGCAGTGTTTTCTCTTATTAAGCCACTTTTTTGACTTCTAGTTTTGTTTCATGGAAAAAATATTTTGCTGTTTATGTCATTTGCAAATAGTGTCCCATTGTCAATGACTTTTGAAATGTGAAAAAGTTTGTTTCCATTTAACAATAGTATAGAAATAATTTCAAATCAGCTTTGGGACAGCAATAGCATAATGTTGTTTTGAAGTCATTGAGCATGGAGAATCATTCCTTACGCCATCTGTTGACAAAATGGAACTTTGCAGCCTGCTAGGCTCCTGAATAAACCTAAGGAGTGTATTAGTGCCGGGAGCTAATTTAGTGAGGAGAAGAAGAACAGCAACAACACAGCAACAACAGAAAGCCATGGGGTGTCCTCATAAAAAGACAGACAAAAGAAAGATCAAGAAGTGCAAACCCAGAGCTTAGATGTTTCTTTATTTGCACACATCTGCTTACTGAACACATTCCAATTTAATTATATGCCAAATTACCATCCCTTTACAGAACTATTGTCATGGTTTTCAGATTCTTCCAAGTGTCAATTTCAGTGAAACTCCCTATATATTTCAAAACAATGCCTGGAAATTTTCCTTTCTGAAGTCATGCAGCATTTGAGGATACAGGCATTTATTTCTTATCTAATCAAATTTTTCATGTTAACTCTCTAAAAAGCATCTGCATTTGTGCATCTATCTGCCCTGGTCACTTGTCTCTATATCTTAATGAAACATTAAAAAAATAAGTATGCACATTTTCACAGAAGTATTAGAGATATAGAATATGTATTTCCTTTTCCTTTCACCTTAAGGAGCTTTCTATTTATATAACCAATGATAAACTTTAAACAAAAACTAATTCACTGAATATGATTGCTATCAGTACTAGAAGTATTATAAAAAGATTTCTCCCCAAAAGTATCACTATTACAAAAGCTTTTTCCAAAAAATAAATTTCTATTAAACCTGTGCCAGCATGAAAGGTTAAGAAGTTACCTCATCCAGTGTTTTTCAGTGAAAGTCTGTTCTCTAGTATGAGATGGATTTACCTATAATAATTATCAATGTTTTAAATTATAAGCCTATAAATGTGACTGTTTTCAGAAAAAGTAAGGATTTTATTTCTATCAAAGATGGTTTATATTATTTGACAGATTGATCAGTGGAACAGAGTTACATAAACTGAGAAAAAGGTGAGACACTACAGAAAACTGACAAAACTAATTTAGCAAATTGGTCCCCCATTTATCTATTCAACATTTATTAAATGTGTACTTTGTGCCAAGGAATGTGCCAGATGTTTTTTTATATCCATTATTATATTGCTTATACACAAATCCTTTATGTCCAATCCTTCTCCCGTATGTAGATAACTGACTCAATATGTTGTTTTTAAACTAATTATTTGATTTTGTTATATGACCACTATTTTGATTTTCTTTTCATAGTTTAGAGGCTCTCAAGTAAAATATAAGAAGAAAACAAAAAAATTGTTATAGTAGTAATTACTATGAAGATTTTACATTCCACTGACATTATAAGAATCTGAATTTACTTTTTAGCAAGGAAAAATCCAGATTTTCTGTGCCCTGAAGTTTATATAATTTTTGGTATTTCTTAACCTTCATTAACTTAAGAGTAAATCCATAATTCCTTTTGCTTACTCAGAAACATACTGCTCCTAAATATCACAGTCTAAAATAAATAAAGTCTCTTAAAATGTAGGCCAGCTCTGATCCAGATTGGAACAAGTCTTCAATTATTGCAAAGACTACAAGGTACCCTAAGGTGTTGGAGAAAACAACCAATGAATCCAAGTAGAAGCCCATCCATCTGGCAAATAATAGGTTTTTCTAGTGGAGACAGCTGCTCTCCTGGCCTTCTGGCTGCAATGTACTGGGAAAAAGTCCCTGCAGATGAACAGGAGGACAAAAAATGTTGGTGATACAAGGGAAATCCAACAAAATAAGGACCTGCAGCCATGAGAAAAGCAGTTTATAACAACCTGTCTAGAAAACTGGGCCCAGATCTCTTCAGGGAAATTCCAGTTACCTTTTCTTCTTTCAGATGAATTTTCTGCTCTTTCCTAGCTAGTTTTTTGAAGTAATTAACCATGAACTGGTGACATAGTTCATGAACCATGAACTATGGACATGAGTTTGGGTGAACTCCGGGAGATGGTGATGGACAAGGAGGCCTGGCGTGCTACAATTCATGGGGTCGCAAAGAGTCGGACACGACTGAGTGACTGAACTGAACTGAACCATGAGCTATATTTCAATAATACAGAATAGGCAGGAAAGCTTTTCGTGCATTGATTCAATCATGGATAATTGTTCAGAAAGTAGCAAGCTCTTTGGAAGAGTAAGGGCATTGCTCACTGATCAGCAGGACAGTTTATTGTCAGCATTTATATAATAGCCACCACCTATACACATTTCTCTGAAGAGTTTATTGTAGAACAAATTAGTAATTTGAGCAAAGGAGTGAAGGAAATGTTTAAACTCTATAATATCCATGCCATGGTCCATGTGTATGACTAGGGGATTCTGGAAAGGGTACAAATTATTTTTAGTTATCTAGAACAAGGACATTAAACCAGAAAAAAAATTAAGTATCTGGTCAAAAAATATTTTTAGAGACTTCCAGGGAGCTCTGTACTAGGACAAGCTGAGAAATGTAACCATATTGTGTGTTTTCTGGATAGAAAAACAAAGACATAAAGAAACAATAAACAAAAAGTCATAGCATAGCAAATTCACATTTGCTTCTCAGTAGAGCTTAACCAAAGGATTCTTAATGATAAAGAAGGTGAAGGTGAGGTGAAGATGAAGTTGCTCAGTCGTGTCCGACTCTTTGCGACCCCATGGGCTGTAACCTACTAGGCTTCTCCATCCATGGGATTCTCCAAGCAAGAATACTGGAGTGGATTGCCATTTCCTTCTCCAGGGGATCTTCCCGATCCAGGGACTGAACCGGGTCTCCTGCATTGGAGGCAGACGCTTTAACCTCTAAGCCCCATCTGATAATTCAGGAGACATAAGAGATGATGGGGGTTTAATCCCTGGGTCAAGAAGATCTCCTGGAGGAGAGCATGGCAACCCATTCCAGTATTCTTGATGGGTAAAAAAAGTCAGACACGACTGAAGTGACTTAGCACACACACACAGCACTTAGCCAAGGATTCCAACACTTCTGAAAATGTCTGCATGTCAAACGTTGCCAACAGACCAAAAATTCACTGGTATGAAAGGTCTAGGAATCTTCTGTGAACAATTTGTCCTAAGAAAAGAGACAGTTGAAACCCCTGTGATTACAGTGACTACAGATCTCACCCAGTTCTCTTTCTAATGACAGAATAGGATCTCATGGATGTGACTTACTTCATCAATGATATGTGAGTGGAATGTATGTTTGCCGATTCCTGGTAGAAACCGTAAAAGGCAGTATGCCACTTTCCATAGTCCCCGGCCTGCCTCAGACACTGTGGAGGCGTGCTGAGAAAAAGACTTTGAGTCCCACCTCCATGGTGACCACGCACACCAGTCACCTGCTGGGAAGTGCTGGATGAGCCTTGAAAATGAGCATAATCTTGGGGTCACTGTATCAGAAAGAAGCTGTGAGAAATCTTAGTGTCAGAAGCTCTTTGGCGGATCTTTGTAGAGCCTTTGAGAGCAGAAGCACTGGGGGTAGGGATCACTGGGAGAGGTAGGAACAGAACTGGGAATCCCAGTGAAGGTAGAAAAATGGGAGACTTCCTTTTAAGGTTTCTAAAAATATTACAATGGACTTTAAGTAGGGTCAGATGTGCCTTAATTTCAGCAAGTAAAAATTCCAGACAAACATACTTGACTAATAATGTGACTACTATTTACTCTCTGTCTCTCTCCAGGGTGCGGGTTGTCTGGGAAAGCCTGGTTAAAAGTGGCTAATTTCAATCATGATTGTATGTATATCTGTTTTGATGTGTATGCTTTCATAGCTATTGAGTTCAGTTCAGTCGCGCAGTCGTGTCCGACTCTTTGCGACCCCATGAATCACAGCACGCCAGGCCTCCCTGCCCATCACCAACTCCCGGAGTTCACCCAGACCCATGCCCATGGAGTCAATGATGCCATCCAGCCATCTCATCCTCGGTCGTCCCCTTCTCCTCCTGCCCCCAATCCCTCCCAGCATCAGGGTCTTTTCCGATGAGTCAGCTCTTCGCATAAGGTGGACAAAGTACTGGAGCTTCAGCTTCAGCATCATTCCTTCCAAAGAAATCCCAGGATTGATCTCCTTCAGAATGGACTGGTTGGATCTCCTTGCAGTCCAAGGGACTCTCAAGAGTCTTCTCCAACACCACAGTTCAAAAGCATCAATTCTTCGGCGCTCAGCCTTCTTCACAGTCCAACTCTCACATCCATACATGACTACTGGAAAAACCATAGCCTTGACTAGACGGACCTTAGTCGGCAAAGTAATATCTCTGCTTTTGAATATGCTATTTGGTTGGTCATAACTTTTCTTCCAAGGAGTAAGCGTCTTTTAATTTCATGGCTGCAGTCACCATCTGCAGTCATTTTGGAGCCCATCTCAGCCTTCTTCACAGTCCAACTCTCACATCCATACATGACTACTGGAAAAACCATAGCCTTGACTAGACGGACCTTAGTCGGCAAAGTAATATCTCTGCTTTTGAATATGCTATTTGGTTGGTCATAACTTTTCTTCCAAGGAGTAAGCGTCTTTTAATTTCATGGCTGCAGTCACCATCTGCAGTCATTTTGGAGCCCAGAAAAATAAAGTCTGACACTGTTTCCACTGTTTCCCCGTCTATTTCCCATGAAGTGATGGGACCAGATGCCTGATCTTTGTTTTCTGAATGTTGAGCTTTAAGCCAACTTTTTCACTCTCTTCTTTCACTTTCATCAAGAGGCTCTTTAGTTCCTCTTCACTTTCTGCCATAAGAGTGGTGTCATCTGCATATCTGAGGTGATTGATATTTATCCCAGCAATCTTGATTCCAGCTTGTGTTTCTTCCAGTCCAGCATTTCTCATGATGTATTCTGCATATAAGTTAAATATATATAGGGTTTTGAATCTTCTCTGGTTAAGACAAGGGTATGTTTGATGTATTTTGGTCATCTTGATGATAACATAATAATGCAAATTTAAATAATTATAAAACAAAAATTCATGAAATAAGAATAAAAATTGAAGATGTTTCAACTGCCATTGGCTTCAAATTTGAGCCTCTCCAAATAATTTAGCACTGTCAACTTGAAATTTCAGAAGTTGGCCTCAGTCTTTGAAAGCTTCCATACATTGCATATTTCAGAAGAAATGAGAGGCAAAATAACATGTTTCTTTGATTAAATAGTTCCAGGGGTTTGATTCTTCAAGTTGTTCAAAATAATTTTTATCTCATCTCCTACTAAATTAAATTGATTTTCTTAGGAGCTAAAGATATTTTGGATCCACCTTTGTATTCAAATTTAAAGTATCTCAGTGGAGAAAAACACCCTTTGACTCTGCCTAAAATCTTTAGTTCTTCTTATTAGTTGAGTTCCCTGCCCCTTAGTGTTTATTTTCCTTTCTGTATTAATGCAAAGTGACCCTTGATAGTTTGAATGGCTTTAATAGCAGGAATTTCATATGCTGGTACAGAAATAAAGTGTACACACTGAAGTGACCTGTCAATAAACTTCTGGAAAAGTCTTTTGATTTCTGTTTCTGTACAAGTCCAGGGTCAATAATCTTGTCCACTCGTCTCATGAGAGATATGTTGTTGTGAGGAATATCTAAGAGTCATAGCCTTCACATGATAAGCACAAACAGTAAATTTCTCATGTCGTAAAAGAATGAAGTATAATAGAAAACAGATTGTCTTTATTGTAAAACCTAAGAACACAGAGCAAGGCAGCCTGGAGAGAAACAGAAATGAGCAGCAACAAAGTTAGTGCAACACAGCAGAAACCCTGATCAAACTGTTCCTGAAGCCTGATATATGTCTTTCCATATGTCAGTTTGATAGCCCAGTAAATTTGCTTTTCCTGAGTTGGGTCATCGTTTAGTTGCCTCTGAAAGTGTGCTAACACATGCATACAAATACTGATCTTTAATTCTTTTATTCACTTATAAACTCCACACATTTTGAATAATTGATTAAATGACATTAATTTATATCCACAAAAATTATATATATATATATAATAAATATACTTGCATGCAATGACCACTTGCTAATTAAAAATTCCATTAATCATATAAGTAATGTAATGTGTCAAACAGGAATTTTGTCATTTTTGCTTGAATGAGTTTTTAGTGAATTTAGTGGCCATAATAATAAGGCACAGAATTATAAAATTAAACTTTTATTTTAATTTAATAACCTGACCAAAACCCAACAAAAGGGATAAAGTCATAAAGAGATAATTATCATGTAAATGTTTATTAAAATAATGATGGTTTGGAGTAACTTTTTAAATTGCCCCCAAATATGTATTTTTGACTGTGATATAGACACTGAGCATCATGTTGCAAGGTAGGCTGGGGCATAAATCGGCACTAATCTTCCACAACAAACTGAAAAGTGGTATCAACAGTAGTAAAAAATATATTTTTCTGTTCATTGATTTGATTTCTAAAATTTTTCCTAAAACAATGTTACAACTGTGAAAAGATATGTACATTTACAGCTATAGCTGTTATTTTTGTAACAGCAGAAATTATACTTAAGCATATCCAAATTAGGACTTAGCTTTAACAAATAGAGAACAGAATACAATGATTTCCAAATTGAAGAAGCTTCTGATATCTGGGGCAGACTGTCCAACAGTGAAAATAGGACAAAGCTGGGGAACAGACCAGAATTTAGTTAAAGAGCTCTGCCTGCTCACAGTGGAGTTACTTATCCTAAGGGCAATGTTGAGCTGTTGTAAGGAGTTAATCAGAAGACTGACATGATCATATGTGCATTTTTCTTTTTCCTAACTCTAGCCCCAGGCAGGCAATGGCAACCCACTCCAGTACTCTTGCCTGGAAAATACCATGGACGGAGAAGCCTGGTAGGCTGCAGTCCAGGGAGTCGTGAAGAGTCGGACACAACTGAGAGACTTCACTTTCACTTTTCACGTTCATGCACTGGAGAAGAAAATGGCAACCCGCTCCAGTGTTCTTGCCTGGAGAATCCCAGGGATAGCAGAGCCTGGTGGGCTGCCGTCTACGGGGTCGCACAGAATTGGACAAGACTGAAGCAACTTAGCAGCAGCAGCAGCAGCAGCCCCAGGCAGGAGAATGAAGGGGAGGCTATAGGTTTGTCATTGGACAAAGCTGTTGGTGAGAGAGGGAAGGAACCAACCCATTTAAAAAATGGTATTTTAAAAACTATTCAACTATTTAACAACAATCGTTTGTTGAGCATATAATATGTATCAGACACTGAGATATTGACATAAACAAATTAAGACTGTCAAGTCAATAAGCAACAGTTAGAACTGGACATGGAACAACAGACTGGTTCCAAATAGGAAAAGGAGTATGTCAAGGTTGTATTTTGTCACCCTGCTTGTTTAAATTATATGCAGAGTACATCATGAGAAATGCTGGGCTGGAAGAAGCACAAGCTGGAATCAAGCTTGCCAGGAGAAATATCAATAACCTCAGATATGCAGATGACACCACCCTTATGGCAGAAAGTGAAGAGGAACTAAACAGCCTCTTGATGAAAGTGAAAGAGGAGAGTGAAAAAGTTGGCTTAAAGCTCAACATTCAGAAAATGAAGGTCATGGCATCTGGTCCCATCACCTCATGACAAATAGATGGGGAAACAGTGGAAAAAGTGACAGACTTTATTTTTGGGGTCTGCAAAATCACTGCAGATGGTGGCCAAAGCCATGAAATTAAAAGACGCTTACTCCCTGGAAGAAAAGTATGACCAACCTAGACAGCATATTGAAAAGCAGAGACATTACTTTGCCCACAAAGGCCCATTTAGTCAAAGCTATGATTTTTCCAGTAGTCATGTATGGATGTGAGAGTTGGACTATAAAGAAAGCTGGACACTGAAGAATTGATGCTTTTGAACTGTGGTGTTGGAGAAGACTCTTGAGAATCCCTTGGACTTCAAGGAAATCCAACAAGTCCATCCTAAAGGAAATCAGTTCTGAATATTCATTGGAAGGACTGATGCTGAAGTTGAAACTCCAATACTTTGGCCTCCTGATATGAAGAACTGATTCATTTGAAAAGACCCTGATGCTGGGAAAGATTGAAGGCAGTGAATGGGACAACAGAGATAAGATGGTTGGATGGCATCACCGACTCAATGGACATGAGTTTGAGTAAACTCTGGGGGTCGGTGATGAACAGGGAGGCCTGGAGTGCTGCAGTCCATGGGGCTGCAAAGAATCGGACACAAATGAGCTACTAAACTGAACTGATCATTGCATCTACCCTTCCTCAGTTCCCTAGAAGACTGAAGGATCTCAAGATTAATAAATTGAAGATATGTTTTCAAAACTGAGCCCTTGGATCTTAGAAGTAAACTTCCTCTGTATTTTTCCCTTGAACTGGGTAATTCAGTCTTTCAGGAGTTAGCAATGGTCATGTCTGACTCTTTGCAACCCCATGGACTGTAGCTCATCAGGCTCCTCTTTCCATGGAATTTCCGAGTAGAATACTGGAGTGGAATGCCATTTCTTACATCAGGAGATCTTCCCAACCCAGGGATCAAACCTGCATTTCTTGCATCTCCTGCATTGGCAGACAGATTCTTTACCATTGGGCCACCTGGAAAGCCCAAACTTGGGGTAAGTTGTACAGTATTAACCACGGTAGTTAACTTGGAAACTTAAAAGGTGATTAGGATGGTTCCATATCAGTACAGCTTTTGCTGATATTAAAATCTACCCTTTGGGATATATGATGAGTCCCAGTAGTTCAAACTCAGGCCTAAGAACATTAATTTCATCGAGTTTTTATAGAGGCTGTAGGGTCAGTCAGGAAGTAACCAGGCTGTCTCAGAATAGGGAGTATATGAATATATCTCCTAGATTTAAAACCACATAATAATATTCCATTAGAGATGGTTGGAGAGGGCTTTTATGAAACCAAAGTATTTAACCCATTAGCTGAATGCCTGAATCTTCTCTGATAGTGTTTCACTTAAGCATTTTCAAATATAAAATACTGCATAATAGTGAAAGATGATTAATAAACTTATTTCAAATTTTGCTGAGCCTAGACTCTTTTTGTTTGAAAAACTGCTCCTTTAAACTGGGTCAGCCTTGAACAAAGAAACAAAAGATAAATCACCACTGACATCAAACTTTGGAAATATAGACAGCTAAAGAGAGAGAGACAGAGAGAGACAGAAAGATAATCTTCCAAACAGAGGATACAATGCCCAGCTATTTTCTCTTTTCAGGAGTTTTGCTCTGCTCTCCTGACCTGGTTTTATCTCCTGAGGTCCTGTCTTCTTGCTGATTCTCCTCTTACAAGTACACTTTACTCATAAATATTAATTGATCATTGCAGCACAGTTCTTGGTACTAAGGATATAACCATAAACACACACACACACACACACACACACACACACACACAAGGTCTCTGATATTATGCTCCTTACATTGTGTGGAGAGACAGATAACAAAGAATAGCTAAGTAAGCACATATATAAAATAAAATTGGTAAGTGATGACAAATATATAAAACATAAAATGGGGCAAATGACCCCAGAATGACTGTGATAGGGGAGAGAACAAATGGTTTTATAATGTAGCAGTCAAGTAAAATGCTTTTTCTTCTTTGTTTTTTTTTTTTTTAAGATTTCAACTTTTGTGTTGGATTGGTCTTCACTGTGCTTAGGCTACTACTTTTTATGTCTTATGTATTCAAGAAAAGAGTTATTAAAAAATATATGTAATCAGCTCACTAATTTCATATTTTCATGTTCTCCCTATCTTATTTTTGATGCTTCCTGAGCAGTCCTGGCATTCAAAGAAGAATGAACTTTAAAACATACATTATGTTCACTGGTTGAATGGAAATACTTTTAAGTGTTTTGACTTTTTTTTTCTCACATAGCCTAAATAAAGGCATAAATGATGAAAAGACAGTTTAAAACAGAAGATATTACAGACTGTACTATGACAGAGGAAATGTTCCCTAAGTGAGCTTAGCATTTGGGAACAGTATTGAGTTGATGCTTTTGCTCTCTAAAGCTGTACATCAATATCTGCTGGAGGGTGTGGATGTTCTACTCAAGAAGAAATTAGCACAGACATCCAAAAACATGCGACCATAGCACAGAAATGTAGAAACATAAAAGAACATTTTATGTTTCCGCAAAAAACAATTCCTGCATTTTAAACAGGCATAAAGTTTTGAATCCACCAAAACCCAAAGGTTGTTTTGTATGTTTATTATATCTAATCTACAGTAACGTACTAGTTGGGGAGAACAGATTAGTTTCCTGTGTGAGCAATAGTAAAGCCCTTGCTCTGAAATTCCACTCCAGCTCACCCAGCCCCTCCTAACCACGGGTTCTCGCCTTTCCTCCAAACAGTACCTATAACCACATCTTCTTGAGGGCATAAGTCTGGCACATAAAAAAGACCATTTGTTGAAGAGTTTGTACTCTCATGCAAACAGCCTGTGCTCAGCAACTGTAACTCTAAAGTGTAACTCTTCCATGACTCTTAGTTGTTTAGACTTACATGTATCAGTTTTCTCATTTATGAGAAATAAAAGCAGTACCTAACATCAGAGTGTTGTGAAGATTAAATTAGTTAATATATATTCAGGGCATGGAGCAATGATAGGCACAAAAAATAAAAATTTTCCATATAAATACATTATTATTATCAGCATCATTATCATGCTTATTTAATGGGCTTCTATCATCCTTGCTCTATTTTATTTCTCAATGTAATCAGAACTCAGGTGGAAGAAATTGTAGCATTATCAGATGCTGATATTTGGAGCCAAGAATGAACGAGAAAGTTGTAAAATGAGATGAGAAGTAAAAAATTAGGCCTCAAGAAAACAATGAGAGGCTTTTAGTAGGCCTGGGGAGCATTTAATCAAAGATCATGACCTTGGCTTTGTGGAAAGATACTATGACATAGGATATGGCTACATTATTTGGGTGGAAAATATTACAGACTAAATTATCAACTGTAGTATGGAATTATTGTTTGTTTGCTTCATGTATAGATACAATATTGTGTTTCTTCTGTATGGCAAAGTGAGTCCGCTATGAAAGTGAAATGTTAGTCGCTCAGTCATGTCTGACTCTTTGTGACCCCAGGGACTGCAGCCTGTCAGGATTCTCTGTCCATGGAATATTCCAGGCAAGAATACTGGAAAGGGTTCCATTCCTTTGTCCAGAGAATCTTCCCATCCCAGGGATTGAGCTAGCATCTCCTGCATTGCAGGCAGATCCTTTACCATCTGAACCACCAGGAAGTCAACTATATGTGTACATATGCCCCCTCTTTTTTCATTTATTTCTCATTTTGGTCACTACAGAGCATTGCGTAGAGCTCCCGGTGCGATATAGTCAATTCTCATTAGTTATCTATTTTATGCAGAGTTCAGTTCAGTTCAGTTCAGTCACTCAGTTGTGTTTGACTCTTTGCGATCCCATGAATCGCAGCATGCCAGGCTTCCCTGTCCATCACCAACTGCCAGAGATCACTCAAACTCACGTCCATTGAGTCCGTGATGCCATCCAGCCATCTCATTCTCTGTCATCCCCTTCTCCTCCTGCCCCCAATCCCTCCCAGCATCAGAGTCTTTTCCAATGAGTCAACTCTTCACGTGAGGTGGCCAAAGTACTGGAGCTTAAGCTTTAGCATCAGTCCTTCCAGTGAACACCCACGACTGATCTCCTTTAGAATGGACTGGTTGGATCTCCTTGAATAGTGTCAATGGTCATTTCAATAGATGTCAAACCAATAGATGTCAATCAATCTCCCTATTCATCCCCCCTCCTCTTCCCCCTTGGTGCCCAACATTTGACCCCTATGTCTCTGTCTCTATTTCTGGTTTGAAAATAAGATCATCTATACCATTTTTCTAGATTCCACATATTTTATTCATATACGATATCTGTTTCTCTCTTCCTGACATTACACTCATATGGCAATCTATTCTAGGTCCATCTACATCTTTGCAAATGGCACAATTTTGTTCCTTTTTGAGGCTGAATAATATGACCTGCCATGACGGACTTGTCTTTTGAGGCCTTGGTCTAGGTTTTATGACCCTTAAACTTTCTCAGCTCTGTGGGTTCTCTTAAAGATTGCAAACTTAACACCAAATTATGTACAGAAGTAAATATTTACCTTGAATGAGGAAAGGTATTACTAGAAATCTCAAATTTTTAAAAGATTGATAGTAAAAAAAAAGGCTGATAATTATCTCAAACATCCCAAAAGTTATATATATATGTGTGTGTGTGTGTGTGTGTGTGTGTGCATGTATTTATTCAGTACTAACCTGGTGCCTCTATAATAAATCTACTCCATTTTTCTTGTCCTACTATTTAATTCTCTTTACACAAAAATACTGCTTAATGCCATTTTTATAGAGATAATAGGAAGAGAGTGTGGTCATTCTTCTAGCATATTTACTTATAAATAAAACAAATAAAATTTAATTTTGATAGTTAAGGAATATTTGGTTTGAATTTGCCAATTGTGTAAAACTGTAGAAATTTGCATGATATGATGTTAAATTGTAAAAATTATTGTCCAGATGAGAAAATCTCTGACATGTTTCCTTCATCTAGGTAGTAGAAGATTTAAAAGTTTTTATATGTTCCTATATAAGTTTCCTTATATAAACCTTAGCTTCATTTAAACTCTGGGTGCCCAAACAGCACCTCTTGCTGTATTAATTTAAATTAGTAGCAGAGTTACTAAGGTTTAAGGGTAGCCATCTTGGGGGAAGAATATTTTGCTAGGGACTCAAAACTTCAGAATTGATTCATCAAATTTACTTCCAAACCTCCCTCCCTTCCTTTCTTTTCTCGATTACAAAAGTGACACATTTATTATAAGGAAAAACTGGGAAAATACAAGAAAACACCAAGATTTCAGAGTATTCATCTTAACATTTAGTGATAACAACCACTTGCAGACATTTTCCTGTTTTTATGAATTTAGACTTTTAGGAAATAAAAGCTTCTGTTGTACCTGTTTGTTAATGATCTGTGTTCATGTTTAATAAGCATTTTTTCCCTCTTTAGTTTTTGACACCTTTCGGACAGCTATGTAATGTTACCTTGTATTACCACTGTTTCATCAGTTTGTATTTTGAAGTGATTGGTACTGTTTTGTTATTGTTAATTATACTTATTGACAAAAAAAAAATAAAAGTTTTTTTTTGAACTAAATGCTGCCTGTATCTATATATTTTCAATTTTATCCTCCAACTATCTGCATACATCTGGTTTTGGGTGTCAAGGGGCTTGACAGGATTTCTGACCCCATTTGTATTAATATATCAGAATTCTAGGGGAATCTGTGCAGTTACATTCCTCCTTCTGAAGGGCAATGACAACCTGACTATGCGTGGAAGGGAGCCTCATACCTCATCCCAGTGAATCCAAACAATGTATCTCCCACTCAGTTTTTCATTTGATTGATCCGAAACCAAATCCATCCTCCACCAATACTACCCAGCACAAGAGTGAATGGGATGGAAGGAAAGCAGCAGGGAAGGGGACATTTGTCTTATCTAATAGCAGCAGAAACATCTTGTTTCTGTAAATTTGATAAAATTCTAGACTCCACTGCTTAAGAGTCTCCTGGTTGTCTGGTAAATATGGAAAGAATAGTTTCTTTGGCTGCATCGATCGGGGCTTCTCTAGTTGCAGTGCACGGACCTCTCTTGTGGTGCCTTCTCTTGTCGCAGAGCACAGTCTCTAGGGCACGTGGTGTCAGTAGTTGTGGTTCCTGGGCTCCAGAGCACAGGCTCAGTAGTTGTGGCATGGGGGCTTAGTTGTTCCACAGCATATGTGGGATCTTCCCAGATCGAGGATCGAACCCATACTCCTGGGTTGGCAGGTGGATTCTTTACCACTGAGCGACCAGGGAAGCCCTGGATGTGCTTGCCTTAGTTCTCCTCTTGAGGAGAAATCCTAGCCTCCAAGAACTACATTTCCCCTCTGTTTTCAACATTCTAGTATTCTCCAGCCCCGCCTCTACAATCTGTTTCAACCATGCATGCATGGACACACACAAGGGGAGGCAAACTCAGGCTGCCATGCCCACTACTAGGCCTAATTCTGGAGTTGAGATTCTACATTTACATGGATTTCACATTAGGTTAGATATTCACATTTAACATTTTGTAATAAACAGGTTGATCCCTGGGCCTCCAATCTGCCTTAATTTTGATTTAATGTCTCAATATGTGCAAACATTGAGAAGGAGAGAGTATGTCTCATCAGTTTCTTGATCTGAAGCCGTGGTTTCCCCATTTAAATGAACACTCCTGTTCAGTCAGTCATGTCTGACTCTTTGTGACCCCATGGCCTGCAACATGTCAGGCTTCCCTGTCCTTCACCATCTCCCAGAGTTTGCTCAAACTCATGTCATTGAGTCAGTGGTGCCATCCAAACAAAACACCCTCTGTCATCCACTTCTCCTCCTGCCTTCAGTCTTTCCCAGCATCAGGATCTTTTCTAATGAGTTGGCTGTTCCTATCAGGGGGCCAGAGTATTGGTGCTTCACTAAGTTAACGTAGTGAAGGGTCTTGAATACATTTAACCAGTCACTATTTGGACTTTAGAAAAACACCTCTGTCAGAGTATCAGGTTTCTCCCATTTCTCATCTTGATCTTCATTTGTTACACATACTTTGTCTTTAATCTCCCATGATTGCTTCAAAACCATATTCTGAGAAACATCAGCAATCAACTGACATGACAACTCTCTCATTATATGGATCCATCCTGTATCCAGTCACCTATGAAGTAATTTATATTAAAAAAAAAACACACTCTGTAGCAGAAGATATAATATTTTTAGGAGAAAGATGATTCTATACCTAGAGAAACAAAATGTTGGCATTCAAATTTGTCTCTGAGCCAGTCCTCTCTGAGACACCTGGCTGAATCCTATGGGAAAAAAAAAAAAAAAGTTGAACTAAGTGAAAATGAAATAGATTTTGATGAAAATCTTTGTAAACTTTCCAAGACAAACAAGTATGCTTTAATATCTGTTTGCCAAAATCCTAAGGGAAGATGAGCAACTTTTTGGAGTGATTTTTAGATGGAACACAACTAAGATTTTGAGCAGAAGGAAATGCAAATAAGAGGTATGAGTATTCCACAGACAGAATGCAGCTACTCAGGAATGCATGACTCCACTGTGGTGATGACTGGATGGACAATCTGAGGCTTCAGAAAATTGATATGAGGGCACGTCATTTGGGGGGAGGAGGTAGAAACTATAAATATCTCATGATCAATGAACAAGAATTTCTTATACATACAATGTAGTTATTGAGTATTTCAGTAATGGTAGGGTGTGAGAATTCACAGTTGGAGGCTAGATTCAGAAAAAATACAGACTATTATAGTTTATTGTATAATAGATAGTTATAGATATTGCTGATCCATAAAAACTGGTTCTTCCTTGAAGGGAAAGAGGCCTTCAGAATATCTTTTCTGCCTAAAGGCAGAGCTTAAATTCTTCTATTAAAAGTTCTCTCTCCTAACTATTATTTTCTCAGTCTATTTGCTATGACTATTTTGTTGTTGTTTAGTTGCTAAGTTGTGTCCGACTCTTTTTTTTGCTGCCCCATGGACTGTAGCGTGCCAGGCTCCTCTGTCCATGGGATTTTCAAAACAAGAATACTGTAGTGGGTGGCCATTTCCTTCTCCAGAGCATCTTCTGGACCCAGAGATTGAACTGGCATGTCCTGTGTCTCCTGCATTGGCAGGCAGATTCTTTACCATTGTATCTATGAAAGTGGGAAGTCCTACTGTGTCTGTTAGAATCTTCAAAGAATTGGAGAAAAATAATTATAAGATCATCATGATCAACGATCAACTTTGTATCATCATTAGATGATTCTAATGGTGATAATACTGAGACCCTACTATGTCTAGGATGTCAAAGCCTGATTTCTTCAATAAATTCCAAGCTCCTTATACCCCAAAGCAAAACTCTTGCCTAATATATAATGGGTTCTTAAGACATAACTGTTGATTGGTAAATAAACATAGGTCATCAAGTTATTTCTAAATTTACCATTCAATTTCTTCTTATTCATAATGTATACATAGAATTTCTAATTTAAACTATGGATGAATGTTTAAATTAGAATATAATTATGTGTCATTTTAGTTAACTGAAGAGACCCTATTGAATGACTCACATACTCAGGAACCAAATACTCAAAAATAGGTTGCTACTTCAGATAAATTGTGAACTGGAGATTTTTTTTTTTTTTTCAGATAGCAGTGACTAACTGCTCTTTTTTTTGGCCAACAAGGAGATATTTCCCATATGATGCATTTTATGCTTGTCCTTTTTGACATTCTTTTTGATCCTGATAAAATTGAAAGTTATCTTAGTAGTACTTATGAGCTTATAAGGGCTTAAGATATCAATCTGCATAGAATATGTTCAACTTATTAAGACATACCATCAAAGAAAGACAGAGCCTTAAGTGATGAAATAATTGAAATCATAAGTGTATCACAACTGAAGTAAACACATAGCCCAACATCTCCTCAATAGAAGAGTTTGTCTTCTACTGGTTAATTACTGTATGCTGGAAATAATATTTAAATAGATAATACTTTACAGGTGTAAGAGATCCTTGAGTTCACTTCCCTAATGGCTCAGACAATAAGGACTCTGACTGCAATGCAGGAGACCCAAGTTCAATCCCTGGAAATGGCAACACACTCTGGTATTCTTGCCTGGAGAATTCCATGGACACAGGAACCAGGTGGGCTACAGCCCATGGGGTCACAAACTGTCAGAGAGGACGGAGCTGCTAACATTTTCAGTTTTCCATGTCCTAAGCACTCAGTGGGATCCCACATGCATATTTCATAATGACTGAGTACTAAGTGCTTTAACAATGTCAGATAATCCTCAACTTCTTCGGCCTCTTTTGGGTTAGGTATAGCATTGTTAGAAAACATGTGCTTCATATTAGCAAATTGGCTTTACTTGGTAGAGATTTATAGAAAGTTTTTTTTTTTTTATCTTTGACTTGATAAAAATATTTTGCTCTCTTTTCATTTATTTCAAAATGTTTTACAAAGAGGTGAAGATTTCAAGTGTCTGTGATCAGAATGTAACTATACAAACATCAGCTTTTGACTCTATCTTTTGTTCCCGGTTTTAATGAGTCATATGATTACTCTGGAATAGTTTCATTAAGCTATTTTTCCTAAGGTTTTATACATCTTAAGTTTGTTAAAATGAAAAAAAAATATGATAACCCAAAATAAGATCATGGCATCCAGTCCCATCACTTCATGGCAAATAGGTAGGGAAACAGTGGAAACAGTGGCAGATCTTATTTTGGAGGCTCCAAAATCACTGCAGATGGTGACTGCAGCCATGAAATTAAAAGACACGTGCTCCTTGGAAGAAAAGTTATGACCCACCTAGATAGCATATTAAGAAGCAGAGACATTATTTTGCCAGCAAAGTTCCATCTAGTCAAAGCTACAGTTTTTCCAGTAGTCATGTATGGATGTGAGAGTTGGACTATAAAGAAAGCTGAGCACTGAAGAATTGATGGTTTTGAACTGCAGTGTTGGAGAATATTCTTGAGAGTCCCTTGGACTACAGGGAGATCCAACCAGTCCATCCTAAGGGAAATCAGAACTGAATATTCACTGGAAAGACAGAGGCTGAAGTTGAAGCTGCAATACTTTGGCTGCCTGATGCGAAGAGCTGACTCATTTGAAAAGACCCTGATGTTGGGAAAGATTGAAGGCAGGAGGAGAAGGAAATGACAGAGGATGAGATGGTTGGCTGGCATCACCAACTCAACGGACATGAGTTTGAGTAAACTCCGGGAGTTGGTGATGGACAGGGAGGCCTGGCATGCTGCCGTCCGTGGGGTCACAAAGAGTCGGACATGACTGAATGACTGAACTGAACTGACCCAAGGATTAACAACATGATGCTTACTTCTTTCCTCTGAAACATGACCTAACAAGTATGAAAGATGAATAACATTGATAAAATGAAGCCTTCACAATACCGGTAGATCCAGCCTTCAGAACATACGCTTTTAGTGATGCTGCCGCTAAGTCACTCAGTCGTGTCTGACTCTATGTGACCCTATGGATAGCAGCCCACCAGGCTCCTCTGTCCAAGGGATTCTGCAGGCAAGAATACTGAAGTGGGTTGCCATTTCCTTCTCCTTACTTTCTGCTACTTTGGGCAAAAAAGAGTCTATAGGAATATAATCTATGCTATAGTGGCTCAGTGGTACAGAATCCACCTGCAATGTGAGAGACCCAGGTTTGATGCCTGGGTTGGGAAGATCCCTTGGAGAAGGGCATGGAAATTCACTCCAGTGTTCTTGCCTGGAGAATCCCCTGGACAGAGGTGCCCAGTGGGCTACAGTCCATAGGGTCACAAAGAGTTGGACAGGACTGAGCAACTAAGCACATGGTAACTCAAATGTTAAAATATCTTCCCATAAATGGGCAATAATGATGGAAGTGATTATAAATCAGTGTTTATAGAATGTTATGTTCTTTTCCATCAAGAGATTCAAAGTTTTTTTATTGAACAATATATTGACAATGAAGTTAAGCTATACTTTTGTCTACATTGGCAAGAATTTGAAATGACAGTTGTGTTCAAAAGGCAATAAACCCCAGAGAGAACACAGAGAAACATGCCCAAATGCCTCAGAACATTTGTATATTTATCAGTGTTTTTCCCACATCAAATTACTTTCCCATTTTTATTTTTCCTCCATGAAAGATGTGTGATTAATAGCTCTGAAAAATTCATGTATGAGGAATACCTATAGGAAAATATTTCCCTGGAGAGGTACAGAGCACACAGAAAGATTCCAGTTGTTCTTTCTTTATTTATATTGGTGTGATGCTTTTGCTTTAAATGTTGAATTTTCTAATTTTTATTATAATGTTTGAAAATATTTGAATGTCATATTATCCAAATCAACATCAAAGTGTTATGCATAGACCTAGAAAGCACCCCAAAATAACACACATTCTAGTTGATGGTTCAGGTTTATCCTACTCTTACCAAAATACCCATTTCATCCTTGGTCATAATGCTTAAAATGGGATTATTCCTTTACAAAATATTGTCATATGTGATGACTGAGAACATACATTAGTTTTAAAATAGAAACTGAAAGTCATTTGATCACTGAAGTAACCAAAAGGAGAGAAACCTACAAAGAGGTAAAATCTGTGGGCTCTGTATATAAATCCAACAGAGTCTTGTGGGAAAAATTGTGAACTTTATCCACTGCCTGATTTTGGCCAGATCTTATCGTGCCTGTTCATATATTTAAGCCATCTTAAAAATGATGTTTCTTATCAAAAGTGCTTTCTAAAAACAGCAGGGAAATATTAGTAGTTAGATGAGCTGGATATCTCTTTGGCCATCTGTGTTATCTATTGTATGAGTGACTCTTCACACAACCAGCTTATATTTTCATAATTGGCCCTCTAATCTAAATACCAAATGATCAGCCACGAATGCCAGCTTAACTGGGATGAGAATTACAAGCATATGTACAGTACCTCGGGTTATTATTGTCAGAACACTACAAAATATGTCTGTGACTCTTGTATATAATTACACCCTGGACTCATTATAGCTAGAAATGATGCTGTCTTTTATTCAAGTCAGGATTCCTCTGGACCCAGTGTAAATGTTTCTCAGCTCTATTAAGTCATTCAGAACATAGATGACACTGCAGAAGGTTGTTTCGGAACAATCACAACTAAATTGGCAGATTCAAGAACATAGGGGAGTGAATCACATGCTAGGTTGAGAAAGAAAATTACACTCAGTGACTTTGTCTAGTTACTGACAATATTCATCAAGGCATATTCCAATTTTTCTTTACATATACAGTGGCAGTTCCTTTGCAGCTGATGTGTAATATGTTGGTATTTTGTGTTTCAGTGATATGATATAGTAACTATTTTGTTTNATTACACTCAGTGACTTTGTCTAGTTACTGACAATATTCATCAAGGCATATTCCAATTTTTCTTTACATATACAGTGGCAGTTCCTTTGCAGCTGATGTGTAATATGTTGGTATTTTGTGTTTCAGTGATATGATATGGTAACTATTTTGTTTTAAGAATGAATTTGCTTATGGTTGTAGTTGGTCAGGATAGAATGAAATATTAAAGAGATGGCGACTTTTTTTTTTTTTTTATCATCTCAATCACCAAACCAGTCAATCCTAAAGGAAATCAGTCCTGAATATTCATTGGAAGGACTGATGTTGAAACTCCAATACTTTGGCTACTTGATGAGAAGAACTGATCATTGGAAAAGACCCTGATGCTGGGAATGATTAAAGGTGGGAGGAGAAGGGGACGACAGAGGTTGAAATGATTGGAAGACATCACCGACTCAATGAACATGAGTTCTAGTAAGCTCTGGGAATTGGTGATGGACAGGGAAGCCTGATGCTCTCTCTGCAGTCCATGGGGTTGGACATGACTGAGTGACTGAACTGAACTGAATCATCTACAATTGCCAAATTCAAAGTGCTAGACAATGTTTAGTCACTGAATCTAGACAACATTAAGTTATGAATCTAGACAACGTTGAGTTCCTGAAATAGAGTGTCCTATGACCCATCTCAATTAGGATCTATTTCTACTTTATATATACTTGTTGTGACTGTTTTAATTCAGATCTTCTCATGATTGGCCCATTCTTACCCTTACTGTCTTAAAAACAGTTAAAGAATATCTTCTCAAGGATGTCTTCCTTCCCTGATATTCTTTTAAAATTCTTTCTGCAAACCACCAAACCCTAGTATACCATGTTGTTTGCTTCACATCATTTGTTATAATCTATTTATTTAAATTATTACTTTAGTCTCACCACATTATAAAGCAAGATCTTTGTATAAGGGTAGGGGTATTTTTTTTTTTTAAATCACAACTATATTCCCAAGACCTTGCATGGGGCTGCACATGTAGTCAAAGCTCAGAAAATATTGTTAAGTGAATAAATGTCTGTATAAATAAACATTTGAAGAACACTAACCCTAAACAAGTGGATTGATGCTATGGTGATAGGTAGTGTATGAATCCCTAGTAAGTTAGCTGTAAGTATTATATAATCAGTTGTATGTCACTGGTTCTAAACCTTTAAAAATATTTTGGAATTTTTATAAAACTGAATATTGTTGCTGTGTTTGAAACTGTTTTATTGTCTTGAACCAGGCAGAGACATTTTTTTAAAATTGTCTCGATCTTACCTTTAATTTTATCCTTGTTGTAATTCAAGGAAGATTGTTTTCCTGACTTCTTTTTCTTAACCGAATAAAGAGGCTGATAGTTTGATACCAGTTCAGCTCATGATGAATTTCCTTTTGGCGTTTAATTTTATCCTCATGTCTGCAATATTACAGTTCTTGCTAATCTTCATATCCAGATCCCCAGGAGAAAATCCGTTTGATTGATCACCTTTGATTGCTCTTGGGCCTGATTATTAGAAAAATGATGATTGTATTAATGTTTCAAATGAAATATTTTTCTCTCAAATGTCATATATCTCTTCCTATTCATATAGATTATATCTCAGTAGTCTCACTGGGGCAACTTGTATTTTTCCCCCCCAAAAATCTAATAAATAATGAAATGATACAATCATGAAAAAATAGATTTCAAAGAGATCCTAGCCATTTGGACTGCTTTTCAGATGGGGAAGTGAAGGTCTGGTGATATTTAATAAATTTCTCAAAGTCAAAGAGTTAGTAGTAGAAAATTCAGGGCATACTGTTCTTTCCATTAAAATATTACTCTGGTTGTACAATATTACTTTAATAATATATTTACTGTGAAGGGTTATTTATTCTATTAAGAGAGAGGAGTACGTAAACAAGGTAAAATCTTACAACATCTTCTCAAATGTGTCTTATGTTTTATGACTTCGTACACGACACTTAAATTGCTTGCTCTATCAGGTACATTCAGAGCTCTTTTATCAACCCTGCAAGACCCTGTTCCATCATGACCATTGTATTGCGAGGTCCCTTGGGCATCTATTCTGCATCCAATTAGAGTTATTACCATTTAGGATGAATGTATTTTGTGCATACCTTCCAGATACTATAATCACAGCAAATGTTATCTATAATTTATTATGCACAAGGGTCCAAACATCTTTAAATATGCTAGTTTATATTTAAAGAGCAGAAGCAGTTATCTGTTACAACCCTGCATCTCCTCCTAGTGCCTAGTAAAATTACAGAAAATTGCAAGAAATTACAGGGGAAAAAATGAATGATTTGCAGGAGAGACTGTAAAGCAGCTCTCTTTCTGTCTCCCTCTAATTCTACACATTTATTCAGTGCAGTTTGAGTTTTTTCCCCCTGCACTTGAATGAAAATTTAGGCAAGTTCCAGGAGTTCCCTTGGCAAGCTTTTGTAATAAAATATGCTACAGCCATGTTCTATCACAGAACAGTCTCAATTCAGTAATTTTAATGCTTTATAAAACATTCTCTTGGAATAATGTCTAGAAGAGGCTGAAGCTCATCCTTGAGGTCAGAAAAAGTATGCTTTCCTGTGATACATCACAGCTATTTTTAGTAAGCAACATTTAGCTTAGAATATGGTATTCTTTTATAAGTTAAATGGTACCTACAGCCTCAGATACTTCCCAGTCTGTTCCATAGAACTTACTATGGGAAAGGCACCTTGGATCCTCTGAGTTCCTTTGTTATCACTGACAAATGTCTAGGTTGTTAGGGTAAACTAATAAAGGAAATATAGTTTCACCATGGGGACAGAATACTCCTTTTATAATGCTTCTAGTACACTTTTCTCAAAAACAGTATTTTTATACTTGATTGACAGAATCATTTTTTAATGATACCAAGCTAAAGCCTAGTGAGGTAATCTTTCTAGATTACCTTGCCACTATCATTTTGTTCATTTCCTGGTTTCTCAAATATGGGTAGATGAAGGTTTGTTAATTTTGTTCATGACATAGGTGACCTACAAGAACTTCAGACAGTCAAATAACAAGTGTCATAAAATTTAACCATGGATTGGCACCTGGAAAATAAATAACTAGATATATTAGGATTTTTATCTTCAAATTGTTGTTTAAAATTTGTAAAAAAAATTAATTATTGTTTTGATACTGAAGTGTCTATCAGTATCATATGAAACTCATCTCAAATGCTACCCGCTTGAGAAAACTCTGCCTTACTAATAGAATTAGTATATCAACACCTTATTCTAATTTTGTGCTTTCTCCATACTTCAAGGAAATTATTACAGGTTTTTATAATTTATTATCTACATTTAATTTCCCATATAAAAGCTGTGACTGTATCATTTTTGACTTTATACTTCCTACATGTATCTCAGATACTGGTATATATTTTGCCTCAGCAGACCACAATTCAGGCACCAAATGATCATTTAAAATAGATACATAGAGTTCTATGTCAGAAGTAGATTGCCCAAGATCAAAAGAAAGGTAAACAATATCCACATAAGTTATATAAATATAAAATGTCAGTTTCCTATTTATTTTACATCCCAATCAGATGAGCAATTGTTAAAAATATAGTTGTGTAGATTAAGGACAATGGTAATACCAACACTTTCACTTTTAAAGGCCAAATGATAAGGAACAAATTTGAAAGATAGAAATCACCTTTAAAGAACACACATGATAAGCTACCATTTTTTCAGTAAGGAGTTGTTTTGTTCCGTAGATGAACAGAAGAAGACAAAAAAAACAGACTTGAATTCTTATACTTATATCTAGTTAATGGATCATCTCATAGATAAAATGCTTTTGACAGTCAATGCAGTACTCTGCTTATAAATCAATACTTATCCTAATTTTGTAATTTCCCATTTTATTCTCCATCGGCAAATAAATATTTGACTTTGCAGCATCAAATATTTTCTCTTTGAATGCTCTTTGCTATCAAAGTTCATTATGTAGTTACCAAATATATTTTGTCACCAGAGCATTCTCCTTTGAGTAATTTCTGGTGGGAAAATATTGCACTGATTCCAGCATTTATTCTATATAGAAATTGCAAGTTTCAACATAATGCATCTGGCCAGAAAGATTCTCTAAGGAAATAAAAGAAAATAGCAATCATTTCAAAAGAATCCTCAAAATCTGACCAGATGCCATTTGAAAGATTAAAGAAGTCCATGTATTTGATCAAGTAGTAAATAAACATTGCAGCTATTTAACACAATATTCTTTGCATGTATCTACTTAAATAAAGCTAATATTTAGGCTTGCATGAAAAAGTAAGGAGGTGCCACATTAGAAATATTTGAGTTACTGAGCTCATCCTAATATTGGGGACTGTTGCATGTAATTGAGGAAAAATTGTATACAATTCTCCTATTTGCATATGGATACTTTCAATTTTTCAGTTAAGGCCTCTACATCATTGAAAATTACTTAAATATATCAGATGCAGACATTCCTAACATATTGAAACACATTCCAAAAAGTCCTTCTTCACAGTACTTTTTTGCTTTTGCTCACTACAAAAAGTGTGCATCAAAAAATGTTCTCAATCACTAATTCACATAATTGTTTAAATATTTATTTAATATTTCTTTGTTTTGCTCAAATGGATATGATGGTGAAAGTTATCAAATAGCTTAGTGACTTTTGAATTCCACATCTGTGTTAATTTCATTATCTGCCTGTTGTAAGGTCTGCTAATGAATATATTTGGCTTCAGGAGAGCATGAATTTCTTCTCTAAGTCATTCAGACGCCATCCAGATATTAATTTGTTCTAGGATCTTTTCTCTTGCAATGTCATATTTACGGTGTTATTGGGTGAATTGATGTGCTTTGCCAGTTTTGAACTTCTGTGTCTGTCTTTGGTACTGTTATGATTACTAGGTGCTTCTGAAAGAAGGATGGATGGACTTAGAAGTAGATTTCAGAATATATAAACTTTATATGTACATATATAGAATGGTGTCTATAGTTTTGATATTTCAAATAAATACTATTTAAACTCTTTGGTATCTCAAGGGAACATCTAGAAACCCTATATTGCCTATAGTTCATTTACTTTAAAACAATAGAAAGACAGAAGAAACAAGAAGAACTACAATCCCACAGCCTCTAGAACAAAAACCACAATCACAGAAGGCCAATCAAAATGAAAAGATATAGAATTATGTCCCAGATGAAAGAATAAGATAAATCCTCAGAAAAACAGTTAAGTGAAGTGGATCTAGATAATCTTCCAGAAAGAGAATTCAGAGTAATTAGAGTGAAGATGATCCAGGATCTCAGAATAAAAATGGAGATGATTCATGAAATGTTTACCAAAGGCCTAGAAGAACAAAAGAACAAGCAAATAGAGATTGCTGCTGCTGCTGCTGCTAAGTCATTTCAGTCATATCTGACTCTGTGCGACCCCATAGACATCAGCCCACCAGGCTCCTCCATCCCTGGGATTCTCCAGGCAAGAACACTGGAGTGGGTTGCCATTGCCTTCTCCAATGCATGAAAGTGAAAAGTGAAAGTGAAGTCGCTCAGTCGTGTCTGACCCTCAGCGAACCCATGGACTGCAGCCTTCCAGGCTCCTCCATCCATGGGATTTTCCAGGAAAGAGTACTGGAGTGGGATGCCATTGCCTTCTCCAAAATAGAGATTAACAATACACTAAAAAGAAACAATAGCAGACTAACTGAGGCAGAAGAATGGATAAGTGACCTGGAAGACAAAATGGTGGAAATCACTGCTGCAAAACAAAATATATTTTAAAACAATAGAGACAACACATTTTTCTAAACTTCCCCCACCTTCAGATGTATTAATTCATTGCTCTATCACTGAAAATGTTGAGTCCAAGTTCCTTTACAGATAATTCTAATGCAATTATCTAGAAAGTGGAAGATAGAAAATCCGGGTTGTGCTAGTGGTAAAGTACCTGACTGCCAGTGAAAGAGACATAAGAGACATGGGCTCAATGCCTGGGTCAGGAAGATAACTTGGAGGAGGGCATGGCAATCCACTTCAGTATTCTTGCCTGGAGAATCTCATGGACAGAGGAGCCTGACAGTCTATAGTCAATAGGGCTGCACAGAATCAGATACACTCAAGTGACTTAGCATGCACACACACAGGGCTATCAGAAGCCATATGCCTGAGACTGTTACTTCTATCTTGCTTACATTCTGCAATTTAGTTAATCTATACCAGGAGACCAGCAGTGCTCACTTCGGCAGTTCATATTTACAGTTCACTATAATAGAGATGAGGGTATTTTATCTCCCATTCTGTTTTCCAAAAATCAAACATCTTTAGAGTGCTTCTATAGATGCATTTTAATTAGCAGAAACAAGTCTTATATTTACATTATATAATTGTGAGAAAAAAAACATGAATTGATTAAATGGTAGATCTAAAAATAATCTGAGTGATCACATAAGCAAATATCCTTTTTTTTTTTTTCAGAAAAGATGCAGAATGATGAAAGTGCATCATCCAATGATAAATTTCTAAGATTTAACAACTTTAATGTCAAAATTTGACAAGTTCAGTAGTTGACAACTCACAACTCCTAATGTTGGGCTCATATTGTGTCCTATACAGGCCTCAAGTTGGAATGGAAGGAAAATGTCTTAATATTTTGCTCTCTTTTAAAATAGAAAAACAGTAAATAATATGGATTTGGTAAATGCCTTTTTCTTTTAGGCTCTCAAATTTCTTAATTAAATCTAAAAAATGTATTGATGCTCAATGTTTAAAATACTTTATTTAAAAGTTAATTGTGTTTCTATATATTACTTTTCAAAATAAATCAAACCAAAGCGGGAAGAGAGGGTGAATTGGAAGATTGTGATTCACACATAACTCTATCAATTGAACTGGGTCTTTTGCATTGTGGGCATATTCTTACCATCTGAGCCACTAGGGAAGCCTACTGATACTATAAAATACTATAAAACAGATAACTAATGAGAACCTACTGTATAGCGGAGGGAAAGCTACTCAGTGCTCTGTAGTGACCTAAATGGGAAGGAAATCCAAAAAAGAAGGGATATATATCTATCTGTAGCTAATTCACTTTGCTGTACAGTAGAAATGAATAGAACATGGTCAAGAAACTATACTCCAGTTTAAAAAAATGTTTAAAAAGAAAATACCTTAAAAAAGATATAAATTAGTGTCTACAATCTTTCTCTACTCCAAAACTATTTACTAAATTCTAATCTCTATATTTAATTTCCTAGTGGCCATTTCCACTTGGAAGTCCCACAGTCCCCATAAATTCAACACATTCAAAACTGAAGTGCCTGTCGTCCCTCCAAAACTAGTTACTTTCCTCTGTGACCATGTCACAATCACACCATCATCAAATCTGTCACTGGAAGCAGAAAATTTTCAACATTATCACTGACCTAATAAAATCTCATTTGCTATTGATTTTGCTCCCCTTTGTCTCTGTTCCTTCTCCCTCCTTCCCTCCTTTGTTCTGATTCTTAAATTCTTTGTTACTGAGAATGTTGTAATAATTATTAATTATCGTCACCTTGCCTTTGTCCTGAACTATTTTAATTCATTCTTCACCACTGAATACAAATATTTTCTCTAAAACACAAATCTGATTATGCAGTTCTATTTCCAGAGCCTTTATTTAAAAGGCCAATGTCTTTCATAGATTAAACACACTTTGATTTGTACTTTCCCTTCCTATGTAGTTTTAACTCCGCTTCACATCCTGATCTCTATCCTATTTTAGACAAAGAAAAACTGTGATATATGAGATTCCCCCAAGAACGACCTCTTGTTTTTCACAAAGGCTATTTCCCTAGCAGCATTTTAACTCTCTGTCAATCCCTCTTTATTTTTCAAATGCTTTATTTGGTCTTACTTTCCACTCTCGAAAACGCTTGGTACATAGTTCTATTATTGCATGTTTCACATCTTATTGAAAACATTTGCTTCCCTTTTATCTCCCTGCCAAGGCTATGGGCTCCCAGATAGTCTCTTGAGCCTAATTGGTAGATACTCCCAGTGATTGGCACTACCTTGCAAACAGGGGATCATCAATAAGTGCCTGCCCAAATAAAATAATTTTCTCCCATCCTTTGAATACTTGACTGTATTTCCAAAGCATTAGCATATCAAGGAAGCGTATCACAAATCTTATAAGTCTTTTCAATATGCCATTAACATTTTCTATAAAATTAGGCATTTTACACATATGCACACACACACACACGTGCACACATGCACAGCGAAAGCCACACTCAGTGACTTCAAAAAATATATAT
Organism: Aepyceros melampus; assembly: GCA_006408695.1. NCBI lineage: Eukaryota > Metazoa > Chordata > Mammalia > Artiodactyla > Bovidae > Aepyceros > Aepyceros melampus. The sequence goes on along the minus strand of SJXQ01011793.1, from coordinate 24,125 downwards.
CTTAATCTTCCTTATATTTCAATTTGACTCAGATGGTTAAGAATTCGTTTGCAATGCTGGAGACCCAGGTTCTGTCTCTGGGTCAGGAAGATCCCCTGGAGAAGGGAAAGGCTACCTATGACAATATTTTTGCCTGGAGAATTCCATGGAAAGAGGAGCCTGGAGGGCCATAGTCCATGGAGTCACAAAGAGTTGGACATAGCTGAGCAACTAACACTTTCCTTGTATTTTATTCTCCATACTAAGTTACAGCCATGCTTGCTTCCTAGAGGAATTGTGTACCCTTTCAGGACATCAGGAAAAAAAAAAAAAACGCAAATTTTACATAAGTGATTTTAAAACAAAACCCTTCATTCAAAATTACCCAGCGGTTTTACCTCCATATTTTTTTTTTCCCTTGCACTATTTTATTCCCTGTACCCTTTATTCACACTTAAGGAAGGATTAACATTTTGCTATGATATGTTTGTTTTTTTTTCTCCCTTGTCAGACAGTTAAGAGTTGCCAATAGTCATGGTTGCTTGTGTTTGAAATCATTTCCATTGAACAAAAGATTTTGTCACATAGGACCTGCTACTGACTTAGTGACCTCCAAGAAATAATTCAAATTGACCGTGAGGGTTTTGTAAGGTCAACAGATCACATCCATAGCTAAGGGTTACTGATAGAGCAAGGTCCTACATGATTATTAGAAGCAAAAATACACTACTCCTCTCTACACCTGGCCTCAGTCTCAAGCTATACTTGTTGGTGATCATCAGATGCTCTAGGGTACTTTCTAAGTGATGAGCACTGAAGCAAGCTGTTGCTGTTTAGTCACTGAGTCATGTTCGACTCTTTGCAACTCCATGGGCTCTAGCCTGCCAAGCTTCTCTGTCCATGGGATTTCCCAGTAAAGAATACTGGAGTGGATTGCCTTTTCCTTCTCCAGGGGATCTTCCTGACCAAGGAACTGAACCCATGTCTCTTGCATTGGCAGGTGGATTCTTTACCACTGAGCCACCAGGGAAACTGTAGTTACCAATTTTTAACAGCTATTGTATTTGTAAAAGTGAAAGTGTTAATCAATCAGTCGTACGTGACTCTTTGCCACCACATGGACTGAAGCCCTCTAGACTCCTCTGTCCAAAAATTTTCCAGGCAAGAATACTGGAATGGGTTGCCATTTCCTTCTCCTTGTATTTACATGCCAGGTTGTTAACACTGTGTTCATTATCTTTCTGCCATACATTTTTATATATTTATTTTTTATTTTAATTGGAGGATACTTTACAATATTGTAGTGGTTTTTGCCATACATTCACATGAATCAGCCATGGGTGTACATGTGTTCCCCATCCTGAACACCCCTCCCATCTCCCTCCCCATCCCATCCCTCAGGGTCATCTCAGTACACCAGCTTTGAGTGCCCTGTTTCATGCATTGAACTCAGACTGACAATCTATTTCACATATGGTAATATTCATGTTTCACTGCTATTCTCTCAAATCATCCCACCCTTTCCTTCTACAACTGAGTCCAAAAGTCTGTTCTTCATATGTGTCTCTTTTGCTGTCTCACATATAGGGTCATCTTTACCATCTTTCTAAATTCCATATATACACATTAATATACTGTATTGGTGTTTTTCTTTCTGACTTATTCACTCTGTATAATAGGCTCCAGTTTCATCCACCTCATTAGAACTGATTCAAATGCAATCTTTTTAATAGCTGAGTAATATTCCATTGTGTATATGTACCACAGCTTTCTTATCCATTCTGATAATGGATAAGATAATGGTCTGCTGATGGACATCTAGGTTGCTTCCATGTCTGGCTATTGGGGATGAACACTGGGGTGCTGTGATGAACATTGGGGTACATATGTCTCTTTCAGTTCTGGTTTCCTCAGTGTGTAGATCCAGCAATGGGATTTCTGGGTCATTTGGCTGTTTTATTTCCAGTTTTTTAAGGAATCTCCGCAGTGTTCTCCATAGTGGCTCTACTAGTTTGCATTCCCACCAACAGTGAGTGTAAGAGGATTCCCTTTTCTCTGCATCCTCTCCAGCATTTATTGTTTGTAGACTTTTTCTGAATAACCAAAAAAATCACAGAATAAATTTAAAAAAATAATTCAGAATATGCATAGATACAAATGAAAATGAACATATGAGAACCCAAAACCTATGGGATTCAGTAAAAGCAGTGCTAAGGGGAAGGTTCACAGCAATACAAGCTTACCTCAAGAAACAAGAGAAAATTCAAATGAATAGCTTAACTTTACACCTAAAGCAACTAGAAAAAGAAGAAATGAAGAACCCCGGGTTAGTAGAAGGAAAGAAATCATAAAAATTAGGACAGCAATAAATGAAAAAGAAACAAAGAAGGCTATACCAAAAATCAACCAAACTAAAAGCTGGTTGTTTGGAAATATAAATAAAATAGGCAAACCATTAGCCAGATTCATCAAGTAAAAAAGGGAAAAGAATCAAATCAACGAAATTAGAAATGAAAATAGAGAAATCACAACAGACAACACAGAAATACAAAGGATCATGAGACTACTATCAGCGACTGTATGACAATAAAATAGACAACTTGGAAGAAATGTACAAATTCTTAGAAAAGTATAACCTTCCAAAATAGAACCAGGAAGAAATAGAAAATCTCAACAGACCCATCCAAGCATGGAAATTGAATCTGTAATCAGAAATCTTCCAACAAAGAAAAGCCCAGGACCAGATGGCTTCACAGGTGAATTCTACCAAAAATTTAGAGAAGAGCTAACAACCTATCTTATTCAAACACTTCCAGAAAATTGCAGAGGAAGGTAAACTGCCAAATTCATTCTGAGGCCACAATCAGCCAGACAAAGATATCACAAAAAAAGAAAACTACAGGCCAGTATTACTAATGAACTTAGATGTAAAAATCTTCAACAAATTCTAGCAAGCTGAATCCAACATCATATTAAAGGTAATACATCATGACCAAATGGGCTTTATCTCAGGGATGCAAGGATTCTTCAATATCCACAAATCAACAATGTGATATACCACATTAACAGATTGAAAGCTAAAAACCATATGATTATCTTTGACAAAATTCAACATCCATTTATGATAAAAAAAAAAACCCTCCAGAAAGCAGGCATAAGAAGGAATATACCTCAAAATAATAAAAGCCATATATGGTAAACCCACAGCAAACATTATCCTCAATGGTGAAAAACTGAAAGCATTTCCCCTAAATTCAGGAACAAGACAAGGGTGGCAACTCTCACCATTACTATTCAGCACAGTTTTGGAAGTTTTAGCCACAGCCATCATAGAAGAAAAAGAACTAAAAGGAATCCAGATTGGAACAGAAGTAAAACTCTCACTGTTTGCAGATGACATGATCCTCTAAATAGGAAAATCTAAAGACTCCACTAGAAAATCACTAGAGCTAATCAATGAATATAGTAACCTGAAAACGTACATTTTACAGTGTAATAAATTATCAAATGTAGAAAATGGTATTCAACCACTATATGACCCATTCTCTCTCTTTGCACTCACTCTCTCAGTTATACAGTTCTGAAATGATCATATTTACTTAATATACTTTGAAACTATGAAATTTGTTGGTGTTTGTATTATCTACATGAAATGCTTTTCCTATGTATCATTTTTATTTGATTATGCCTTGCTATTAATACTGCCTCACTATTTTCTCTCATTTGTGCTTGTCTAATATAATTTTTATCTTCATTTTATATTTATGCTTGATGGGTCAGTTTAAAAAAATATCTCATAAACATGAAGTCATTTAATGTTTATTTTTAATCCAATCTGGGAGTCATTTTAGGGAGTTATTTTCCTAAGTGAAGATTTCATTTTTACTCCACATCATTAATTTAAATCCCTTCAAAATCTAATCTGCTAGTTGCTACATCCATCAAGATTTTAGCTCAGAAATCTTGTTTTTCCTCCCCACTGAATCCTTTCAAAATAAGAATGTCCCTCTTCATGACATGTTGCTTTGGTTCAAAGGAGCAGCAAGCATCCTCTTGAAAGCTATTGAAGACACAAAGTCATTTTTCAAAACTTGTGTTTCCCTTCTTGCGGTAAGTCTATTACCGGAAAGTCATTGTGTCGAAATTTGGAAGAATTGGACCCTCACGTTACTTTGCACTTTATGTTTCTCTATTTTTTGCCCTTTTTACTTTACACAGGGAATTTAAACTGGTTAGATATATGAAAAAGATGAGAAAATAACCAGTGTATAGGAAGACAACCTAGAAAAAGCAGTAGCAGAGAGCATGACCATCCAACACTGAAAGGAGTGAGCAGGTGTCACAGGTCCTGGAGGAGAGCTGCAGCCACACAAGAGATGTGCCCCTGACGACAATGCCACTGGCAAGTGTGTATGTGTGTGTGTCGGGGGGGGGGGGCGTGGCGGGGAATGTCCTATTCTTTCCTCCTGCTCCCCATCCTCTTTCGATGTTTCTTTTTGGCCAAAAGATGTGAAAGCAAAGGACACAGCAGCCTGGAAAATGCACTCAAAGATTTGTCTTTCCTTTTCTAAAGAAGCAGAGCAGAGAAAAGAAGAAAAGATAGTAAACAAAACCAAATAGGTATTTTCCACCTATGTTTCATCAGCATTCATCTGTGAACTTCAGTTTATCATACAAAGCTTTATGCTCCCACCAAATCAGAGACAACTTTCTGTCTTTCAAACGAAGCACTTTCATCCTCTTTGTAATAAGAAGAGATTCAAAGTTTCAACAATAATGATTTTTTACCCTGGTAATGAACAAAATACTTTTAGAGTTCTAATCAAGAGTAACTATAAAAAATAAACCTAATATTAAACATATTTGCTTGAAGGTAGTAGAAACCTACCAGGGCAAGTTGATGGAACCTAGGCATCAGATAAAAGGCAGATGCAGAGACACTGAGCCTATGGTCAGCACTTCTTTCCCTCTCAAGCATTTGGAATTCTCAAGAGAACTGACAGGTTGACTATATGAGAAGAGTCTCTGGTCATCTTATGAGGCTAGAGGGTCAATAACTCCACTAACTTATAAAACCCCTCAGTTCAGTTCAGTCTCAGTCGTGTCCAACTCTTTACAACCCCATGAGTTGCAGCATGCCAGGCCTCCCTGGCCATCATCAGTTCCCAGAGTTTACCCAAACTCATGGCCATCGAGTTGGTGATGCCATCCAGCCATCTCATCCTCTGTCATTCCCTTCTCCTCCTGCCCCTAATCCCTCCCAGCATCAGGGCAAAGGCCCTAGAAAATACCTAAAGTTTCCATTGGTTTCTCTAAAGAAAATATCGGGAAAAACACCCAGTCCTCACAAAGCACTATAACAGTGGAATTTCTGTGTGGATTAGGTTATCTGACAACCCCCTTAGCTGCCTCCCAGAAGCAGAAACAAAAAGTCTTCTGGAGAAAAGTACTGAGATGCATAGCCACAGATGGTCTCTAAATGTCTCATCCACAATATCTAGCAGCCAATAAAAATACTAGTATGCCATGAGAGAAGATTAAATGATGAGAAAGTGTGTCTGTGAGAGAGAAAGAGACACTGAAACATTCCCTTGGGAGATGCAGATATTGGAGTTAATAGATACAACTTCCAAACTAAATGTGTGCTAAATAAGCAATATCCAGTTGACCTTAGAACAACATGGTGGTTAATCTACAACTGTCAGCTCTCCATTTCCCTAGTCCCTCCACATTCATGGATTCAACCAACCCAGATTATGTAGTACTGTTGTGTTTACTGTTTAAAAAAAATCCACATATAAGTGGGCCCATGAAGTTCAAACCCACAGTGTTCAAGGGTCAACGGAACTTCTAAATAATCCATGAGTTAAGAAAAAATAACTATGAAAATTTAAAGATAATTTTGAGCTGATTGATTATAGAACAAAGACACAACTTATAACTCTCCAACTGTGTCTTTTCAGAAGCTTCATCAGTGTTTTCATTTACTTGCTTTACAATTGGAGCTTCATCAAACCTGCTGTGTCTTAAGGCCTAGTTTACATGTGGCTTTTCACATCACCTAGACCTGAGGCAGAGTCCTCTTTCTCTGGTTCCCACTCAAAACTAGGAGTTTTATGGATTATCTGGCAAAAGTTTCCAGGGAACACATGCAAATTTAGAGCTGTTGCCTCCACAGTCCAGGGAGCCCCGCAGGTGTTGTATATTTGGTCACATTAGGGCAAGATGAGACACCTTGTCTCATTTTAGGGGTGATATACTGACATGTCAAGCACCATCTGCTCCCTAAATCCTTCCTTAAAATGGCAGAACCCTGAATTTTGCCGTTTTATTCTCCCTCTGGGTAAACATATGCTGAACCATTACATCTGGGGTGTTTCCCCTTCCTGCTCACCAAGGACAGTCAGTGAGGAGGAGCACATTATGTTTGGTGGGACCTCCATAGCACCCAAGTTCCGGAGACTTGAAAAGCATGATAGGGAAGTTGACACATCCCTGAGGGAAGATGGGGGAATCATAATATTATCTCTCCCTGCTGAAAGCACACTGTTCTGATCATCCTTGATAATGGGTATGGGGAAAATGCATTTTGCAGATCAACAAGGGTGCATTAAAGCAAAACATGTATTCATCTTCTGTAACAGAGATACCATATCTGTTACAGCAGCTGTAATCAGAGTGACTCTATAATCATATTTATAAAAAATCCACACTGATTATCAAGATGCAGTTGATTTTTATGACAGCCAAACAGGAAAATTAAAGGTAATAGGAGAGGAATAGTATGTGTCTTCCAATCTTTGATGTCAGCATTAACTACCATGATTCTCTGAGGAATGTGATAGTCTTTTTTTTGTTACTTACAGTGACAAAGAAATTTGGTTCCATGGGTTTTCACTTGGCCTTTCCTACTTCACTGGACTTCACAGTATAGGTCAGAGAACCAGTGTAGGTGGAATTTCTGCCAATTTTTGTTTATGTACCTTGCAACATGGTCCCAACTAAAGATGGATTTGGATCAAATCTGCATTGATTACCTGAGTTCCATAATTCTCTTTTTCCTTTTACTGACACTTGAGTCAAGGTGGTATGTTAGTTTCTTAGGAATCACATCAAGTCAGAGACAAAATAAAGTCTTTAAATCCTTAGTATGTCTTTTGCTTCAGTGTCTGTTCACAATGTACACTCTGTGGAAAGATTGAAGGCAAAGGGAGAAAGAGGCAGCAGAGGATGAGATGGGTAGATAGCATCACAACTCAATGAACATGAATTTGGGCAAACTCTGGGAGACAACGGAGGACAGAAGAGGCTGGCCTGCTGCAGTCCATGGGGTGGCAAAGAGTCAGGCATGACTTAGCGACTGAAGAACAAACAACTGTCTGTTATATTACAGTACCTCTGGTCCTTTTGGAGAAAGATTTAAGTATATTCTCAAGGGAGGTCCCTCTCCAAGGGACTCACCTGTTTTCTAATCAAGGGGCTTCCGATCTGTGATGGAGTGACTAATGGTCTAGTCTGGGATTTTCCAAGGATATCGACAGTCAATGGTAAAGCACCTGGGATGGTCAGTCACCCTGTGTGTGAACTGACCTTGTTTTAGGAACTGGGAGATTGTAATAGCTCATGATTACACATTTTTTGTGATGATGCAATATAAATTTCTATTCACCAAACTTAGATCTTAGCCTTGTGTATAGATCTAACAGATAGGCTGCACATCTGTTTTACTCTCAGAGGCTTGGAGTTCAGTTAACCATCACCACAAAATTATGTGTGGGTCATTTAATTACCACTCTGTGCTGCCTGTGATGATCATTGAACTCATGTGTCTCCAAAACAAACATCAGGGCCCCACTCTCCAAGATGCCATTATTACCACTGAAATCAAGAACTTCAATTCTACAACCCAAATCCAGATTTACCCCTTGCCCAGGTTTAAAAAAAAAAAAAAACAGTTTTTTTTTTTTAAGAATTCTCCTATATTGAGTGATCTATGTGGAATCTAGAAAAATAGTATAGATGATCTTATATGCAAAGCAGAAATAGAGGCACAGAAGTAGATAATAATTGTATGGGTACAAAGTGGGATAGAAGGGGATGGGAGGAATCGGGAGGTGGGTATTGATACATATATACCATTGATATTATATATAAAATAGATAACTAATGAGAACCTGCTGTATAGAACAGAGAGCCCTACTTAATGAATTGCAGTGGCCTGAATGGGAAGAAAGTCCAAAAAAGAGGGGATATATGTATATATGGCCAATTCACTTTGTTGTATAGTAGAAATGAACACAACACTGTAAAGCAACTATGCTCCGATAAAAATTAATTAAGCAAACAACAACCAGTATTCTCCTCACAAGTGCATTTATCAACTCCTTTGAAAAGGAATGTCTTCTAGACTCTCTGAGGATGCATTGCTGAGGGGGAGTGAGGCAACCACTTTTCTCAAACCCACACAAGCAATACTGTCTCCCTATGACTTGAATGCCCTCCTCGATATCATGCTAGAAAAGGTCCAGCATTTCTGACCTCATTAATATAAGCTATGGAGAGCAGACTTCAGGAGCCAACTGAACAAACAAAGCTGATTCCCACTTCTTTAACCAGCACTTTAATTCAGACTGAAATTTAGTGCATTATAGTAAATTTGCTTTCAAGTAAAATTAAATTTTGTCCCTTTGGGGACACTATTTAAGTCCATTACTATGATTTTCTCCAGGTATGTACAGATACAAATTGCCAATATCAAGATTCCTCTTCTGTGTACAATAGTCTCTTGAAGGAAACCTATCCTCTCCCTGGAATATTTGGAAATAACTACTAAGGCTTAAAAAAGGAAAGGCTTAGAAAGCCCAGGCATGGACAAACTGTGTCAGGTGACATAATCTAACTATCAATTTAACTGATGGCCACATTTTTGTCAGTGAAATTGGAGCTGGTTCTGTTGGTAAGAAGGATGAGAGAAATTTAGTGATTCAAGATTCTCAGCAGTGTCAGTGCACACAAATGTCCCCTTCCCAAGTCTCTGAGTTCCACTACTTCTTCACAAATGCCTTAGGCATGAGCAATAATTTCCTGACCTTAACTAAGGGACTGGTGGTGCTGTGTAATCAGTTTGTGTTTTATTTATGCTCTTGCACATTTTACATCTTTTTTCTAATTCCCAGCCGTTATCTTCCCTGAAGCTATGGGAGTTGATGCAATTTTAAGGTTATCCTAGAAGTGTTTTAATATTCCAAGGCTGCTTTTAACTGAGAGTTTGAAGATATGAGTGTATGATTTTTGGGTTTTGGTCAACTCTTCTTCACCTTTAGAAGTGGGCAGTGTACTCTTCTGTATTGTTGATACACTTGTTACCATCTGAGTGGCATACAAGAAGAACTTGATTTTCTGATGCCTTGATATTGAAAAGCCCTTCATCTCTAGCATCTACAGATGATGAATTAAGTAAAAATGATGTCACGGCATGCCACAAATTACTGTTATCTCATTTGCCATCTGCAAGAGCATCATGACTGTGCTCATATTCAAACAGGTGATAAGCTCAGTCTGAAAACCCCATTGTGAGAAGTGTGTTTCTGGGATCACTGCTGATAAAATACTATAATAATCAGTGTCAAACCAGGAAACACATACCTTTCTAAATGTTTTAGATCAAATGAATGTAATGCATGAAATTAAACAGAAGCTACAGAAGAAGCTGAGAAGATGATTATTGGACAGTGACGCAGCATAGATTAGCTGTAACAGGTGGTTAGATCTCCAGGTGGTATGGAGAAATAGACAAAGCAAGGCGGTAATGATGCCGGAGCCAAAGAGGCTTGTCAAAGGGCAGCAGGCAGCAGCTGAAAGTGTACAGCCCTGTTCCATTGGTGTTTGAGTCATAAGTATGTAGTCTTTGCTGGAAACAACCCCTAAGAAAAGAAGGAGAAAAATATCCTGCCTTGTTCCTTCTTTCTACCCTCTAATCTCTCTTCAGTACCCAAATTTAGTCAAACCTTGCCAAAGTCAGCTGACAAAGAGTCAGAGATCAGCTTTCTGGTCATTCAGAACTCCAGATGAGAAAATGTGGGGAACATCTATGCAGCAAAGCTTATGGGACCTGCAGTAGCGGAAGGAAGGAAGGAATGGAAGGAAAGAAAAGCGTAAGAAGCCTGGAACTGTGGTGATGGTGGGGGAGAGGAGCTGATGAAGGCGATGGGAAAGTTTGATAATAGTATGAACATAGTGGTAGTGTGGAGAGTAGTATGGAAGCCTGAAGCTCTGATACTTTGACCACCTGATGCAAAAAGCAGACTCATTGGAAAAGACCCTGATGCTGGGAAAGATGGTGGGCAGGAGGAGAAGGAGGTGATAGAGGATGGCTGAACTGTGTCATCGACTCAATGAAGATAGTAAAGGACAGGGAAGACTGGCATACTGCAATACATGGGGTCACAAAGAGTTGGACACAACTTAGCAACTAAACAAGAACAACAACAATGGATAGTGGTATGAAGTGAAAAGCATCTCTGTCACATTTGTGACCTCCTTACCCCAGTTGTGGATAGCATCCCAGAGAAAGAATGACACCATGACATTTCCCTTCTCTAGACCTCTATTGAAAAAAGTCACATCTCTTGGCTGCCAATGGTCATGTCTCTGCTTAATATAGCAGACAGGACATACCTAAGAAAAGACATAGGGCACTTCATTGCTTTATGTGAACCTATAATGTTAAAGAGATTGCACTGAGGTTGCATCTAATGCAACGAGAGTAAAGATGAAGACTTGGGAAGAGTCAAATTATACTCAAGCCACTCAACACTTCCTACCAGCTCAGCACTTGTTGGGGTAGGAGTTCCAGAACAGGTCCCATGTGCAAGATATTTTTCTCTTCCAAGAGGCACTGTTGTGTCTTCTGTGAAAAACAGCTCTTAGTGGTACCCTGACCCCCAAAGAAAGAGAAAGATCATTCATGCATGATACTTGTAATATCAGCAATATTTGTGAAAGAAGTTGGTATCTTTTCTCATGCCACAATTTTGCAAGAGTTTAGAGGCTTGTTTTTGAACATAAATTTAGGTTCTTATTTTTAATGTGAATAATTCCTTTGTGACAGATCCTAAATTGTTTATATATAGTTTATGCCTTATATTCAAAATAACATATGGGTTGTCATCTGTTAGTTCTGGAAAGTTTGACATTAATGAGTGCAAAATAGCAAGACAAAGTTATATCTATTAAGATCAAAACCATGAAAAAACTCAACATGTGCATGTAAAAAAAATACATTGGGTAGAAATATATCAAACAAATAACTTCAAAATCATTGGAGAGTTAGAATAAAAGTGATCATTTTCTCTTCTGATGGTTTTCCTCTTATTCCATGATAGGTATGTGATATTATAGTGTTATGTATAGATTTTATTCTTAATAAAAGTAAATTTTGAGTCATCAACTTTCAGTATTTATTGTCTTTTCCAGATAACATGTTGCTTCATTGTCACAGCTTGATAATTTTGTAAAATTTTATATAACAGCTCCTTAAACTATTATTGACTAAAATATGATATCAAGACCTATTATTGTAAAACTATCATTCACTTCTGCAGTCTAAAACTTGATGTTGTTTGTAAATGAACTATAGGAAAACATCATTAGAGAATAATCATATCTGGATAACTCCAAGTGCTGCTTCTATTTTTAAAGTTGTTGATCTGATAAGATTAACTGAAGTTGCCATAGGAACTTATACAAAAATTATAATAGATTTATGAACTATACATTTTTGAATAAAATAGCACTATCTTTGGTGTATTGGTATAATGCCCTGCAACCTTTTTTTGGTTTGGTTTGTAAGTTAAGAATCTCAATTAAGGTGCTAACATCTAGAAATTTCCCTATTTTTCCTATTTATCAGGTTGCCATTCTTCTGTTCCAGTCAATAAAAAAATCACTAAAATGAATCCTATAATTGGTATTCCTAAGGTCACAAAGATGAGATGATAAATAGGAAGGTAAGACTGAGAAATGCCCAACTGTCATCTCCTGCTTTCCTCTCAAATCCTCCAGAGGAATAGGTAGCCTGGAGGACTTTCATTAATTTAAAAACTGTTTGTTTGAATCTAACTCACTGAGAGCTGATGGAATTTTTTACTTTCTAATGACACATGTTGGGCTCTGTGAAATGCTGGAAAAGCATGGATGTCTTTTTTCACCAGAGCCATAAGCTTCAAGAGAGAAGTTAAAGACTGTGTCAAAAATAAATAATTCTTTTATACTCAAAGGTGATTTCTTCTAGTCAAGCTTAGTCATACTAACAGATTGATGTACAAAAATGTCCACTTTTATAGCTTAAACTTTTATCCATCAGGGAACCTGGGGTATTGATTTATGATAATTCAAATATGGCATTTTTTCCTGAAAATAATGTGTACTTAGTAATGCAAATTCATAATAAGACAGGACCACATCAGTGATCCTCATATAGTGATCGCAGATGTAAATAAAAGCATGGATGCCTGAATAATCATGTTGTACTGACCTTTTGTCCTAATACCAACAGATAGTACATTATTTTCCATTTCAGACTCACTCAGCTCACTTGCCAACAGTTCAAAGATTTAGTCTCATGAGGTTGAAACACTAGTGTTCAGGGTTGCTCCTTTATGACCCTGAGTAAATCAATTAACCTCTCTGCCCATTTTACTCATGTGTAACAGAAGCTGAATCAAAAGTTCTGGTTCTACCCATAATATCTTGGTCAGGAATTCCACATCCACAGAGAGGTAAAAAAATAATCAATTATGTAGCACTTGTTTTATGCATTACTGATTTTTTTTTTCTTCCAGGTGTTTAAAAGATAATGCAGCAAATGAAATCCTCCCAAGAACAACTCATGCTCACAGTCAACTGGCAGTAGCACAGGAGAAAATGAGAGCATTTGCTACATAAAAGGCACCATTGCTTTTGTCAATTCCTTCAAATTCCACATAGAATTGCACTGATCAAGGGGATGGTTGAGAAATGTTAGAAATCCTATTCTGAAGGGAAACCAAGTCCCATTCTCCCAGCACCTGTCACTTCACATTTGAGTTTGATGAAGTGTTTTGATGGAACGCATGCTGTGATCATTTCAAGTTTTATTGGATGGTCATGCTAAGGTAGGCTGGAACTGCTGAGGACATGGGGCTTGTCCACATTAGCTTCAAAGTGTCACAGACAAGCCTGCTTGAAACTGAAGTTTAAAGGCATCTTTCTTTGAAGATGCCACTGTTCATTTTCTTATATCCATATACATAATGCATTTGTTTTCCTTTGTTAGCTTTCAGAATGTGTCATTATTCCCCACTCTCTGCTTTGGGCCTGCCATAGCTTCTGGAGTGACAGCTCTTGGCAGCTTATATTAGCATCATTAGGGGTCCGATAATGTGCTTTCTCAATGGGGCACTGTCAAGGTTTTATCTTAACTTTGTAGTTTCAACTTCTGTGATTTGTGTAGATGCCATTGGCAGAGAAGTTGCAGTTTGAAAGACAAGAAGGAACAAACAAAACCCTCGGTATTGAAACAAGGTAATATCAGATTTCCTCTCAAACATGTCACAGTCTGAATTACAGAACACCTGGTGATTTCTCAATATAAAGTTTTTAAGCAAAGTTATCAATTTGTAATGTTGTTTCTGAGATTTAGATATAATATGAATTTTATCTTCTCTTTACTGAAAGATGAAAAAGTATCATAGGATTAAAAAATTTATAAAATGAGTGCAAAAATGGGATGCTATTGATAAAACTAACAGAGAATTAGATTAAGTGAGAAGACTCTATTTTCTAAAATATCTTTGTTGTTGAAATACTGATACTAATTATTAGGTCTGATAAAAGAATATTTAAAGACAATTGCAATTCTCAAATTTAACAGTTTTCATAGTATATTATCTTCAATAACTTGTTTAATTTGCAAAATCTGTATGCATGATAATTAAGTAATAATTAGCATATTGGAGTGGGTAAATTATTGGTCTAAATGACTTGGCTTTTACTGGTAAATTTAATTTTTTCTTAATCAATGCAAAACCATTTATACACACACACACACACACACACACACACACACACATACATGTATATATGTTGTTCTTGTTTAGTCACTGAGTTATATCTGAAAATTTTACAATTCCATGGACTCTAGCCCACCAGGCTCCTCTGCCCATGGAACTTACCAAGCAAGAATACAGTAGTGGGTTGCCATGTCCTACTCCACGAGATCTTCCTGACCCAAGGATAGAATCCACGTCTCCTCCATTGTCAGGCAGCTTCTTTACCACAGAGCCAGCAAGGAAGACCTATATTTATATTGTACTAAGAGATGATTGATACTTTGCATTTTAATGTCTTGAAAGTTGAATTCAGTGGAATGAGCTGATAGAAACAAAACATAGATAAGGCTTCAAAGTAGATCTCCTGATGAGAATCTTGATTAAAATCTTAGGAAATTTCCCTAGGAAACAAAAGAAATGATGATTGTATGTTATTTATAATGCCAGAAAGCCAATAATTATTTATTTCTCTACTTTCAACTAGAGATAGAAAATAGGAAGAAATTTAATTGTACAACCCCAAAGTTTCCATTTATATAGCATAAGTACATTTGAAAAACAGGTATAAATTCTTCATTGTTTTTCTTTTTAACATGATGATTAAGAATCAGCACATATGTATGATTTTAAACAATACATTTTTAAAAATAGTTATTCAAAAAAAGAGAAACTGAGCTAATCATAAGCATATTAACAATAATTTTAAAAGTTAAACAAAGGTATTTTGAATTTTATTGCAATTATTTCTTCATATCAATAACCTTTATATTTATTTAATGCACTGTATGTGATATATGCGGCTCAGCAGTAAATTCACCTGCCAATGCAGATGTGGGTTTGATCCCTACATAGGGAAGACGCTTGGAGAAGGAAATGCAATGCATTCAAGTATTCTTGCCTGGAAAATCCCATGGCCAGGGGAACCTGGTGGGCTACGGTCCATGGGGTCATAAAGAGTTGGACAAAAACCACTTGTAAAAGAATGAAGTTAGAACACTTTCTAACACCATACACAAAAATAAACTCCAAATGGATTAAAGATCTAAATGTAACACCAGAAACTATAAAACTCCTAGAAGAAAACATACGCAAAACACTCTCCGACATAAATCACAGCAGTATCCTCTATGACCCACCTCCCAGAGTAATGAAAATAAAAGCAAAAATAAACAAATGGGACCTAATTAAACTTAAAAGCTTTTGCACAACGAAGGAAACTATCAGCAAGGTGAAAAGACAGCGTTCAGAATGGGAGAAAATAATAGCAAATGAAGCAACTGACAAAGAATTAATATCAAAAATATACAGATGGCTAACAAACACATGAAAAGATGCTCAACATCACTCATTATCAGAAAAATGCAAATCAAAACCACAATGAGATAATATCTCACGCCATTCAGAATGGCTGCTATCCAAAACTCTACAAGCAGTAAATGCTGGAGAGGGTGTGGAGAAAAGGGAACCCTCTTACACTGTTGGTGGGAATGCAAACTAGTACAGCCACTCTGGAGAACAGTGTGGAGAGTCCTTAAAAAAACTGGATATAGAACTGCCATACGACACAATAATCCCACTGCTAGGCATACACACTGAGGAAACAAGAACTGGAAGAGACACATGTACCCCAGTGTTCATTGCAACACTGTTTACAATAGCTAGGACATGGAAGCAACTTAGATGTCCATCAGCAGACTAATGGATAAGAAAGCTGTGGTACATATACACAAGGGAGTATTACTCAGCTGTTAAAAATAATACATTTGAATCAGTTCTAACGAGGTGGATGAAACTGGAGCCTATTATGCAGAGTGAAGTAAGTCAGAAAGAAAGAAAAACACCAATACAGTATTTTAAGGCATATATATGGAATTTAGAAAATGGTAATCATGACCTTAAATGTGAGATAGCAAAAGAGACATAGATGTACAGAACAGACTTTTGGACTCTGTGGGCGAAGGTGAGAGCTGGATGATTTGAGAGAATAGCATTGAAACATGTATATTATCATATGTGAAATAGATCGCCAAACCAGGTTCAATGTATGAGGCAGGGTGCTCAGGGCCGGTGTGCTGGGATGACCCTGAGGGATGGGATGGGAAGGAAGGTGGGAGTGGGGTTCAGTGGGGTTCAGGTGGGAGTGGGGTTCAGGATGGGGAACACATGGCTGATTCATGTCAATGTATGACAAACACCACTACAATATTATAATTAGCCTTCAATTAAAATAAATTAATTAATTTTTTTAAAAAGATTCAGATCCAACTTGGCACCTAAACAACAACAAATATATTTCCCAAATATTATTTTCAAACAGCAAATTACTGTATTTCCAAACTTACACACTTTCTCTATCAATACAATAGAATAATAACATCTTCAAGAAATTTTATGTTTCACTTTTATATCATGTGATTTTAAATTTTAAATAATACATATTAAATTTATTGTCAATGAGAAGCATGATAAAATTCAATTACAATTTAAGGTCTAAACAAAGTTTTCTATCTGTAAATTCATATCATTTCTACAAAACAGCTTTACACATTATTAATATTTTATTGTCAGACATCTTAAAAATAATAATATCTTAGTAAATAGCAATTTGAAATTTATCAGATAGTATAGAATCTGCCAGTAATGTAGGAGACCTGGTTTTGATCCTGGGTCAGGAAGATCCGTGGAGAAAGGAACAGCTACCCACTCCACTTTCCTTGTCTGGAAAATTTCATAGACAGAGGAGCCTGGTGGGATGCAGTCCATGGAGTCACAAAGAGTTGGACATGACTGAGTGACTAACTAAATAACACTTAAAATTTTTAAGATTTATAAGATATTTTAGTTCTTTTCTCCACTATTTCTGATGATTAATATTTGTAACCAAAAATAATGAAATTTCTAATCAACCCTTCCCATCCCCAAGAAAAGAATCCAAGATTAATTTGAATTTCACTTCATCACACAGGACTTACAAGATAAAAGCAAGTCTTAAAGAAAAGAGTTATTTAGAAAAGTTATTTCCAGATTATTTAAATCATTGCTTTATTGTATTAATTGAAGATCATATTTCAATAACATAAGATAATATAAAACAATAATGATATAAATCTTCTATCTTGAATCATGATTGTTCTATATATAGTCAACTTTTACCCTATTAAATTAGTTATCTAAGAAGTGCTTATAAGTTGATAGAATTACATTATGAGGCAAATGTAATAATCTCTTATTTTTTTCCTCCCACAACTCCATCCAACAAAAGCAAATCAGAATAAACATTTGTGACAAAAATATTAATATATGAAATGTATCTAATTATTTTATTTCAATGAAGAAAAAAATTTGGGCTATTAAAGTCAATGATTTTTCTCTAAAATCTTATTTCTAAGGGATATTTTAACATTTTCTTCTTTAAAGCAATGAGATTAAATTTATCACAAGGTACTAATTATTTCCAAAATGTTCTTAAACGGTTTTATGGCTTTATTAAAAAGAAAAGTTGGAAACCATTTCTTTAAATCAATAGAATAACAACTATATTGTAAACTTATTATTAAGAAGCTCATTATTTTTTAAAGCAAGCTAATATTTTTTCCACTCATATAATTATAGCCATGGACCTTAACCTAAGAAGCCCAATGTACCACTGACAACAGTTTTATAATATACCCACAGTGAAAAAAAATCCATAGGAAACTAACAATAAAGTTACACCATAATATTAAAAGAGACATCGAGATTTAGCTGTAAGAGAGGAAGAAAAAAATTACAATAAAATAATATATTTTACCAAGTAAATTCTCACACTTGACAAGACTATAAAACCAAAAAATGCCAAAGGCTTTCTTTATAGCATCATGATGTAGAAATAACTACAGATGGATAAACACAGGCTTGTCCTAACTAGGATGCAAATATTGACAGGACATCAGCTACAATGATGATGTAGCTTCTGCAAATACTGAACAATGCCACACTGTATTTCTGGAATAGCCAAAGTATGGTAAAGCACTATCAAACAGTATAGAACTTGGTATTTATCTGTAGGACGGAGTTCAGATCTAGGCTCAGCAAAACAGAGTAAGTTTGTCATGTCCATGAATAGTTGAGGCTGATTGAAATCCATATGAGACCCTGAAAAATATTTTGTTATGCTTAACTGTCCCAATTTCCATTCATCAGAGAGGAGCCTGGCCCCCAGTTACAACTGATATCCCTACCAGTTGCAGGAAAAAAAAAAAAAAACAGGAAAGCACTAAGCTTTTGGATTAACTCCCAATTAAGAATTTTAATTTATATTGCATAAGTTGATGGACAGACATCTTAGAGAAAATGTCAGGGCAATCAAATGCAATCAAGAGTTTAAAATTGTTCATGACTGCTGAAAAATAATCAGTGTTTGTATTATTTCCAGTTGACCCAGCTTTTATTATTTTTCTTCTTAACAATCTCTCTCTCTCTCCAGACATAATTAGAAACCCAAAGACACATGAGATTGTGATTGCATATTATAGTACATTAAGTATTATAATATATAATACATTTAATATAGTATATGTGTCCAAAAGCTATAAAATTTCAAACAAACATTTATATTTTTATTTCAAGAGTAACTAATATTACCCATTCTGTCTTAGATACATTCTAATTATTCAATTCTTATGTATTTTAAGTAAACTGAAAGCTATTAGCAAATCTCACGTTCTTTCTAGTTTTTCAACTACTCCGAAAATTTCAGTTTGCAGATTCAGATTTATCTGTGAAGACTGGTGTTGGAAATATAGAAATGGCAATTCTAAATGTGTGTTTGATTTTTCTTAGATCTCTAAGCATATTCTTAATACAGACTTAATTTATCACTTCCTGATTCACAAGCAATGTGTAATGAGACTAAAGATCAAAAAGGCCATTGTTGTCTTTTTACCTGTACTACTTTACTTCTGCTGTAAATCATTAATCTACATAGATGTTAACATCTTCTATTTCAAGAATCAAAATGTTCACTACTTAAATGACTATAATGCCTATGTTATTTGGGTAGCTAATTACTTATAGGCTCTGAAAATTTATGTTTTTAAAACAATATATTTATTTCTAGGCATTATTTCTATTGTTTAATTTTCAAAAATTTTGTATTAAAAATATCCAACCCAATAAATAAGAACAGGTAAAATTAATTCAAATTCAGCTGACAACAAATTGTGCCTGGCAAAAATTTTTTGATTGCTTTAGCAAAATGATATTGAATAACTTACTGTCCGAACTTCTTCTATGTTCTCCTGTGTTTGATGTTTTCAAAATAAATGAATAGACAGGAATTCATCTTAATTGAAATAACCTTTAAATAATATCTTTTTAAAAAATATGTTGACAGAAGTGAGTTTTAAACGTCATTTTTATAATGCTATGTCTAATCATGGGTAACAACCATTAAAAGCAGAAGTATTCTTCAGTTCATTAACAGTCCTTCTCATGAAGGAAATGCCTGTAAATAAGCTAACAGTCACTAAAGAAACAGGGATAATGCTAAAAATGTAGAAGGTGAAATTGCTCTTTGTATCTGTTTGTGTACACTTGCGTTTGTGTGTGAGTGTCTCTGTGTCATAAATAATAACTCCTTTGTCATGTGTCTTACAGAACATTTTTGGTAAAGGAAATACCTGCTAATTAGCACACAATTTACCTTGTATATATGTATATATATTTCTCTATTCGTGAAATGAGAGTATGTAACATCCAGCCACTGAACTAGACATCCAGTGATATAACTTTTATGCGATGATACCCAAGTGGTGTTTTTGTCCCATCCAAAAAAAAATATATATATATATATATGATGTATACCAACTTTCAGAGGAGGCAATTGCACCCCACTCCAGTACTCTTGCCTGGAAAATCCCATGGATGGAGGAGCCTGGTAGACTGCAGTTCATGGGGTTGCTAGGAGTCAGACACAACTGATCGACTTCCTTTCAGTTTTCACTTTCATGCATTGGAGAAGGAAATGGCAACCCACTCCAGTGTTCTTGCCTGGAGAATCCAAGGGACAGGGGAATCTGGTGGGCTTCCGTCCATGGGGTTGCATAGAGTCAGACATGACTGAAGTGACTTAGCAGCAGCAGCATACCAACTTTAGAAAGAGACCCTTGGTGGGAATGGAAATCCAGTTCTTAGGCCAGCATGCTGATTCCTCCATTTATTTGTATGGATAACTCTTTGCACTTTTTCTGGGATCCCCTTTTGTTCCAGAACTGCCCATGTGACTTCTGAATGCATTGTAAACTTCTACCATTTTGATAAATTACAAAAGATACCAAAGTATGGACTTGATTAGGCTAAATTAAGAAAAGTTAAGTAGAAAGTGTGAACATATTTGTAACAAGAATAGAACTGTTATGCAAAACATATTTGATTTTGAGCCAAGAAAATTACAGTATCTAGTGTGTCCTGACTTGTTGTGATTTGGACATTCAATCAAAAGTTAATATCTTGGCAGTAAATATAAGAATAGTGTCCTCAACGTGTCTCCACATAGATTGAAAATGAATTCATAAGATCAAGTGGTCAGAAACAAATGGAATGAAACTTGATATGAAGGGAAAAGAGTTCAGTGACAAGCTGGAAAGCTGTGGCTTATAGAAATATGTCAGGAAAAGATGGCGAGGTTAAAAGCTGCCTTTATTAAAAACTGTAAAAAAAAATTGGATAATATACTAACAATTCTTCACAAATAATACCCTGTTCGTTATGATAAAGCTTAGGCTACCACCAGATTGGCTGTACTGGTTTCTCTTTGTCAAGTAAGTTGAAACAGCAAAATAATCAAATATATAAAATAATAATAATAAAAAACTCTCACTTATTTGAGGGCAATAGGGATTAATGAAAAATACTAAAGAGTACTGGATTCTCAAGCTTTCAAAGACTTGCAAAATGTTACAGTAAAAAATTGCCAGCTGTATAGTAATTTTGGATAAAGCTTTTCCTTATAAATATGTAAAAGGTAACAAAGAAGGAAATCACAGCCCCACAGAAAAAGAAACTAATTGAGCTAAAAATAAGGATCCGGAAAGAAGAGACAATGATAATTTAAAACAAAAATAATTCAATTGAAGTAAATCTATCTAGGAATAACTTTCATGGGCTAAGCAGATTCCACTTTATGAAAACGAATTTATATTAGAAAGGTGAACTAATCCTTTGTACTTCTCCCAGAATCTGACTTATGATTCAGAGACCCAGAATTTCTAGAACAAGGGAACTGGGCTGTTGTTCCTCCCAAACCATGCTTTCCCTACTGTAACTGCACAAAGATAAGAAAGTGTCTGTTGTCTTGCAACCAGATATTTTTAAATAAGGTTTCTTGTCTGAGCCACTGAATGCAGCAAGCCACGGGGGTGACTGTTTCCTCAGTTGTGCCATCAACAGTACAGAGCCAATCCCAGTCTACACTCACAGGGGAGATCATGTGAAAAGTGAAAGTGTTAGTCACTCATTCGTGTGTCCGACTCTTTGCAATCCCACGGAATGTAGCCTGAGAGGCTCCTTTGTCCATGGGATTCTCCAGGCAAGAATATCGGAGTGGGTTGTCATTTCTTTCTCCAGGAGATCTTCCCACCCAGGGATCGAACTCGGGTGTCCTGCATTGCAGGCAGATTTCTTTACCATCTGAGCCACCAAGGAAGCACTCCCTATAATCAGTGGTTGCCTTAGAGTCTGATTATCTTGCAGTGCTAATTGAGAAGGAATCTCCCATGTTAGGACCTCAGTAGAAAAGCTGAGCACCAAAGAATTGATGCTTTTGAACTGTGGTGTTGGAGAAGACTCTTGAGAGTCCCTTGGATTGCAAGGAGATCCAATCAGTCCATCCTAAAGGAAATCAGTCCTGAATATTAATTGGAAGGACTGATGCTGAAGCTGAAACTCCAATACTTTGGCCACCTGATGTGAAGAACTGGCTCATTTGAAAAGATTCTGACACTGGGAAAGATTGAAGGCAGGAGGAGAAGGGACGACAGAGGATGAGATGGTTGGATGGCATCACTGACTCGATGGACATGAGTCTGTCAACTCGGGGAATCGGTGATGGACAAGGAGGCCTGGCGTGCTGCAGTCCTTGGGGTCACAGAGTCAGACACGAATGAGCGACTGAACTGACAGTCCAGTACCACGTAGCAGTTGCTTTTTGATGCAGCCAGTAATGCTTCACTTCTTCCTAGGTTTCATATCATCCCAAATCATGTTTCCAAATAAATTAAGAGAATGAAAAATCAGGAAACAGATGGCAAGAAAACAGAAAGGGAATTGAGGTATTGGATGCAGAGAACCCTCCTTCCTACAAGGTACAACGTGGAAGTGACATAGAAAGGACTCCAGTGTCAACACATGATGAGAACTGACATTTTTCAAGTAATCAGTCAGAATCCATGAAATCAGAACAAGATGCTAGGAAAAGAGACCACTTTACTAAAACAACCACAACTTGTGATTGCCCATTTGAATATGCCTTTGATGCTGAAAGCTATTTGCAAGAGCCCACCTGATATTTGCATATGTGTGAGGTTTGGCTACTGCAGAAATAATCTATTAGACAGATAATGCATGTGTATGTCTTGCTACGTTTGAACCAAATAAAAGCAAAACACAGATTTCGTAATTTTAAATACAAGGGCAACAACAAACCGAAAAGAATAGATAAGCAAATACAAGCACTATTTTTAAGGTTGATATAATGAGAAAAACACTGCTAAGTATAATTCAATAAAAATGGAAATGAAGGAACTTCACATTTAAACAATTTGGAAAGTGATATGTACAAATTAGAAAGAAGAAAAGTTAAGAAGCTGTTAGGTTGTTGAAGTTTTTACTAATAAATTTTAAGCCTAAAAAATAATTTCCATGAACATCTAAATGACTAAAGTTCACTTACTCAGTATAAATCAGAAAATAACAATATTCTGATATATTATGCTCTTTTATGTATCAGTCTTTCATAATTTAATGCTAGAATGCCTTTTAAATCTTAAAGAAATAGTAATTCTCCTGCTTTTTATTCTGATCTGAAGCACATAAAATGATAAACATTTCAGATTTATTTATATATTCTAGCATCTGCCTGATATTCCAATGTGTAAAATATATATAGAGAAAAATGCATGAACAAATCTTAATGCTAAGTATTGGCATGTAGGAAAATGGGTACTTTAATAAAAGACTACTGAGAATAAGTTAGGATGAGATTTTGGGGAGGCAAATTGGAGATTTCAAAGGAAATATAGCACAGAAGTGATCATGGATATATTAAAGAGTCAGCAATAAAGATATTCACCAAGTATTATCTCTAAGAACAAAACAAATTAAGCAATAAAATATGGAATAATTTCATAATTGTTAACTGAAATGTAAACATCTAAATAAGCAAAAGTATACATGCAATAAATTTGAAGATATATTTGATGATATGAAAATATGAAGAAAAATTTCAACATATTTTAGTTAAAAATGAAATTACACTTATATGTATTAAAGTGAAAGTTGCTCAGTCGTGTCTGACTCTTTGTGGCCCCCATGGATTATACAGTTCATGGAATTCTCCAGGCCAGAATACTGGAGTGGGTAGCTTTTCCCTTCTCCAGGGGATCTTCCCAACCCAGGAACTGAACCCAGGTCTCCCACATTGCAGGCAGATTCTTTACCAGCTGAGCTACAATTTTTATAAAAATGTACATGCATTGACAAGTAGAAACTAGACATCAAAATGTAAACAATTATCTTAACTGAAAGTTTAAGTATAGGTGACTCTTCTTGCTTCTCTTTGTCCTTTTTAAATAAAAATTCTGAAAAAAAATTTAATAAACATGCATTGTATTATAATGAAAATATTAACTAAAATAAAAATAGAAATGTCTCAGTCCTTAAATATAGCTTTCTAAGGTTCTTGAGACTATTTCATGATAAAAACAATTCTTGGCAATTATTTTCTTTTCTTTTTTTTTTTTTAATTAATTTTTATTTTTTAGTTTGTTTTGCTTTACAATACTGTATTCGTTTTGTTAC
>SJXQ01011792.1:157930-202222 GCA_006408695.1 Aepyceros melampus | reverse complement strand
TTGGGGGCAGGAGGAGAAGGAGACGACAGAGGATGAGATGGCTGGATGGCATCACGAACTCAATGGACATGAGTCTGAGTGAATTCTGGCTGTGATTCATGGGGTCACAAAGGATCGGACACGACTGAGCGACTGAACTGAACTGAACTGATCAACTTTGCCCAAAAATTATGGTTGAAATGCAAATTAGGCAATGAAAAACTGAATAGTATGAAGGGGATAACATTATAATAGAGAAAAGTTATTAATATGAATGAGGAATGCCGGCTATTTACAGTTATCTTATACTACACAGCATATTGCCCAAGTCCTGGTAATCCCTTAGCTTGGCTGCATCCATAGAATGTGTCTTTGTCAGCCTTGTATACTTATGTATTAATGTATTTGGAAACGGCTGACTTGAAATCCTTAAGCATTACAATGCAGGTTTTAGGCTCACCAGTATCTCAAAGGTTTCATAGCTAGCTTTCAAACGTCATGACTCTAAAACATTACTGCATTTTGAAACACAGATGACTAGAACAGGGATAAAACCCTGACCGAGGCTGTGCTTGAGCACTCCTCTGGAAATTCTGGAATGAGAATATTCCAGTTCATTTGTGTAATTTCCTTACTGTGAGATTTAAGCACAGTCTAAGTGAATATTAGGCTTCCAAACCTAAGACAAGGAGAAAAGATTTCTGGTGAGGAACAACACTGAAAGATGTTCTACATGTTCTATTAACCTAATCTGTAACTAATCTAATCTTTTAAAATAAACTTCATTGTTATTTCTGATCACTTCTAACATTTATTAGGCATTCATTGCCTATTCATGTGATGTGATTTTTACAATGTCTATAGTTTCTTCCCTATTTTGAGGATGAATAAACTGATCATTAAAAGTTTTCAAATAAATATATGTAGTCAGTGGCAGAGCTAATGAAAATGGAAGATAGTGTGCTTTCAAAGGAAAAATAAATTTATCAGTAACAGGATAAGAATGTCTACTGAATTCTTTACAGTATCTGGGAAGGTACTGTTATTTCTTGATGACAGGAAAGCCCATGCATGTGTAGAATACTCAAAATCCTTTGCTTTTCCTCTCAAAAACTGATTATTTGATCCATATCTCTGACCTCAGTATGCTTATGGCTGGGAAACACTTCTTCAGTCATTTTGCAAACATTTACTGAGACTCTCTTTTGTAGCAGGCACAACATTAGAGGCTGAGGATGCTGTATAAGCAGGAACGTGTATTCCGTTCCTGACAGCAAGTTTAAAAATGCAGACATGGCTCAGACGGTAAAGCGTTTGCCTGCAATGCGGGAGACCTGGGTTCGATTCCTGGGTTGGGAAGATCCCCTGGAGAAGGAAATGGCAATCCACTCCAGCACTCTTGCCTGGAAAATCCCATGGACAGAGGAGCCTGATAGGCTACAGTCTATGGGGTCGCAAAGAGTCGGACACGACTGAGCGACTTCACCTCACCTCACCGCATATCCTGTTAAGAGGACACACCAGGCAGAATGGGATGACAAGACAAACATCTGAATCTAGTTCAGGCTGTCTCAGAAGACATTTACTTTTAAGATAATAATCCTAGAATGTCTAGGATTTAGAGATTTGATGAGTGATGAAAATTATAAGCCAGGGAAATATCATGCAGGACAGTCTGGAGGTGATAGAACGTGTAGTTGGTGATGACTCTATGTCTCAGGGAACTGACATCACTGTCATTGCAAAAACTGAGATAAGTAAGTATGTCTCTCAGGTATGGTCCAGAGCACGAAGGATGAGACCTGAGGTTCAAGAGGTGAGAAGGGCTCACATCATTAAAGAAATTTTAAGCATATTCATTCCTTAAATTAAAAAAATGTATTTTAATTGGAAGATAATTGCTTCACAATGTTGTGTCAGCTTCCACCATTCAACAATGTGATCAGCCATACACATACATATATCCTCTCCCTCTTAAGCCTCCCTCCCATTTTGCCATCCCACTGCTCCAGGTCCTCACAGAGCACTAGGCTGAGCTCCCTATGTTATACGCGGCTTCCCATACTTTATTTTACATAAGGTAATGTATACATTTCAGTGTTACTCTCTCAATCCCTCTCACCCTCTCTTTCCCCTATTGTGTCCACAAGTTTGTCCTGTTCATCTGCATCTCTATTCCTGCCCTGCAGATAGGTTCACCTGAACCATTTTTCTATATTCCATATATATGTGTTAATATACGGCATTTGTTTTTCTCTTTCAGACTTACTTCACTCTGTATAAGCTCTAGTTTCAACTGACCAAATCCATTCCTTTTCTGGCTGAGTAATATTCCACGTATATATGTACCACATTTTCTTAACCATTCATTATGTGTCAGATATTACCTGTAGTAGGGAAAATATAGTTTAGAAGTACTAGTGAGTGAGGGAAAGAGACAGTAAAAAAGAAGTGCAGTCAGTCCTACTATAATGCTTTTACAAATGTGTTTTGTTATAGATCATGCATACATAGTACATATACATGCTATATACACATGTGTACACATGATATGCTTATATACAAGCACACCCAGACATGCACATACACACAAGGCAATGACTTGAGTGTGGTGCATATTTCCTGTTAACAGCCTGTGCACCATTTCCTTCACAAGAAACACCAAGTAAATGCTGAAAACTGCACCTGGCTGAACCAAGTGACACAGACATAAACAGAATCATGCTGCCTGTGCACACTCACATGCACACACACACACCCCCTCAGCATCTACCAGCTGCCCTTCCTTCACCACTTGTGTTACCAGCTGCACTCACTCACACCTGGTTTTATAATTTTCAGTCAGATTCCATGTAAGCCTCCTTCCAACACTTCACAAGGACTCCCTGGCTGCACTTCTAAATGCTACTCTCTGACACCCCTCCACAAAACCCTCAGCTCTTTCTTAAGGTGACATGGCATATCCACTGTAGAGAACATGTTTATCTTAAAGTTTTACAGTATGTAAAATTGTGCTACCATTTTTATGAGGTTCTGATCTTTTTTTAGTGTCTTACAACATTTTTGAATGTTGTCTTCTAAATTCATTTTTTCACATGAGGCTTGTAGTTATTAAACAGTTTTGAATAACATGCAAATATTTTTAGAAACATGTATGTCACATTTTGGGATAAATGACTGTATTTATGTTAGACTTCACTAGATGCCTAGGAGAAAAAGTCAGTCGGACAAGAGGGATGGGAAATTTGGGGACATTGAAATTTCAGATTAGTTTGTCAGAGATGGCCTCAGTGATAACAGATATTTGAACAATAAGAGACATAATTATGTACATGTGAGAAGAAAAGGCATTGCAGGCTGAAGGAATAGGAGCTGGAAAAACTATCTTCTAATGTATCCATTATTAAAATTTGGTTCTTCTGCAGGTTTTGATAGTACAGTTGATGGGAAAGGAACTATGACGTTCTAAAGTAGGAGAGTCTGTTGCGTGTCATAAAGGTTTTGTAAAGATTGGGAATGATTAAATACAGTATGGCATGCTTTCAAATCCAGCCTGTACATTAAGGAACTATCTTGACCATGTGTAAAATGACTGAATATTTCAATTTTCTGGGAATCATTTCATTTCATGCCTATTGTACCAGCATAATTATTAGTGCTCTCCTTTATGCTTACAAATATTCTAAGTTTGTACAAAAATTATAAGGCTGCACTCACTACTACATGCAGCAGAAAATGGCAATGGACTCAAGTATCCTTGCCTGGAAAATTCCATGATCACAGGAGTCTGATGGGCTACAATCCATGGGGTCACAAAGAGTCGGGCACGACTGGGCACATATGAGCATGCATACTCACTGTAAGAGTTTCCTCATATGAAATCATTCAAAGCTTTTTAGAATATGGCTAACGATTTATAAAAGTTGACGAACAGCCTTTTATAGCATTAACAATAAACATAACAAGAGAAGTAGAAAAGAAAAAGTGCATAATTATTGGTTGGCAAAAAAAAAAAAAAAGGTTCATTCGGTTTTTCTGTAAGAGTCTATGGAAAAAACCCAAACAAATTTTCTGACCAACCCAATACTACCAGGATCATGGTTTTTGGAGAAAGGTCTACTATATGCTGAATGAGTCCCTCATCCCCAACTCCCATCATTGCCCCTTCTACCTTCTGCAGTCATGGGGAAATCTAGCCTTACTGGGCAGCTTCAAGCAAAAAAGTGAACATTCATGGTAGATAGTTGAGGATGAATCACAGGTGGTTGAAATTATAATAAAGCTATCCAGACACTGAACTTTCCTTTGATCATCTGTCTGATGTTCCTCCCATGAATTGATTATCACAAATAGAACAGATGAGGTGGTACTTTTATGAACACTTGTTTACTTATGTAGGTTCACAAAAAATGGAAGCAAAAGGACATCAGTGTCCAAGTTATCTGTGTCCTTGGTAATCACAACACAAGCTCTCAGGATTCTGGGGCATCGTGGGTAGGCACTGCTCATGCCAAGTGATACGGGTTAATTTCTCAAAGTTGTAGGCCATCTTATCAAAAGATTCTGAAATTCTACTGCAAATTTGTCTTCCAGAGTAGACCCCACAACTGCTTGCCTCTGTTCAAAATGGCATTTACTTCTTACACGTGTACTGTATGAGGACTTTCTCCTCTAACTGGGAGAACAGGGTGTGATGCTAAGCTGAGTCATATCGCTCACCTACATAAGGTTTTGTGTCCTTGGAAGGAATCACTGTGTCGCTGCAGGGGTGCAGTTTATCTACAACTTTCAACTTCACATCTGTTTTATGTTTGGTATATGTTTGAGTGAAAACTTGGTTGCATTTTGCCATAATTCAAGAATCATGCAAATTGATATGGCCACTATGGAGCAAAGTAAGAATATTCCTTTAAAAACTAGGTATAAAGCTAAATGATGCAGAAATTCACTCTGGGTATATAACCAGAGAAAACCATAACTGAAAAAAGCATATACACTCCAGTGTTCATTGTAGCACTATTTACAATAACCAGGACATGGAAGCAACCTAGATGTCCATCAACAGATGAATGGATAAAGGAGTTATAGTACATATACACAATGGAATATTGCACAACCATAAAAACATATATGACTCACTGCTAATAAGATGGATGAGTCTATTACACCGAGTTAAGTACGTCAGAAAGAGAAAAACAAATCTATTATTGAATACATATGGAATCTAGATGTACAGTTGTGAGAGCTGTACTGTAAATAAAGCAGAGTGCGGAAGAATTGATGCCTTCAAATTGTGGTGCTGGAGAAGGCTCCTGAGGGTTCCTCAGACACAGTCAATCTTAACGGAAATCAACCCTGAATACTCATTGGAAGAACTGATGCTAAAGCTGAAACTCCAGTATTTAGCTCGTCTGATGTGAAAAGCTGACTTATTGGAAAAACTCCTAATGCTGAGAATGATTGAGGGGATAAGGAGAAAATAGCATCATGAGATGGCTAAATGGTATCACAGATGCAAGGGACATGAATGTAGGCAAACTTCGGAGATAGTGAGAGACAGAGAGGCCTGGCATGCTGCAGTCCATGGGGTCGCAAGAGTCAGACATGACTGAGTGACAATTCATGAACTCATGGACCCTAGAAAGACTGAACTGAACATGGACTCTAGAAAGACAGTACTGAAGAACATGTTTACAGGACAGCAGTGGAGACTCAAGCATAGAGAACAGACTTGTGGAGACAGTGAGGGAAAGAGCGGGAGGGACAGATTGAAAGAGTAACATTGAAACATACATTAATATATTACCATATGTAAAACACATAGCTGGTGGGAATTTGCTCTATGATGTAGGTAGCTCAAATCTGGTGCTCTGTGATGACACTGAGGAATGGGATGGGATGGGAGGTGAGAGGAAGGTTTGAGAAGGAGGGGACATATGTATACTTATGGCTGAAACCTATATGCAGTTCAGAAGCAACAGTTAGAATTGGATATGGAACAACAGACTGGTTCCAAATAGGAAAAGGAGTACATCAAGGCTGTATATTATCACCCTGCTTATTTAACTTATATGTAGAGTACATCATGAGAAACACTGGGCTGGAGGAAGCACAAGCTGGAATCAAGATTGCCGGGAGAAATATCAATAATCTCAGATATGCAGATGATACCACCCTTATGGCAGAAAGTGAAGAGGAACTAAAGAGCCTCTTGATAAAAGTGAAAGTGGAGAGTGGCTTAAAGCTCAACATTCAAGAAAACGAAGATTATGGCATCTGGTCCTATCATTTCATGGGAAATAGATGGGGAAACAGTGTCAGAGTTTATTTTTATGGGCTCCAAAATCACTGCAGATGGTGAATGCAGCCATGGAATTAAAAGACACTTACTCCTTGGAAGGAAAGTTATGACCAACCTAGATAGCATATTCAAATGCAGAGACATTACTTTGCTGACTAAGTTCTGTCTAGTCAAGGCTATGGTTTTTCCAGTGGTCATGTATGGATGTGAGAGTTGGACTGTGAAGAAAGCTGAGTGACAAAGAATTGATTCTTTTGAACCATGGAATTGGAGAAGACTCTTGAGAGTCCCTTGGACTGCAAGGAGATCCAACCAGTCTATCCTAAAGGAGACTCCGTTCCGTTCAGTCGCTCAGTCGTGTCCGACTCTTTGTGACTCTTTGCAAGGAGATCCAACCAGTCCATCCTAAAGGAGACTAGTCCTGGATATTCATTGGAAGGACTGATGCTGAGCTGAAACTGAAACTCCAATACTTTGGCCACCTCATGCGAAGAATTGACTTGTTGGAAAAGACCCTGATGCTGGGAGGGATTGGGGGCAGGAGGAGAAGTGGACGACAGAGGATGAGACAGGTGGATGGCATCACCGACTTGATGGATGTGAGTTTTAGTGAACTCAGGGCTTTAGTGATGGACAGGGAGGCCTGACATGCTGCAATTCATGGGTTCTTGAACAGTCAGACACGACTGAGCACTGAAGTGAACTGAACTTATGGCTGATTCATGTTGATGTGTGGCAGAAACCAACACAATATTGTAAAATAATCATCCTCTTAACTATAAAGAAAGAAAAAATTGTGATGATAACACAATTGATTTTATGTTTCATATTATATTTATAAATAAATTTATTCTAGCAAAAATAAAATTGAATTAAAACCTTCACGGCGGGGGGGGGGGGGGAATCCTTTTAAACACCAGTAATCTCATTATTTGTTGTTATTGTTCAGTCACTAAGTCATGTCTGACTCTTTGTGACCCCACAGACCGCAACATGCCAGGCTTCTGTGTCCTTCAGTACCACCCTGAGTTTGCTCAAACTCATGTCCACTGAGAAAGTGATGCTATCCAACCATCTAATCCTCTGCCGTCCCCTTTCCCTCTTGTCTTCAGACTTTCCCAGCATCAGGGTCCTTTCCAATAAGCCTGCTCTTCGCATCAGGCGGCCAAATTATTGAAGCTTCAGCTTCAACATCAGTCCTTCCAATGTACATTCAGGGTTGATTTCCTTTAGAATTGACTGGTTGGATCTCCTGCTGTCCAAGGGACCTAGCAGCACAGTTTGAAAGTAGTAATTCTTGACACTCAGCCTTCTTTATGGTCCAACTATTAAATCCATACACTATTACTGGAAAAAAACATACCTTGACTATAAGAACTTTTGTCTGCAAAGTGCTGTTTCTGCTTTTTAATACACTGTCTAGGCTTGTCATAGCTGTTCTTACAAGGAGCAATAGTCTTTTAATTTTGTAGCTGCAATCATTGTCCACAATGATTTTAGAGCCCAAGAA
The DNA here is from genome assembly GCA_006408695.1 of Aepyceros melampus. NCBI lineage: Eukaryota > Metazoa > Chordata > Mammalia > Artiodactyla > Bovidae > Aepyceros > Aepyceros melampus. Next base: position 194,432 of record SJXQ01011792.1, on the reverse strand, counting down.
AATGAAATCTGGAACTGTTTCCATTGCTTTCCCATCTATTTGCCACAAAGTGATGAAACCAGCTGCCATGATCTTAGTTTACTGAATGTTAAGATTTAAGCCAACTTTTTCACTCTCCTCTTTCACTTTCATCAAGAGGCTCTTTAATTCTTCTTCACTGTCTGCATATCTGAGATTGTTGATACTTCCCCAAGAAATCTTGATTCAACTTGTTATTCATCCAGCCCAGTACTTTGCATGATGTTTTTGGCATTTAAGTTAAATAAGCAATGTAACAATATACAGCCCTGACGTACTCCTTTCCCAATTTGGAACCAGTCCATTGTTTGATCCCCAGTTCTGTTGCTTCTTGCTGTTGCTTCTTGTCCTGTATACAGTTTTCTCAGGAGACAAGTAATATGGTATGGTATTAGATCCAGACATCCTGGAATGGGAAGTCAAGTGAGCCTTAAGAAGCATCACCATGAACAAAGCTAGTTGAGGTGATGGAATTCCAGTTGAGCTACTTGAAATCCTAAAAGGCAGTTTTCATTCCAATACCAAAGAAAGACAATGCCAAATAATGTTCAAACTACCACACAATTAACATTCATCTTATACGCTAGAAAAGTAGGGCTCAAAATTCTCCAAGCCAGGCTTCAACAGTATGTGAACCAAGAAATTCCAGATGTTCAAGCTGGATTTAGAGAAGGTGGAGGAACCAGGATCAAATTGCCAACACCCACTGGATCATCAAAAAAGCAAGAGAGTTTCAGAAAAAATCTACTTCTGCTTTATTGAATATGCCAAAGCCTTAGACTGTGTGGATCACAATAAGTGGAATATATATATATATATTTTTTCCACATATATATATATATATATATATGGAAATAAATATATTTCCACAAAGTGGAAAACTCTCAAGAGATGGGCATACCAGACCACCTGACCTGCCTCCTGAGAAATCTGTATGCGGGTCAAGAAGCAACAGAACTGGACATGAAACAACAGACTGGTTCCAAATCAGGAAAGGAATATGTCAAGCCTGTATATTGTCATATATATATATATATATAAGCTTATTTCACTTATATGCCGAGTACATCATGAGAAATGCTGGACTGGATGAAGCACAAGCCAGGAGAAACATTAGTAACCTCAGATACGTAGATGACAGTACACTTATGGCAAAGAAAAGAACTATAGAGAAAGCAAAGAACGAAAGAGCCTCTTGATGAAAATGAGAAGGAGAGTGAAATAGTTGGCTTAAAGCTCAACATTCAGAAAACTAAGATCATGGCATCCGGTCCCATCACTTCATGGCAAGTAGATGGGGAAACAATGGAAACATTAACAGACTTTATTTTGGGGGGATCCAAAATCATTGAGCATGGTGACTGCAGCCATGAAATTAAAAGAAACTTGTTCCTTGGAAGAAAAGTATGAACAACCTAGATATCTTATTAAAAAGCATAGACATTACTTTGCAAACAAAGGTCCATCTAGCCAAAGCTATGGTTTTTCCAGAAGTCATGTACGGATGTGAGAGTTGGACTATAAAGAAAGCTGAGCTCTGAAAAATTGATGCTTTTGAACTGTGGCGTTGGAGAAGACTCTTGAGAGTCCCATGGACTGCAGGTAGATCCAACCAGTCCATCCTAAAGGAAATCAGTCATGAGTATACATTGGAAGGACTGATGCTTTGGCCACGTGAAGAATTGACTCATTTGAAAAGACCCTGATGCTGGGAAAGATTGAAGGTGGGAGGAGAAGGGGATGACAGAGGATGAGATGTTGGGATGGCATCACTGACTCAATGGATATGAGTTTGAGTAAACTCTGGGAGTTGGTGATGGACAAGGAGGCCTGGCGTTCTGCAGTTCATGGGGTCGCTAAGAGACAGAAATGAGGGACTGAACTGACTGACTGATTCCCATATAATTAAGAATATTCTATAAATTGCTGTGATCCACATTGTCAAAGGCTTTAGTGTAATCAATGAAGCAGATTTTTTTTTTTTTTTTTTTTGGAATTACCTTGCTTTTTCTATGATCTAACACATGTTGGATCATAGACGTTAGCATTTTGATGTCTGGTTCCTCTACCTTTTTAAAATCTAGTTTGTGCATCTGGAAGTTCTCAGTTCATGTAGTGTTAAAGCCTACCTTGAAGGAGTTTGAATATTTATCTTACTAGTATTTGAAATAAGTATAATTGTATGGTAATTTAAACCTTCCTAGCCATTGCATTTCTTTAAGATTGGAATGAAATTGACCTTTTCTAGTCCTGTGTCTGGGGACAGAGCAACATGAGGACTGTAGCCTCAGAGGCTGTGGCCATGTCCACCGGAGGACCAGAAAGAGAGCCTGATGGTGGTCAGTAATCAAACCAAAGGTGGATTGGGAGTTAGGGACTATCAGGGGCAAACTAGTATATATAGGATGGATCAATAAGGTCTGTTCTACAGCACAGAGAACTATATTCAGTATCTGATAAAAAACCATAATGGAAAAAGAAAAAGAAACTAACTAAATAATTTAATTTTTCCTTGTTTTTGAGAAGGGTAACAGGTAGGAATGCCAGGGATCCCCAGCTGGCAGAAGGAAACAAATTACAAGTGACAAACTTTTTTTTCCAATTCTCTGTTGAGGACGCCTGGTTCCCTCTGAACTTAACTTTTCTCAAACCTTCAGCTCACCAATACATTTTTCTTATGGAAATGTTTTTCTTAAGCTATGTTCGTCAAACTATTTATTTGCTTTGGAATCTGCCTTTCTTCAAATAGATTCGGCCTAAGACTGACCTTTTTTAAGTTTTTGTCTTTTCTCATACCTTGAGCTGATAATGGCTCAACAAACCAGTATTCATGTCAATTGCTTTATGGCCAGGGATGCGATCCTATCTTAAAAATGCATGCTGTGGGAAAGGGGCCTGGTGAAACTCCCTCAGCCTTGGTGTGCCTCTCTTATTTGCTTAGCAGCTTGCTAACAAACATAAAAAGCCTTGCTAAAAACTAGCAAGGAGACATTCTTTCTTCCCTCTTCTGATGTCATTGTCAGAAGCTTTCCATATCTTTATTATAATTTAATAAAATTTTGCCACACAAAAATCTCCTAGTAGTCAAACCTAGTCTCTGGCCCCAGATGGAAATCCTCTCGTCTGGAGGTTACAAATTTCGGCGTAAGAGGTGGCTAGCAACCACAGCCTTTCACTTCCTCCATCTCATCTTGGAGTTTTTGTTTCCCACATACAATTGCTTAGCTAAAACATTAAGAGCTATTTGAATACAAAGACAAACATAAAATTAGATTTAAATAAGAAATAAAGTTATAATTTTTTGTTTGAGTTTTCAATTAGTGATTTTTGAATCCAAAATAATAAAACAAATCTACACTTAACGCCATTTCCTTATGATTTTAACCATATCAGTATGATGAAAAATGGAATAATGCTTAACTTTGTAGTTAATTACTACAAAAGTATTTTCTTTTCAAATAGAGTTAATCAAAATTGTTCAAAAGCTAATTTGAAATTACCAGTGTAGATCAGTATCAAGACTTCTTAAAAGTTATTTTTTTTTTAATTTTCATTACCTAATCTATAAGTCTATAATTTTTTACAGAAGAAAAGGAAGATGTTAATTCCTTTTTAATTATGGCCATCTTACTTGTAATAATGACATTAATTTTCTGCTTCAGAATGGCATTTATTGTCTTTATCACTAAGAAGTAATGAATATCCCATTGTGTTTATGATCACATAATTATAGGATTCAAAAGTGGAAAGAGAACTTCAGAATTATCTGAGACAACTTCTACCTTTTCTAAATGAATAGATTCAAACAAAATTTATATGTGAGCTAATTTAGGTTATATTTAGATATCTTTCTGCTTTTTTGTTTTGGGCTTCTGCATATCTTCCACATGTTCCCTGATAGCTCAGTTTTTCAGGAACTATTTGATTTTATATTTTAAATGATTACCATCTCTGGAAATGAGTCTATAGATTAATCTGCCTCTGTTTTAGATGCTTGTTAAAGCCTGGTGCAATTATAAAAAACTTTCTTCTTTCTCCTTGTCCCAGGGAAAACATGTTTTGAGAGTTTTACATATGTGTGTGTGTGTGTGTGTGTGTGTGTGTGTGTGTGTATAATTTCTGAGGAAGGATCAAAAGGATATGGGGAGAAGAAACCCAGTCATTGAAACCTTGTAGAGAAACCAGGATTATAACCAACAAATTGCTGGAGGCTCTGGGTGGGAAAGTCTGAGAGATCAAACTCCAGGGGACCTAGTATTGGGGGACTGGGACCACCTTCTTAAATTTTATAACTTGGAGTTTGAGAGGTTCTAATAGGAAATATCAGATAAAAATTCCCTATGGTTTCATCAAGGCCAGGGGGAAAGGAATCTTAAGACATGCTCTAGAGTACTCTGCTCTCAGCATGGTCAGCCTTCATGAGGAAGCTAGTTCAGCAGAGTCTAACTGACCTGGAAGATGGAAAATGCCCAGCTGTGTCACCCTGTACCCTTCCACCTGAGAGAGGGGAAATACCCAACTCCAACCCACACCAACCGCACTATCTCATATAAAAGAGGGAGTGATGATCAGTGCTGTGGAAATTCAAGTCTAGAGGCACAGTTCAGTCACTCAGTCATGTCCTACTTTTTGAGACTCCATGGACTGCAGCACACCAGGCTTCCCTGTCCATCACCAGCTTAGAGTTTGGTGGGTTTTGTTTTTTTTTTTTTAATCTCATACAGTCTCTGCCTTTTAACTGGTGTGTTTAGATCATTAATATTCAAAGTAATCATTGAAATAGTGAATTTATATCTACCATGTTTCTTTCTGTTTTTTACTTGTTGCACCTGTTTCTCATGTGTATTTTTTCTTCTATTTTTTGCCCTTTGTGTTTTTAATTGAAAATTTTATACAATACTATTTTCTCTCCTTTTATAGTGCATTGGTTATACTTTTATTTAAATGATTTTCAGTGGTTTCCTAGAGTTTGCAATATTCTTTTACCACTTATCAAGTCCAGTTTCAAATAGCATGACAGGACTTTATGACTAGTGCAAAGTACCTTATAGTAAAACCTGATTTACTTTTAAAGACAAGATGAACTTGAAAGAACTTGTTGAACCAGCGAGTAAAAATGTGCTTACAGAACCAATGGGAAATATCAAAAGGAAATAAGAATCAGTTTGAAAGAACTAGAGAAATATAGGGTAATTTGTGTGTCAAAATAAAGGATAAAAATAATATGTTTTAACTTCTAAATAGAACAGAAATCCATGAATCTGCACTTATACTTAACAAATAATTAAAATAAAAATTTGTGAGGAACAAATATGGACATTGTTTAAAAAAGTAAGCTCAGAAATGAAAATTCTTATAAATACCACATTAGTCAAGTTAAAGTAGCCACTGCCAATAATGAGACAAATTAAAATCATTTACCAGCCAGTGAGATGGAGCAAAAATAGCACTTCTTTGATATTCCTGAAAATGGTGAATGCCTTGAATCTGTTTATAAGGAACCATAACACATCCAAATGGCGGCTATTCTGAGAAAATGACTGGCCTGTCATTTCTTTTTAAAATCTTTTTTATTTTATCCTGGAGTATAGCCAATTGATAATGATGTGATAATTTTAGATGAACAGAAAAGTGACCCAGCCATATATATACACGTATCCATTCTCCCCCAAACTCCCCTCCCATCCAGGCTCCCGTATAACATTGTTGTTTAGCCATTAAACACAGCAGTGTGTACATGTCCATCTCAAACTCCCTAACTGTCCCTTTCCCCCTTCCCTCCCTGCCTGGTAACTGTAAGTTTGTTCTCTAAGTCTGTGAGTCTGTTTCTGTTTTGTAAATAAGGTCTTTTGTATCATATCTTTTTAGAAACTGCATATGTTATTTCAAATGGCATTTCTGTTTTTGCGTCTAACTTAACTTCACTCAGAATGACAAACTCTAGGTCCATCCATGTTGCTGCAAATGGTGTTATTTCATTCTTTTAAGTGGCTGGTTAATATCCCATTGTGTATATGTACCACAACTAATTTCTAAACCTCAGGGTCGTAAAGGCCACAAAAGAATAAGAAACTATTCCATGAGGAAAGTACCTAGACTTAACTAATAAAATAGCACATAATTGTGAACTGAACTTTTTTTTTTTTTAATTAGAGGAGATTGTGGGGGCACTTTATGAAATGTCAAAGGGACTGATAGTTAGATGGTAGTAATTTACCAATGTTTAGTTTCCTGGTTTTGGTGGTTTCACTGTCATTATACAAACATTTTCACTATAAAGTATCTGGGGAGGGTGGGGAAGCACGTCAGTTGTGGAGTAAGGTGCTAGGGCCTGTAGTTTTCAGAAGTTGCGGCTCCTGGGCTCTAGATCTCAGGTTCAGTAATGCAGCACCTGGGGTTATTTCCCTTTCAGAGTATGGTTCTCCCTTGACCAGGGATCGAACCCATGAATTATTTACCACTGAGCCACCAGAGAGGTCCTCCAATATATCTTGTACCAAATTACACTCTCCTTGTATGAAGACCTTTAATATTTGAGCTTTACATTTGCATGTTTCTGTTAAATATGTTCTCTGCTTCAGCAGGGCTCTTTTTTTTCTCCTTGACCTTGGTTTTATGACACAAATTATATCCTTTATTAAGTAGGTTGTTTTATTTACACCTTTCAAACTCCTCTGCAAGTCATTGTTTTGTCTTATCAAACTTTCTGGACTAATGTTGGGAGCTCCTGGTCCATGGCTCCCTTCCAAACTCCTACCCATCTTTCCAGTTACATCACAAGCTCAGAGCCCTGAGTATTCCTCACTGAGCCTTGACTCAGGCTTGCTGCAGCAAGGAACTTTGGCAGATGAGACCATAATGTCTTTCTCCAAGACAAAGACTAAGTTTGCTTCTCACTTAGTAGAAACCAGTAGATGCCTGAAGCACACCCAGGACTTGTTCAGCATCCATTTGGGCCACCCTGGCACATTCCCCCAAGCCTGGGCAAGGTGCAGGCTGCAAATCTGGCCTAGGCAGCTTGCTGTGGTACAGGCATACAGTCCTGTGTCCCTGAGGCAGAAGCTGTCTTTTGCAGCATATATCCAGTAACTAATTTATATGCTTATAAAATTGCTTCCCTGGTGGCTTAGTGAGAGCAAATCCGCCTGCCAATGCAGGAGACCTGGGTTCAATCCTGGGGTCAGGAAGACCCCCTGAAGGAGGAGATGGCAACCCACTCTGGTATTCTTGCCTGGAAAATTCCATGGACAGGCTACAGTCCATGGGGGTCAGAAAGAGTCGGGCATGACCTGGCAACTAACCAACAACAAAGCTTGTAAAATGAAATCTCAGACTCAATAGTAATATTTCTGCTACAGTGTTAAATAATGTTTGTAGCAGAGAATGTTTTAATTTCTGTATTTAGCAATACCCTACTCAGTAAAATATTATATCTTATATTGATATATACCCATGAATCACATGATGAAATTATCCATTATCCATTTTCTAGAGTATTTTTAACATGAATGTGTATTAAATGATACTAGCTGTCTTTTCGGCATCTGTGCTGAACATAATAAATTCTGTTAAATTAAAACAATTAAAAAATTATATTAAAATATTGAAACATTCTGGCACTTCTTGAATAAATTCCACTAGGCATGATGCATTATTTTTAAATGTTCTGTTGTATTTTGTTTCCTAATTCATTTAAGATTATTGCAAAGATATTCATGAGTGAAATTAGTCTTTAGGTTTTGTGGGGTTTTTTTGGCACAATCCTCATCAGTCTTCAGTGTCACTGAGCAGAGAAAATTTTAAGACACAGTAAAATATTTTATATCTTTTACAGATTATAGTGACTAAAAGTACATACAATTTAGGGAGCAAACCATGGCTGAAAGCATAACTTCCTATAGCTGCATAATATTGGGTCACCTGTTCAGGAATTTTTATGAAAAAGGCAAACTGGATCTCTCCCTGTAAGTTTGGAGGGTAGTTCTTTTTATAGTGACTTTTTGGGGTTGTCTTAATATCTAGGATATTATAATTTGAAAGAATTGTCCTTCTGGGCTGAAAATAATCAGTCTTGGAGGTAAGAATCCTTACCACTCAAAGTCAAGCTGAAAATGACCCCAGAGAATTTTCTCAGAGTGACTATGAAATTTTGATATTCTTTCCTATATCCTAGCTTTTGAGTCTCTTCTTGACTTCCTTTCCTTCTCCTTAACTTGCTAACTCTTCACCCACTTTCTCATTTATCTTAGCATCATGGCATTGCTAAACCACCCACAACTGTTTCAAGTATCCTACTTTATCATCCACGCGTATCTTCCAAGCACAACTCCAGCCTACTTCCATCTCTTAGATCCGACATTAAATTAGTTCTACAGAGGCCCTTTGTCTCTCTCCCTGTGCACTCCCTCATTGTTCCCAATTTAATTTTCGCAGTCCATTTGGATCACCGTCTGGCTACACACCTGCCTCCCTTGCTTCTCTCTCCCTTTTAAAGAATAGCCTACAAGCATCCCACCTTAAGGAGATTCAGCTTTTATCTACTCTATAACTTACCTGAATTACTACTCAATGTAGCCAAGGGTGGGGGGAGGGAAACCATGAAACTGGATGGCCTTGTATTGACTTCACTATCACATAACTTAATTGCCCTGTTAGTACTGTGCAGAGGTCTGATGTCAATGTCTTGCCCTCAGTTCCTTTCCTTACCCACTTACCTAGGTGGTTTTCCATGCTTTGTCCTTACTGGAACACCTAAGACCCCATCACCCTTCCTCACTCTCAGCTGATAAACTATTTTCTTGTTTTGTTGAGCAAAGAACTTTCAAATACTCTGAGCGGGGATTTCCTGGTGGTCCAGTGGTTAAGACATTGCCTTTTACTGTAGGCGGTACAACTTCAGTCCTTGGTTTGGGAGCTAAAATTCCATATGACTTGTAGCCAAAAATCCAAAACATAAAGTAGAAACAATATTGTAACAAACTCAATAAAGACTTTGAAAATGGATCATATAAGAAGAAATATTTTAATATATTTGTTTTTGATTGGAGGATGCTGCTCCTGCTGCTGCTGCTAAGTCTCTTCAGTCGTGTCCGACTCTGTGCGACCCCAGAGACAGCAGCCCACCAGGCTCCCCCGTCTCTGGGAATCTCCAGGCAAGAACACTGGAGTGGGCTGCCATTTCCTTCTCCAATGCATCAAAGTGAAAAGTGAAAATGAAGCCGCTCAATCGTATCCGACTCTTAGCGACCCCATGGATTGCAGCCCATCAGACTCCTCCATCCATGGGATTTTCCAGGCAAGAGTACTGGAGTGGGGTGCCATTGCCTTCTCCGAATTGGAGGATAATTGCTTTAATATATTGTGCCATACATCAACATGAATCAGCATAATGTAAAAAGAAATCTTTCAAAAAATACCCTGGGCCATTCATAGGTGGACCCACCGGCTTTCATCTGCGCTCCCTCTGCCTTGTCTTCCTCTGTATCAGTGAGCTCTCTGCGGACCTTCACGCAGGTAGTCTCCCTCTCTTCTCTTCTATGTTGCCAGTTTCTTTTCCTGATTGATATTATCATAAAACATAGTTTATAACATTTCATTTAATGTTTTAAATCACTTTACACATTATTCCCCTCCAGTTCGACCCTCCTTTATTCTTACTTCTTAGCAGGTATTTTCTTGTTGTTGTTTAGGTCACTAAGTCATGTCCAACTCTTTTGTGACCCCATGGACTGTAGATCTTCAGGCTCCTCTGTCAATGGGATTTCCCAGACAATACTGGAGTAGGTTGCCATTTCCTTCTCCAGGGGTTCTTCCCAACCCAAGAATCAAACCCACATCTCCTGAACTGGCAGGTGGGTTTTTTACCACTGAGTCACCAGTTTTAACCATAGTTTTAACTTGTCCCAAATTATTTTCTGTTTTATCTCATTAATATATGCAAAGAAGTGCACCAGAACAAGCTCATCACTGGAAACCATTTTGCTCAATTCAGTCTTACCGGACCTTCTGAAATATTTGACAGCCTCCATCATTCCATTCTTTTGGGAACATCTCGTAGGCTTGACATTAGTGCGTCCATGTATCCCATGTGGCTGCTACTTCTCAGCTTTCTCTGTGGCTTTTGTCTCACCTCAGTTACCAACAGGCTTCAGAATGTCTGCTCTGGACTCAGTACTTGGGCTCTCCTTCAGGTAAACTTACATCTTTGCTGATCTCACTCAGCTCCTTAGCATTAAATATGGTTTATACCCCCAGTGACTGCTTCCTCAGTGAGGGTTCCATCAGGGTTGAATCAAAGGTACAGAACCTCAGTGAGTTACAAGATAATGGATTATCCTACGTACTGCTTCTGTGGTCTTCCTAGCCACAATTGATGACACTTCCATCTTCTCTTTGCTCAAATTATGTGGATCTTCATTGGTTCTGCTCATTTTCTCAATTCTCACCCTCCAAGCAGGGACAGATGGTATCAGCTCCACCTTGATTGTCTGTTTACTGAAAATCTAAGCACATCTCTTTGCCTCCAATTCTACCAGCCTGAAACAAACCACGCTAACCACTGGTCTGGATCACTGTGTAGTTTACTGATTATTCTCCCTTATAGTCCTACCATAAATTCTCAGCACTGATGTGATACTTTAAAAAAATTGTAAGTCATATCATTTAACAGGTTTCTATTTCTCTTTCAAAATGTAATTTATTTGCATTGATGTGCAAGGTTAAGTACCTCATATTTCACCTACTACGTCTGAAATCTTTTTTGTCCACTGATAATTTAAGGGGTATTACTATTAATTTGTAGAGTGATAACTCATTTGTTTTTAACTGCTACAATAAATGTTTTGTGAATATTCCCCATTATATATTTATCCATGTATCCAGTGCACATTTCAATGTTTCCAGTTATTTTCTCATCATAAATTGTCAATTTGTTAGGAACTCTTCATGTATTGAGTTTTAATGAGAGATTTTTTCCTAATTTCTCTAAATTTCAATTGTTCTCAGTTTCATTAAATCAAACTCTCTATTTTCTGATTTTTCATGAAATGTTCAGCAGATTTCACAATCTTCTGTTGATTTCAAATACATCTGGTCAATTTAAAACTATTTTCCCATTTCCAATTAAAAGTTGGAGGTATATATGTTTAGTATTAATATCATAAACTCAGTACTCATAATAAGCTTATTGAATTAAAACAATTAGCATAAGATATGATTTTGAAATATCTCCTAACATTGAAGCTTTCTGGTACTTCTTAAATAAATTCCACTAGATATGACACATTACTTTTAAATGTGGTACTGTATTATGTTTCCTCATTTATTTAAGATTATTGCAAAGATATTCATGAGCAACACTGGCCTTTAGTTTTGTCTTTGGCACAGTCTTCATCACTCTTCAGTGCTGTTGAACAGAGAAAAATCACTTCAAAAAATCAGCAAATTTCACCTGAACTTTGACCAACAAAACTGTAAGATACTAATATAGGCATTCATTTAGGGGTTGATTTCATGTTTTTTTTTTTTTTTTTTTGCACATGTAGTACAATACCATCTATATGTTTCAAAAATTCCCACAAAATAATACCATATATGGTCAGTTCTTCTATCAAGTTTATTTTAAAAATAATTTGTTATAACATAACTTATATATTAAGAATAAATGTGAGCATTAACACAAAATTCATAATTGCTTGAGTGTGTGTGTGTTCAGTTGCTTCAGTCATGTCTGCCTTTTTGCAATCCCCTGGACTGCAGCCCACCAGAATCCTCTGTCCATGGGATTTTCCAGACAAGAATACTGTAATGTGTTGTCATTTCCTTCTCCAAGGGATCTTCCTGATCCAAGGATTGAACCAGTGTCTCCTGCAGCTCCTGCACTGCATGCAGATTCTTTACCACTGAAACACCAGGGGAGCCCCATGACTGCTTACATGCAATTTTATCCATGAGAAACTGGGTAAAAACAGGAACCCAGCCACACAAGAATCCACAAATCCCACACAGAGACACACAACTCAAAAATCCATTATCTGTCCTTTGGCTTTAATAAAGGAAACTAAAAAGTAATGAAGTTCTGGCATCTTGAAGAGAGGAAGGTTAATATAGGAAGGATAGACAAAGTGAAGTCACTCAATCACATCCTACTCTTTGTGACCCCATGGACTGTAGCCTGCCAGGCTCCTCTGTCCATGGGATTTTCCAGGCAAGAATACTGGAGTGGGTTGCCATTTCCTGCTCCAGGGGAATCTTCCCGACCCAGGGATTGAACCTGGGTCTCCTGCATTTCAGGCAGACTCTTTATGGTCTGAGCCACCAGTGAACCCAGGGAAGATGTAATCAATCGGCTTTTACAGTAACTTGGCCACATTGCTTTCTTCCATATTATGCTGCATTAACTTACCCTGAAAAGAGCTAATCTGGCTATTTTAGGGCTTCTAGGGTTTAATGGTTCTCTTATGTCTGAAGTCTCTCTCTATTAATGTATTGCACTTTTACTGAAATATACAAGCTATGAAGTAGAATTTTCTTCATCAACATACATTGTCCTTTCTTTCAAAGGAAAAAAATAATGTTTTTTTTTCCATGTCTTTACTTCAAAGCTCTCCATGTCTTCACCCCAAAGAGAAAAAGGTGTTTAAAAACTACTTTTAAATATGCACAGTGGCATATTTAGATTATCATATTAAGATAAAAATGAACTATTATTTAGTTCTTTTCAGTTTACTATGGGACCCTTACCTCTTTTTATGTTATTAGTATAATACTTTCAGAAAGGAAAAATATATCTGTCTTGAGCTTATAAGTGACTATCCAGTATAAGACGTCAATCATGTATTCTCTTTTTTCACCTGGGTGTACAGCTTGTAACAGGATTTTTATTGATCTTATAGAAAAAGTGTGTGTAAGTACATCACATAACTACTTTCCATTTCACATATCTTATGAAACTGAAATGAAAGAATATGTGCAATGGTGCACATAATACCCAGAACATTACCTGCTACATAGAATGCATCAGCTTTTATTAGATCAATTAGTTAAGACGTAGTTCTCCAAGCACAGTCTTACAGAATCAATAGGTTCCTTCTTGAGTAGTTTGCTGCAGCTAAGCAGAAGTCTGGATATGCCATCTAGGAAACCAATAGTTGTTTGCATTAAGAAAACGTATTGGTAAGGATGTCACCAAGATGGTGATATAAATTGTTCCTATCTTCACTGTCTCTCACAAGAAGAACAACTAACAATTATTCATGACAGGGCCTCACTGAGAGAATTTAGAACACAAATGTGAGGCTGAAACACCATTGCACCACAGAGATCAAGACAGAGTGTGTTAGAAAGCGAGAGAAGTGTCTGCACGCTGACCGCATTGCCCCTGCCCCCAGGTCAGCAAAGCACCAGGCAGACGGGTCTCCCCTGCATCACTGGCTCGTCCAGTAGGAAAGGAGGGCCCAGGAGGGACAACTGCCGCTGCAGCATTGAGGTCCACTTTGAGGAAGCCCCTATTCTGACCTCACCCTTGGGGGATCCAGGAGGAATCCATGGAGATCAACAGCTGGGACTCTAACTGATAGAAAAAACTATCGTGAACAACTTTGTGCCAACAAACTGGACAAGCTAGGAGAAATGGAAACATTCTTAGAAACATACAACTTACCAAGATACAAAATCACTGCAGATGGTGATTGCAGCCATGAAATTAAAAGACACTTACTCTTTGGAAGGAAAGTTATGATCAAATTAGACAACATGTTAAAAAGCAGAGGCATTATTTTACCAACAAAGGTCTGTCTAGTCAAGGCTATGGTTTTTCCAGTAGTCAGGTATGGATGTGAGAGTTGGACTGTAAAGAAAGCTGAGCATCGAAGAATTGATGCTTTTGAACTGTGGTGTTGGAGAAGACTGTTGAGAATCCCTTGGACTGCAAGGAGATACAAATAGTCCATTCTAAAGGAGATCAGTCCTGGCTGTTCATTGGAAGGACTGATGTTGAAGCTCAATCTCCAATACTTTGGCCATCTGATGCGAAGAACTGACTCATCTGAAAAGACTCTAATGCTGGGAAAGATTGAAGGCAGGAGAAGAAGGGAACAACAAAGAATGAGATGGTTGTATGGCATCACTAACTCAATGGACATGGGTTTGGGTGGACTCTGGCAGTTGGTGATGGACACAGAGGCCTGGCATGCTGCGGTTCATGGGGTCACAAAGAGTCAGACACGACTGAGTGACTGAAGTGAACTGAACTGAACCAAGACTGAATAAGGAAGAAATTAAAAATCTGAATAAAACTATTGCTAGTTTTCTTGCCTGGGAAATCCCATGGACAGAGAAGTCAGGTGGGCTACAGTCCATGGGATTGCAGAGTTGGACACGACTGAGCAACTGACACACATTAGTACTAAAGGTATTCTGTAATAAAAGTCTCCCCAAAAAGAAAAGCCTAGAACCAGGTGACTTCATGGGTAAATTTTACCAAATATTTAAAGTCATGGTTGTTCAATCGCTAGGCCATGTCCAATTCTTTGTGACCCTATGCACTGCAGAATGCCAGGCTTCACTGTCCTTCACCATCTCCTAGAGTTTGCTCAAATAGTTTTCTATATCATTGTGAATTCTGGACATGTGATATATGTATAGGGATTTTAGAGGCAAGTATGAAGAAAATGTCAAGAACATGTTATTTACAACATGCACAACTTTAGCATTAAAATCTTTGATTTGAGACAAAATAACATATTCTGTTAGATGAATACCCATGCCACCTTATTTTGATGGATAAATGTATTATGTATGCAAATGCAGTTTTAATCTTTAATAGCAATATATTAGATATTTTATTGATATGTTGGGAGAAATTTCCTTAAGATATAGAAAAAAATCAGAGTCCAGTGGTTTGAAGGATAATCATGATAGAGGTTTTGATAGTGGAACAGGAGAATCAGCATTTGTTTTAATTACTCTAAAAATTTTAATATCACACTTGACAAAATAAAATTAAAACAATAACAGCAAAAATATTTTAGTATGGAAGTAATAAAACACATGGATTGAAATGAAAGCCCTCTGTAACCTGTTTAGGGGGAATGTTACAGTCCCCTAGGGGAAATTCATACTTTTCAAAATAGCAAGAGTGTCTTGGGTGAGAGGTTGCCATGACAGCACAGAGGGCAGACACACTTAATTGTTCTCTCTGCACAGATTTCACAGGGCTTCTCAGTGCTTACTTAAAAGCTACTGACAGGTCTCTGCCTTGCACAGGGGTTAATTCTCTGTTCAATTGCATTAGCCCAGTAAGTCTGGAGAGTGGATGGTCTGCCACCTGGACCTGCAAACACGATTGAATTGGATCCAAACAGCCTCTGCAGAGCTCATCTGCAAACTGTCGGGAAAGTATTGGAAACAGACACTTTGCAATCCTGATGAAAATGTCCTTGGACTAGTTTCCTTACAATATTCAAATATCCACAGACACAGTGAAGTTCATTTGAATCATATGGAAATGCATGCAGTACTTTATTGTAAAAAACAAAAATTCTCTGTAGACATTTCAAATTATTTTCCATTTAATCTTATGTTTATATATCTTAATCTGGACATATATTTGAAGCTGAACACATATCATTTCTTCCTTCTTTACCATCCACTATAATTTCTGTCATATTTTAATTTTTATAAGAGAAAAAGTTAATATTTAATTTTTCAATTTCACTGACCAATGACTGACAAATGAAAATATTCACTGAAGTGTATTGCATGAGGAATTGATGCATGTATACATTGTGAAATGATTGCCACAATCAAGTTAATTCATATGTCCATCCCATCACCTCACATAGTAAGCTGTGTGTATGTGAGTGTTTTGCATCTATGTGTGTGTGAGAACACTTGACATTTACTCTCTTAGCAAATTTCAGGAATATTTTATTATTACCTGTAATCACTATGCTGAAGATTTGATCTCTAGAACTGAAAGTTTGTACGCTTTGATAAATACCTTCCTTTTGCCCACCTCAAAATCCCTGCTAAGCCTCATTCTTTTCTCCATTACTATGAATTCATCACTTTTAGATCCCATGTAGAGTTGAAATTATGCAATATTTGTCTGTCTATATCTGTCTCATTTCACTTGCCATGATGTCTACCATGTTTATCTATGTTGTTGCTAATGGCAAGATTTCCTTCTTTGTAAAGACTGAATATTCCATTGTTCTCAATCCTTTTATTTTATTTCAATTTTGTATTGAAGTGTAGTTGATTTACAATATTGTGTTAATTTCTTCTGTAGAACAAAGTGATTCTTTTTCATATTCTTTCATATACATTCTTTTTCACGTTCTTTCCCTTTATGGTTTATCACAGGATATTGAATATAGTTCCTTGAGCTGTATAGTAGGATCTTGTTGTTTATCCATCCTATTTAAGTAGTTTCCATCTGCTAAACCCAAACTCCCACTCCATCTTTTCCCCAACCCCATTCCCCTTTGGCAACCACAAGTCTGTTCTGTGTCTGTTAGTCAGTTCATTTGTGTCATATTTAGAATCCATATTTAAAGTCATACCATATTATATTTGTCTTCCTATTTCTGACTGACTTCACTTAGTAAGATAAACTCTAGCTTCCTCCATGTAGCTGCCAATGGCTACATATATATATATATATATATATATATATAGATATAGATATATATAGAGAGAGAGAGAGAGAGAGAGACTACCTCTTCTTTATCCACTTATTTGTTGATGGACACAGGTTGCTTCTGTGTCTTGGCTATTATAAACAGTGCTGCTATGAACAAAGGGGTGCATGTGTCTTTCAAATTATAATTTTATCTGAATATCCATCCAAGAGTGGGATTGCTGAATCATGTGGTAGCTCTATTTTTAGCTTTTTGAGGGACCTCCATACTGTTCTCCGCAGTGGCTGCATATTCCCTCTAACAGTGTATGAAGATTTCCTTTTCCCCACATTCTGCCCAGTATTTGTTGTTTGTAGACTTTTGAATGGAGAAGGCAATGGCACCCCACTCCAGTACTCTTGCTTGGAAGATCCCATGGGCGGAGGAGCCTGGTAGGCTGCAGTCCATGGGGTCTCGAAGAGTCGGACACGACTGAGCGACTTCACTTTCAATTTCACTTTCATGCATTGGAGAAGGAAATGGCAACCCACTCCGGTGTTCTTGCCTGGAGAATACCAGGGACGGGGAGCCTGGTGGGCTGCCGTCTATGGGGTCACACAGAGTCGGATATGACTGAGGCGACTTAGCAGCAACTTAGCAGCAGATTTTGGATGATGGCTATTCTGACCATTGTGCAGTGGTACCTCATTGTAAGTTTTATTTTTCAGCCATTTTAATATTCTTTAAGTCCCTTTTACAAATGAGAGATAAATCCAGTTATTTGACTATCCATTATTCAACAAAATGAAACCCACTGTTGGGTTAGTACCTTAATCAGGTGACATTAGGACAAAAGCAGGGAATATGAGATAATAAAGTTAGTAAAAATGATGGATTTTGAAGAATAAGTATATAGAGAGAGGAGTACATGGCTACTGCAGGATTGTAGTCTCAGATTTTTCATCATAACAATGTTTCTTTCTTGAATGCAAGTTTTAAAATTGCTTCATCTTGAGTTTTATGGGCATTATGTCAAATTGTTGGGAATCAGATAAAAATGTCCTAGAAGAGTTTCCCTGAGCTCTCATAGAAGCTCTCATGGACTTTGAAACCCTCAATCTAGATTCACCTGTTTTTAAGTTATTGATCACTTGGGAAAATATACTTATAGTTCAGTGGGTAAAAACATTCTACTGCAGAGGAGGAGACACAGGAGACACTAGTTCAATGCTCAGGAAGAACTTCCAGAGGAGGATATAGCAATCCAGTTCAGTAATCTAGCCTGGGAAATCCCATGGACAGAGGAGTCTGGGAGGCTACAGACTATGGGGTTGCAAAGAGTCAGACATGACTTAGCAAATAAATAAGAACCACACAGTCAGCTTGACAATGCAAAGGGACACTAGAGACAGATCTTCTAACAGAGTAACCACATTAACTACTAACTTATTCTCCAAACCCCATAGAGGCTGACAGAAGATGCTAGACTACTATTCTGCTGTATCAGATTGTTTACTCACAGAAAGAAAGTAGTAGGAATATGAGTATAATCCCTCCTGTGTCCTGAGTCCCAAATTGCACAGCATGATTAAAGGGGAGCCTGCACATGCATTGAGTCCAGCACAGGAGAGAATCCTCAGCTGGAAGTTTCCACCTCCACACACTGTCTGGAGAACTGATGGTCTCAGAAAAGTGTAGGTCACAGCCTTGAGATTATTGCACACTCAACACAGTGTTGATGCGGGAAGCGTCTGTGGCAGATGTCTCCTAAAAACATCGTGTAGTGATGCATCAGTATTTGTAAATTTTACATTTACAGTGAGCCAACAGTTTTTTTTTTGATAGTGGATCCATGAGGTCACAATTATGCATGAGTTTAAAAAAAAATAAACTACTCAAAGTGCAAAATAGATCAAGAAATTTTAACACTTAACAGGGTATAAAAAGTTGCTACTATATTTCTGATTGTCTAATAAAATACCTTACAATATTTTTTGAAGTTCTACTTTTTCTAAAGTATATTTATTCTCAAAAATAAATGGATGACATACATTTTCACATAGAACTAGCTGTTCAGTAATTTCTGGACAGTTGAACACATAGATTGTTCTTATTTTGTTTTGTTTTGTTTTGTTTTGTTTTCAGTCAAAAGATTTTGGGAAATGAGGGCCATGCCACATTACATGTGAGATCTTAGTTCCTGACCAGGGATCAAACCTGTACCCCCTGAAGTATGGAATCTTACTTCAAGGAAGTTACCAGATTGCTTTTAATAGAAGGCCTGCTCTCTCTCTTTATTTTTTTAAATATAAATTTATTTATTTTAATTGGAGCTTACTTACTTTACAATATTGTATTGGTTTTGCCATGCATCAACATGAATCTACCACAGGTATACACGTGTTCCCCATCCTGAACCCCCTCCCTCCACCCTCCCCGTACAATCCCTCTGGATCATCTCGGTGCACCAGCCCCAAGCATCCAGTATCATGCATCAAACCTGGACGGGCGATTGATTTCTTATATGATATTATAAATGTTTCAATGTCTTCTCCCAAATCTTCCCACCCTCATCCTCTCCCACAGAGTCCAAAAGACTGTTCTATACATCTGTGTCTCTTTTGCTGCCGCACATACAGGGTTATCGTTACCATCTTTCTAAATTCCATATATATATGCATTAGTATACTGTATTGGTGTCTTTCTTTCTGGCTTACTTCACTCTATAATCAACTCCAGTTACATCCACTTCATTAGAACTGATTCAAATGTATTCTTTTTAATGGCTGAGTAATACTCCATTGTGTATATGTACCACAGCTTTCTTATCCATTCGTCTGCTGATGGACATCTAGGTGGCTTCCATGTCCTGGCTATTATAAACAGTGCTGCGATGAATATTGGGGTACGCGTGTCTCTTTCACTTCCAGTTTCCTCGGTGAATATGCCCAGCAGTGGGATTGCTGGGTCATAAGGCAGTTCTTTTCTAGAATCTCCACACTGTTCTCCACAGTGGCTGTACTAGTTTGCATTCCCACCAACAGTGTAAGAGGGTTCCCTTTTCTCCACACCCTCTCCAGCATTTATTGCTTGTAGATTTTTGGATCACAGCCATTCTGACTGGCGTGAAATTGTACCTCATTGTGGTTTTGATTTGCATTTCTCTGATAATGAGTGATGTTGAGCATCTTTTCATGTGTTTGTTAGCCATCCATATGTCTTCTTTGGAGAAATGTCTATTTAGTCCTTTGGCCCATTTTTTGATTGGGTCGTTTATTTTTCTGGAATTGAGCTGCAGGTATTGCTTGTATATTTTTGAGATTAGTTGTTTTCAGTTGCTTCATTTGCTATGATTTTCTCCCATTCTGAAGGCTGTCTTTACACTTTGCTTATAGTTTCCTTTGTTGTGAAGAAAGTTTTAAGTTTAATTCAGTCCCATTTTTAAAATTTTTGCTTTTATTTCCAGTATTCTAGGAGGTGGGTCATAGAGGATCCTGCTGTGATTTATGTCAGAGAGTGTTTTGCCTATGTTCTCCTCTAGGAGGTTTATATTTTCTGGTCTATGGTCTAGATCTTTAATCCATTTTGAATTTATTTTTGTGTATGGTGTTAGAAAGTGTTCTAGTTTCATTCTTTTACAAGTGGTTGCCCAGTTTTCCCAGCACCTCTTGTTAAAGAGATTGTCTTCACTCCATTGTATATTCTTGTATATTCTTGCCTCCTTTGTCAAACATAAGGTGTCCATAGGTGCATGGATTTATCTCTAGGCTTTCTATTTTGTTCCATTGATCTATATTTCTGTCTTTGTGCCAGTACCATACTGTCTTGATGACTGTCGCTTTGTAGTAGAGCCTGAAGTCAGGCAGATTGATTCCTCCAGTTCCATTCTTCTTTCTCAAGATTGCTTTAGCTATTCGAGGTTTTTTGTATTTCCATACAAATTGTGAAATTATTTGTTGTAGCTCTGTAAAAAATACTGTTGGTAGCTTGATAGGGATTGCATTGATCTATAAATTGCTTTCGGTAGTATACTCATTTTCACTATATTGATTCTTCCAATCCATGAACATGGTATATTTCTCATGATTTCTTAGTGTTTTGTAGTTTTCTATATGTAGGTCTTTAGTTTATTTAGGTAGATATGTTCCTAAGTATTTTATTCTTTTCATTGCAATGGTGAATGGAATTGTTTCCTTAATTTGTCTTTCTATTTTCTCATTATTACTGTATAGGAATGCAAGGGATTTCTCTGTGTTGATTTTATATCTTGCAACTTTACCATATTCATTGATTAGCTCTAGTAATTTTCTGGTGGAGTCTTTCGGGTTTTCTATGTAGAGGATCATGTCTTCTGCAAACAGTGAGAGTTTTACTTCTTCTTTTCCAATCTGAATTCCTTTTATTTCTTTTTCTGCTCTGATTGCTGTGGCCAAAACTTCCAAAACTATGTTGAATAGTAGTGGTGAAAGTGGGCACTCTTGTCTTGTTCCTGACTTGAGGGGAATGCTTTCAACTTTTCACCATTGAGGATACTGTTTGCTGTGGGTTTTTCATGTATAGCTTTTATTATGTTGAGGTATGTTCCTTCTATTCCTGCTTTCTGGAGAGTTTTTATCATAAATGGATGTCAGATTTTGTCAAAGACTTTCTCTTTGATAATTATATGGCTTTTATTTTTCAATTTGTTAATGTGGTGTATTACATTGATTGATTTGTGGATATTGAAGAATCCTTGCATCCCTGGGATAAAGCCCACTTGGTCCTGGTGTATGATCTTTTTAATGTGTTGTTGGATTCTGATTGATATAATTTTGTTAAGGATTTTTGCATCTATGTTTATCAGTGATATTGGCCCGTAGTTTTCTTTTTTTGTGGCATTTTTGTCAGGTTTTGGTATTTAGGGTAACGGTGGCCTTATAGAATGAGTTTGGAAGTTTACCTTCCTCTCCAATATTCTGGAAGAGTTTGAGTAGGATAGGTGTAGCTCTTCTCTAAATTTTTGGTAGAATTCAGCTGGAGCTGATTATTAGAGTGAAGTAAGCCAGAAAGGAAAAACACCAATACAGTATATTAACACATATATGTGGAAATTAGAAAGATGGTAACAATAACCCTGTATGTGAGACAGCAAAAGAGACACAGATGTATAGAACAATCTTTTGGACTCTGTGAGAGAGGGTAGAATGATTTGGGAGAATGGCTTTGAAACATGTATAATATCATATAAGAAACAAATCACCAGTCTAGGTTCAACACAGGATACAGGATGCTTGGGGCTGGTGCCCTGGGATGACCCAGAGGGATGGTATGGGGAGGGAGGTGAGAGGGGGCTTCAGGATTGGGAACATGTGTACACCCGTGGTGAATTCATGTTGATGTATGGCAAAACCAATACAATATTGTAAAGTAAGATAAAGTAAAAAAAAAAAAAAAAAAGAAAAAAGAAGAGAGAGAGAGTACATTTAACCCTTATCATACAAACATTACAGTATTTTGGAAAGAAGGAGCACAAAAATAATTTCTTTTATAGTTATCTTTTATGTAAGTGGAAAAACTGCACTAGTTTCTTTTCCTCAAGACACACATTTTGAAAATACGTTTCCAAGGAATAGTCATAATGTTATAACAATCATTGATTTTCAAGAGTTGAATTTTTAGGTAGATTATAATTTTAACCTGGTTTATCTATTTTTATAAACAAATCACATATATTTTAATTCATAAATTCTGCTGTTTTGCTGAATTTTTAATAAAAATCACTGGAAATATTTCTGTAGGTTCATTTAAATATCTATACTTACTTTTATAAAGTCTACTTTTATATTTGACTGATAGAGTGGCACAGTTTTCAAATATTTACTTCCACTTAGTAATGTCTGCAGAATTTTTCAAGTATTGACACATATCAAAACAGAATCAAATTCCTCAATGTTCAATATTTAATTAGTTTCATTAGGTAATGATATGTTATCATTAAAAGATCCTGTTAATATCAGTGTGTTTTATTCAGTCTAATCCAGTGTTTTATGCAGCACTTCAAATAAAAAACATAGAAAAGAATCATTTAAATTTATGATTAATTTTTAATTCATGGATTGATTTGATAAGGCTATATTGTGATTCTCTGTTACAACAAAAAATATCAACATGTCTTTGAGAAACAAAAGTAAACTTTCATTTGCAGCAGAAACTATTTATTTTACATAACAAATACTCATTGAACTTGAATAAACAGTAGTAAAAATGAGCCTGGTATCTGGAAATTACTACTTGCCTTATTGCTCTTTTATGTGTGTGTGTTTTTCCCTGAGAACATAGCTTAATTGCTCTATAAACTTTAGAGGATTTAAAAAATTGCCATAAAGCTAAATGAGATAAAAATGTATACTAAGTAAAGCATCATTTCATTGCACCATTTTTTTGTTTGTTTCATTCTGCTTTATTTTTTGAAAGGAGAAATAAAAAGGTCAGAATAATTAAAGTTTTATAGCAACTCAAATCCAAGTTGACACAGTGTTTTTCTAGAAGTTTTTAAAATTCCCTAGACTCAGTAAAAAGTGAATCGAAAATAAGGAAACAAAACAATAAGTAAATAGAGACGTTTCAAGGAGGAGGTGAGTCAGAGCCAGTCCTTGTAACTACAGTGAGGATTCTTTCTCTTGAGTTATGGTCCTCACTCTGAGAGGTTGTGTCCTGTGAAGAGTTTGTGTCACTCTGTGAGGCTGAGTTGTGGTTGAGTCGCGAGTGAGGACTCTTCTACCTGCACAGGATGCACTCTGTCAGACTTCTAGGGCATCTTTTCATAGGAGCAACCACATTTATTTTTGTTGTTGTAAAACTAAGTGATGGAATTATAGCAAATAATTTTATAAACAGTTAATAAATTCTACAATTATGTGTGTTTTACATAATTGACATAATAGACATTGTAGATTTAAAGAACATTCATAACCGAAACAATGAGTTATGTTTCATTTGGTGGGAATTTTTAGGATATTAAGCCTGGTAGGCAGCATGTCAAGTAACTAACTCTGAGACAATTGCTGCATGAAGGTGAGGAGAAAAGCTAGGTATACAGAAGTTTTGGAATTTAGTGTTTTTCTGTGTATGGGAAGATGCAAGAATCTGGTCTTACTGAAATCATCCCTTTGATATGTCCCCTGAGCTATCTAGGGCCAGTATGCTATGTTTCAACCCTGAGTTCCTCAGGACTCATTGTGGAGAGTGGCTGCAGTCTGATGGCTGCTAGAGAGCAGGTATTCTTTCCTTCATGAAATCCCTCATGGGTTATCAGCTCACAGAGGATGGTGGCTGCTATCACTGATGACTGTGACAACCTTTGTTTACTGATATGGCAGAAAATATTCCATTTTCCAACATGTAAGTAAGATTGGATGTGGACTATGGACACAGTCCACTAACCATGCTTCAACAACTAAAAACAAACAAACAGAAAAACAGTGATGGTATAATTTAGGTTACTTTAATCCCACTCATTGATAAATGAACAATTTTTTCTTTCCCATATACGTTTCACCACTCATTCCCATCATGGCTGGAATTCCTATTCAATAGAATAAAAGCCCATCTCCTTGTCAGTGGTTTAACCACTACACCACTACAAAACTCTATGAGACAACAAGAGCAAAAGCAAACTAGGTAATTTTACTCCACAAAGAACTAATCTGTGAAGTTGACTCACAGGATAAAGAAGGCAAATGTTGTCACTCAACCCAGGCCCTTTCCTTTCTTCCTCATTTCAACAAACTCAAGTCCTGCGTAGTCTTTCACCTACCTTTGCGTGTACATGTGCTGTAAAGGAAGCTGACCCCATACATCTCCATGGAAGAAAGAGCTCAGATTCCTGAAATAAATCACATTGACCTCGTATCTTTGCTGAAAATCAGTATGGGCAAAGGCTTATCACAAGCTTCTAGAGAAGGATTCCTCATTCTTAAAGGGATACACATAAATAAGAGCCTGTTGTTTCTGACTTGGTGTTTTCCTGTTCCTAGTTATTATATAGATGTTTAGCCTATAACTGCTACATCCATTTTCTTGGATGGTAGCCTAAGTAAAGAGCTAACACACTAAGATCACAACACCAAGAAGATGCATAGGTCTCAGGTCTTTGAAGAGGTCATATAACTAATAACTAAATCTGCAGCCATCTTATTGCCAGGCTTCTTGTCCTGGTGATGGCATACATTCTTACTTCTTATGCTAATGTAGGTTGACTAATGTATGACACCAGATGTAGGAGTGGAAGCAGCCTATAAAATCCTCAGGATATTCCTTGTGTTGGGATGACATATGCGGAGAAAAGGGAAAGGAGAAGAAAGTTCATCAGCTGTGGTCACTCTCTTATGTATTTATTTATTCTCTCATTCATTTAAATAGACATTAGGACTAATACCTTTATGAATAATACATTATTCTACATTTTGAAGAAGTTGATAAACATACAGGGTGTCTCAGGTACATTGATGGACAAATAAATAGGGCATAGTGGACATAGAGATGCAAAATCTATTTTCTCTAATCAAATTCTTCATGTGCTAATTCACAACATTTGGACTTCTTGACTAGCTTCAGTTCCGTTTGCATCCAAATTGGTATATGATGTCACAATTTGGGTATCCTATCCCTGCAAGTTGACACTGAGAGTATATAAATAGTAAAATGTTACTGAAATTATTTAGCAGGTACAATTGAAGGCTCTAAAAGTATTCATTCCATTTAACCCAGAAATTTGCTTTACTGGGAATTCACTTTAAGGAATTTATCAGACTGTCAATGGCTTCAGTTGGTAAATAATCCACCTGTAATGCAGGAGACCTCAGTTTGATTCCTGGATTCAAAAGATCCCCTGGAGAAGGGATAGGTTAACCAGTCCAGTATTCTTGGGCTTCCCTTGTGGCTCAGCTGGAAAAGAATCTGCTTGCAATGAGGGAGACCTGAGTTCAGTCCCTGGGTTTGGAAGATCCCTGGAGAAGGAAAATGCTACCTGCTCCAGTATTCTGGGCTGGAGAATTCCATGGACTCTATGGTCCATAGGGTCCCAGAGAGTCAGACACACTGAACAAACTTCACTTCACTTCAACAATAGAAATGCCAAAAATAGCTGCTTTGTTAACAGATTCCACTTTAGTAATATGAGAAAACCAACACATGGTAATTTAATGCTTTGTGCTAGAAATGCAAGCTGTGCTTGGTAACGTTAACCAAAAAGGAGCAATTAAAAAAAGATGCCTTTACTTGAGGAGATAATAGTTGAAAACTTCCCTAAAATGGGGAAGGAAATAGCCACCCAAGTCCAAGAAACCCAGAGAGTCCCAGACAGAATAAACCCAAGGCGAACACCCCAAGACACATATTAATCAAATTAACAAAGATCAAACACAAAGAACAAATATTAAAAGCAGCAAGGGAAACACAACAAATAATTCACAAAGGGATCCTCATAAGGATAACAGCTGATCTTTCAATAGAAACTCTTGAAGCCAGAAGGGAATGGCAGGACATACTTAATGAATGAAAGAGAAAAACAAAACCTACAACCCGGATTACTGTATTCAGCAAGGATCTCACTCAAATATGAAGGAGAAATCAAAAGCTTTGCAGATAAGCAAAAGCTCAGAGAATTCAGCACCACCAAACCAGCTCTTCAACAAATGCTAAAGGATCTTCTCTAAACAGGAAACACAGAAAAAGTGTATAAACTAAAACCCCAAACAGCAAAATAAATGGCAATGGGATCATACTTATAAATTATTACCTTAAATGTAAATGGGTTGAATGCCCCAACCAAAAGACAAAAACTGGCTGAATGGATATAAGAACAAGACGCTTATATATGCTGTCTACAAGAAATCCACGTCAAAACAAGGGACACACACAGACTGAAAGTAAAGGGCTGGAAAAAGACATTCCACACATAAAAAAAAAAGAAAGAAAGAAAGAAAGAAAGAAAGAAAGAAAGAAAGAAATCAGGAGCAGCAATACCAATATCATACAAAATA
Organism: Aepyceros melampus; assembly: GCA_006408695.1. NCBI lineage: Eukaryota > Metazoa > Chordata > Mammalia > Artiodactyla > Bovidae > Aepyceros > Aepyceros melampus. The sequence goes on along the minus strand of SJXQ01011792.1, from coordinate 167,770 downwards.
TACCTTGAAATAAAGGCTGTGAACAGAGACAAAGGACACTACACAATGATCAATGATCAATCTAAGAAGATCTAACAATTATAAATGTATATGCACCAAAAAAGGAGCACCACAAATGTAAGGCAAATGCTAACAAGTATGAAAGGGGAAATTAACAGTAACACAATAATGGTGAGAGACTTTAATACCCCACTCACACCTATGGATAGATCAACTAAACAGAAAATTAGCAAGGAAACACAAACTTTAAATATTACAATGGACCAGTTAGACCTGATTGATATCTATAGGACATTTCATCCTAAAACAATGAATTTCACCTTTTTCTCAAGTGCACATGGAACTTTCTCCAGAATAGATCACATCCTGGGCCATAAATCTAGCCTTGGTAAATTTAAAACAATTAAAATCATCTCAAGCATCTTTTCTGATCACAATGTGGTAAGATTATATGTCAACTATGGGGGGCGGAACTATTAGAAATAAAAACACATGGAGGCTAAATAACACACTTCTGAATAATCAACAAATCACAGAAGAAATTTAAAAAAAAGAAAACAAAATATGCATAGAAATGAATGAAAATGAAAACACAACAACCCAAAACATATGGGATACAGTAAAAGCAGTGCTAAGGGGAAGGTTCATAGCAGTACAAGCCTACCTCAAGAAACAGGAGATAAATAAAATAAATAACCTAACTCTACACATACAGTGACTAGAAAAAGAAGAAATGAAGCACCCCAGGGGTAGTAGAAAGAAAGAAATCATAAAAACCAGTGCAGAAATAAATGCAAAAGAAACAAAAGAGATCATACCAAAAATCAACAAAGCCAAAAGCTGGTTCTTTGAGAAGATAAATAAAATTGACAAACAGTTAGCCAGACTCATCAAGAAACAAAACATCAAATCAATAAAATTAGAAAGGAAAATGGAGAGATCACAATAGACAACACAGAAATACAAAGGATCAGAAGAGACTACTATCAGCAACTATATGCCAATAAAATGGACAACCTGGAAGAAATGGACAAAGTCTTAGAGAAGTAAATCTTTCCAAAACTGAACCAAGAAGAAATAGAAAATCTTAACAGGCCCATCTCAAACATGGAAATTGAAACTGTAATCAGAAATCTTCAACAAACAAAAGCCCAGCACCAGATGGCTTCACAGCTGAATTCTACCAAAAATTTAGAGAAGAGCTAACACCTATCCTACTCAAACTCTTCCAGTAAAATACAGAGGAAGGTAAACATCCAAAGTCATTCTATGAGGCCACCATCACACTAACACCAAAACCAAAGATGCCACACACATACACACACAAACTACAGGCCAATATCACTGATGAACATAGATGCAAAAATCGTTAACAAGGTCCTAGTAAACAGAATCCAACAGTATATCAAAAAGATCATACATCATGACCAAGTGGACTTTATCCCAGGGATGCAAGGATTCTTCGCTATTCCCTAGTCAAGCAATGTAATGAAGTAAAGTGAACTGAAGTAGCTAAGTCGTGTCCGACTCTTTGCAATCCCGTGGACTGTGGCCTATCAGGTTTCTCCCTCCATGAGATTCTCCAGGCAAGAATACTGAAGTGGGTTGCCATTTCCTTCTCCAGGGGATCTTCCCAACCCAGGGATCAAACCCAGATCTCCCGCATTGCAGGCAGATGCTTTAACCTCTGAGCCACCAGGGAAGCATTAACAAATTGAAAGATGAAAACCACATGATTATCTCAATAGATGCAGAGAAAGCCCTTGACAAAATTCAACACCAATTTATGATAGAAAAAACCTCCAGAAAACAGGCATAGAAGGGACATACCTCAACATAATAAAAGCCATATATGATAAACCCACATCAAACATTATCTTCAATGGTGAAAAATTGAAAGAATTTCCCCTAAAGTCAGGGACAACACAAGGATGCCCATTCTCACCACTACTATTCAACATAGTTTTAGAAGTTTTAGCCACTTAAATCAGAGAATAAAAATAAATAAAAGGAATCCAGATAGGAAAAGAAGTAAAACTCTCACTGTTTTCAGATGACATGATCTTCTACATAGAAAATGCTTTCACAATTTGTATGGAAACACAAAAAACCTCGAATAGCCAAAGCCATCTTGAGAAAGAAGAATGGAACTGGAGGAATCAACCTGCCTGACTTCAGGCTTTACTACAAAGCCACAATCATCAAGACAGTATGGTACTGGCACAAAGACAGAAATATAGATCAATGGAACAAAATAGAAAGCCCAGAGATAAATCCACACACCTATGGACAGCTTATCTTCGACAAAGGAGGCAAGAATATACAGTGGATTAAAGACAATCTTTTTAACAAGTGGTGCTGGGAAAACTGGTCAACCACTTGTAATAGAATGAAATTAGATCACTTTCTAACACCATACACAAAAATAAATTCAAAATGGATTAAAGATCTAAACGTAAGACAAGAAACTATAAAACTCTTAGAGGAGAACATAGGCAAAACACTCTCTGACATAAATCACAGCAGGATCCTCTATGATCCACCTCCCAGAATACTGGAAATAAAAGCAAAAATAAACAAATGGGATCTAATTAAAATTAAAAGCTTCTGCACAACAAAGGAAACTATAAGCAAGGTGAAAAGACAGCCTTCTGAATGGGAGAAAATAATATCTGGTCAACCACTTGTAAAAGAATGAAATTAGATCACTTTCTAACACCATACACAAAAATAAACTCAAAATGGATTAAAGATCTAGACGTAAGACAAGAAACTATCAAACTCTTAGAGGAGAACATAGGCAAAACACTCTCTGACATAAATCACAGCAGGATCCTCTATGATCCACCTCCCAGAATACTGGAAATAAAAGCAAAAATAAACAAATGGGATCTAATTAAAATTAAAAGCTTCTGCACAACAAAGGAACCATAGTTTTCTGCAACTCAATTCATGAAAATATCTCCCTAATTGGGTTCCTAGATGAACATAAATATTGAAATAATCAAGTGAAATGAGGAGCTGAAAATACTTCAAAAGGTATGTCAAGGTAAAGTGCTACTCTTATTATTATATGTTTGTACAAGAAATCTGCATGCGGGTCAGGAAGCAACAGTTAGAACTGGACATGGAACAACAGACTGGTTCCAAATCGGAAAAGGAGTACATCAAGGCTGTATATTGTCACCCTGCTTATTTAACTTATATGCAGAGTACATCATGAGAAACGCTGGACTGGAAAAAACACATGCTGGACTCAAGATTGCTGGGAGAAATATCAATAACCTCAGATATGCAGATGACACCATCCTTATGGCAGAAAGTGAAGAGGAGCTAAAAAGCCTCTTGTTGAAAGTGAAAGAGGAGAGTGAAAAAGTTGGCTTAAAGCTCAACATTCAGAAAACGAAGATCATGGCATCTGGTCCCATCACTTCATGGGAAATAGATGGGGAAACAGTAGAAACAGTGTCAGACTTTGTTTTTTTGGGCTCCACAATCACTGCAGATGGTGACTGCAGCCATGAAATTAAAAGACGCTTACTCCTTGGAAGAAAAGTTATGACCAACCTAGATAGTATATTCAAAAGCAGAGACATTACTTTGCTGACTAAGGTCCGTCTAGTCAAGGCTATGGTTTTTCCTGTGGTCATGTATGGATGTGAGAGTTGGACTGTGAAGAAGGCTGAGAGCCAAAGAATTGATGCTTTTAACTGTGGTGTTGGAGAAGACTCTTGAGAGTCCCTTGGACTGCAAGGAGATCCAATCAGTCCATTCTGAGGGAGATCAACCCTGGGATTTCTTTGGAAGGAATGATACTAAAACTGAAGCTCCAGTACTTTGGCCACCTCATGCGAAGAGTTGACTCATTGGAAAAGACCCTGATTCTGGGAGGGATTGGGGGCAGGAGGAGAAGGGGATGACCAAGGATGAGATGGCTGGATGGTATCATGGACTCAATGGACGTGAGTCTGAGTGAACTCCAGGAGTTGGTGATGGACAGGGAGGCCTGGCGTGCTGCGATTCATGGGGTCACAAAGAGTCGGACACGACTGCGCGACTGAACTGAACTGAACTGAACTGAAGTTAGTGACTAAGAAACATTCTCGGTAGGGTATTTGTGACCATGCAGTTTTGTCTGAGAGTCCTGATGCAAATGGAATTCTTCCTCTATAGCTCAGCCATATGAAAGTCACTTGCTGGTCAACTTTTTCCAAAAAGAGGAACATTTGTTGTACCACAGGCTAATCTAACCCCAAACCTAAACCCATCCTAAAAATGAAAGGTCGATTTATCTCACTGGCTATCCAGATATAAATGCTGTGTAATTAAGATGAACTCAACTGTTGAGATGACTGCAATTACTTAGTAGTGGGTAGTAAACAGATCTTGTTTATGAACAAGTCACTGAAAAGACCAATTCTAAAGCTGAAGCTCGAATACTTTGGCTACCTGATGTGAACAGCCAACTCATTGGAAAAGACCCTCATGCTGGGAAAGACTGAGGGTGAAAGGAGAAGGGGGCCACAGAGGATGAGATGGTTGGATGGTATCACCAACTCAATGGACATGAGTTTAAGCAAACTCTAGGAGATAGTGAAGGACAGGGAAGACTCGCGCATTGCAGTTCATGGAGACACAAGAGTCGGACAGGATTTAGTGACTGAACAACAATAAGGAAAAGGAATAAACAAAAACAATGGGAAACATTTTTAAAAATCAAACATCCTTTCCTTTTTGTTAGAATCTATCCAGATGCATGGGCTTCCCTGGTGGTTCAGACAGTAAAGAATCCACCTGCAATGCAAGAGACTGAGATTCGATCCCTAGGTTGGGACAATCCCCTGGAGAAGGGAATGGCTACCCACTCCAGTATTTTTGCTTGGAGAATGCCATGGACAGAAGAGCCTGGCAGGCTATAGTTCATGGGGTTGCAAAGAGTCAGACATGCCTGAGCGATTTTCACTCACTCACTCACATCCAGACACGTAATCTGGTTCAGACACTGATGTTTACGTGAAGGACCATAATCACAAGCATGCGCGTCTGCACTGAACTCCTCTCCCTGCACTCCTCTGCTGCTGAACAGCCTGGGACCCAATCAGCTGGAGAGCAGGATACATGCACCATTCACAGTGAGCCAAGTGGCAAACACCAAATTACTGCCTGACATTCGCCTGGCCTACAGTGTCACCAATATGGTGGATGATATCATATTTAAAATATTTTAGGGAGCTTCAATTAAGATTCTGGGGCCACAATAAGTCACAGAGTAATAACCTGAGCTGTGCTCATATCCATCACGCTGTCTCTCTCTCTGCCTCTTCCCTGGGGGATATTCCTGACCCTCCATCCCCATAGCCAAGCCCCAGGACCCTCGAGGAGAGGAAGAGTCTGACAGGATTAGAGGGACATCTCAGGCTTGCAGTGTCCTCTCTCTCTGCACTTACATCCCTGCTATGATGCTGAGAGTCAAACCTGCCAGCAGAACTAAGACAAGATGCCCATCCCAGCCACTCTACTGAAATTGAGAAATAACGTGGCTCCCTGGAAAGTGTAGAGTCTGGAGTTGGCCTGACTGTGTACCTCTGGGAAGTTTTCTCACCAGGAACGTGGTGCCTGTGTGTGGAAGCGTGTGCTGGGGCGAGAGCCCAAGGCTTTCCAGACGGCATCTGGAACTTGCCGCCTTTGTCAGAGTGAGAGGCCTTAGATGGACAGTGGTCGGATCAGTTTGTCTAAATTTCTGGTCAGACACGTCTCGTCCCAGGAATGTGAAAGATAGCTTTTAAAGATTTTCTGGAAAGGAGCTTAGACTATCTTTCTCAAGAGAAAACATAGAAATTCCGAAGAAAAGCCTGAGGGGAGAGGTTGAGAGGCCCTCAGAGAGAAGGGAGGACTGTCTTAGAAGCAGGTTATTGTGGAAGATCTGAAGGACGTGAAACCTGCTCAGTTGGGAAACTGCTGAAGGACAGAAACAACCTCTTGGCCCTGTGAAGTGAACCAGCCCTGAGGAGGGAAGGAGGAGGGAAAAAGAGAGGCGCTGACACACGGCCACTTGAAGGTGTCTCAGACAGATGCATTAACCTCCACCTAGGGAGCTGGGCTGGGTTCTCGTTCGTGCGGTGAAGACAGTCTAGCCTGGACATCCAGCAAAATCAACATTACTGTACAGTGCCATCCATCCATCCACTCTGGAAATGACTTTGGAATCAGACTAATTCACCCCTCCCCTCAACAGAGAAAAGCCTAGATCTCCCGGTTGAAAATGGTGGGGAAAAAAAAAAAACCAGTAAAAGATATAATCAAACCCCAGATGACAAAATCCTTTAGGTAAAGCTGGCCTTTACTTAGATGGCCAGCAGTAATTATGCAGGCAGTTGGTAATAAGACACATTCATGGAAACAGTACAACCAAGATTGGTCCATTTAAATACATATAGTCTTTAATTTCAGCTTCCCTGGTAGCTCAGCTGGTAAAGAATCTGCCTGCAAGGCAGGAGACCCAGGTTCAATTCCTGGGTCAGAAAGATCTGCTGGAAAAGGGACAGGGTACCCACTCCAGTATTCTTGGGCTTCCCTGGTGGCTCAGCTGGTAAAGAACCTACCTGCAATTTAGGAGACCTGGGTTTGATTGATACTTTGGAGAAGGGAATGGCTAATTCCAAGGAGAGGGATTAAGGTGGCTTTAAAACTATAAGCAGAGTGGGTTCTATCTTATCTTCACATAAGAGTTATTCCATGCTAGAAAAATGATGAAAATGATTGTACTCACCTCTCTCCCTGAGGAATCCCAAGAATTTGGAAGCATTGTGGAATGAAGACATGGCATAGTGTCACAAAGCATTTTAAAAAGAGGTCATTACAATACTTCTGTATTTTGGCATCTAGTTCAGTGATATTTATAAGTTTTGATTATGTCTGTTCAATAAAATCAACTGTATTTTTGTAGCTTAGAAAATAAGTAATACTTGCATTTTAATTGTGTTTGGATATATTGTACTTTAACAAGCATGTAGTGGTTGCAAGAAGTATTTAACATTATTTACACTTAAAAGACAGAAGAGTTACTTTCCTTATTAGTGTAGGAAGATTAAATGTAATTTTTGTGAAATGTAAATTACATGTACCTGTTTAGGTGAAATTGGATAGCCAATCAGAATTTTTTTTTTTTAAATTCAAAAAGGTCTAATACTCTGATGATAATGCCTTTTAACAAAAGACAAAGATAACACATACATACATTTTTATCATATAATCATTTTCATTGTAACACAGCGGTAGTACTAGTCTAGAAAAGCTCCTCCTGGGAATTCATTTCAAATTATTGAAGCAGCTGTTTCTTCAGTTTAAAATAAAATATCCATAACAAGTTCACACATGACAGATGCAAGGTAAAAACTAGATTCCACAGTGTGAGCTAAAAGCAGATGTTTCGAATGATCATATTTATAAGCAGATACAATACATCTTAGTTATAGATAGCAGGGCTTCATGAATATTCTTTTCTGAGAATTTGCTTAAAATATACTTCCTATAGTTTCTTATATTTTGAGGACTAGGTTTCATTAACTATAAATATTCTATAAATTCTTCTGTATCTGTTCTTTTCCCTTCTTGCTCATTTCACATACTTTCTCAAGAATAAAAGGATTGCTGCTGCTGCTGCCAAGTCACGTCAGTTGTGTCTGACTCTGTGTGCTGGCAGCCCACTAGGCTCCTCTGTCCCTGGGATTCTCCAGGCAAGAATACTGGAGTGGGTTGCCATGTCCTTCTCCAAAGCATGAAAGTGAAAAGTGAAATGAATTCGCTCAGTCATGTCCGACTCTTAGTGACCCCATGGACTACAGTCTACCAGGCTCCTCCGTCCATGGGATTTTCCAGGCAAGAGAACTGGAGTGGGGTGCCATTGCCTTCTCCAAAATGATTGCTAAGGCACTGAAATTTATTATATTTACTTAATTTTATACATTTTCTCTACCTAATTCAAAGTCAGAAAACTCCCGTTTTTACAAAAAAATAAACTCATGGCTATTAGAAAGAATGACACTTTTAAATCTCAGAATAAGCAGCTTGCCTGATGAAATACCATTTTATATCCCTACTGAATGTCAAGTCATAATTAGAACCAGAACTTTCAAAAACTATTAAAAATGCAGGGTTAGTGAAAATGGAAAGAAAAGGTTGATGGTAAAAGTGAAACACTAGAGTTATCAATGATACAGTAATGAATGTCTTCTGCGTGATTTTGTTATCGTTTACTACTACTTCTTGGGCACATCGACTAACTTACATTTCTAAACTAAAGCCATCAGGATACAGGGAGAAAAGCTGGTGAGTGATCTGGCATCATTAGATGGGAGTCATGTCCCAGCTTTGCTTCTTGCTAGTTGTACACCTTTGGCAGATCTCATAAGCTCTTCCGTGTTCCACACAGAAAGACAGTTGTCAGGGACAGATACTAAGTAATAGACATACACAATTCCTTTGTAACATATAGGAGTTATATTTCCAGGAAAAACGCACACACTCAGTTAACTATAGATAAACGGCCAGGTGTGTATCAAAGGCTATGGACAGGCCACATCTTCAGTGCCATTCCCACTATCGCAAAGCATTATGCGTGGTTTTATGTGACAGTTAAAACAAGTCATCACCTCTGCATGGTGCTCTTCATTCTGCTGTAAGACTTCAATGCAGAGCTCTGCTAGATGAAGAACCTCTTCCAGCTTCCTCGCGGGAGTCGCCTGGTTCATGGTCTCTATATTAAAAACAAATCATAATCATGTTACCTTGAAAATAAAAAGCCAAGCAGATTCTAAAAATGTAATGATGAGACCAGGGTGTTGTAACAGAATGAGAAAGCATATTTTTGAGAAATAAGAGAGACAAGAAATACAAATGAATACATTCTTCAAAACAAAACAAAATCAGTTCACCAGATTGCAGAAAAATACTTCACCCACAAAGCAATCATAGGAAACGGCAAGTGCTTTGCCATTTAACATATTAGAACTAACAGGTGCATCAGCATATTAGATGCTCAACTTCTGCAACAAACAAGTTATAATTCTCCTCAAGGTCAGAGACACAAAGAAAAGCAGATACCACAGTCTTTTCCTTCTCTTGGTATTGTATTGATAATACAATACCATTCTCACCAGATGAGTCATTCTTGGCATTAGTGAAACCCAGGCTTTTTTGCTGCTATTTAAATTTCCAGCCTGAAATGTCTAAGGTTCATGTTGATCTTAAACTGAAGAAGTACAAAGTCACCTAAAACAACTCTGACAGGCTGCAATTAACTGATTTCCTCTCTTCCAACTGGGGGAGGGTGGGGAGCCATTCTTTAAAGCTGAAGGTTCTTTTCGTATTATAGCAAACTAGTGTGAAAAGGCTAGGCCACAAAGAGATTAAGTGCAGCTACCTGGAATTCAGCAACACAGAAGGCAAAGCAGTTGATTTCAGAGAGAAAATGAACTGGCAAAAAATTAGAGGTGCCATGTGTAATGAGATTGTTTCAAAATAGAGCTTTCAATAAGGATATTAAAGATAAACATTGTCTAAGATTTCTGGACTCTCTCTTTGCCCATATATAGAGATTGTAGGGAAGAAAAGGAAAATATTCAGATAAAGAGCTTTTTCTTAGGAACCTAAGGTGTCTTTTTTGGGGGGGCAGTAATCTAGTCCTTGAGCATCTCCCTATAACCTCAGCCTTAAATGTGGAGGAGACTTTCATTTGCTCTTAATTTGTCCCCAGGTGACATACAATGGTGCAGTGAAACACAGCTTGTGGTTGGTGCCTGTCTATTAAACATTTATTATACACTCACTACAGGTTACAGT
>SJXQ01011792.1:0-157673 GCA_006408695.1 Aepyceros melampus | reverse complement strand
TTATACACATCTCCTCCTAAATTCCCCTCCAGGATGAAAGCCACTGGCCCTCTTGACAGGGATCAAAGAGTAGGTTGATTCTCCAGGAAAATAGTGAGCCAAACACTGCAGAGTAGAGTGTGCCTACAAGGATCTCGGTTGTGGGAAATGGGAGGAAATATGACATGTCCCTGCTTTTAAACAGTTCAGACTCCAAAAATCACTCCTGCTAGGATCCTCAGGCATCCATCATCCAATCTTCCTTCTGTTTCATGATCACTTCAACGTCCTCACATAAAGGTGAAGTCAAGGAGGCTCATGCTTTGCACAGCAGTCTACTCTACTTGGGAACAGTTCTAGCTGTGATGGTGAGGAAATGTAAGAATTTTGGAAACAGTGTCAAGCCAACAGAGGTGATGAAGGGGATGTGAGGAGAGACAGCTGAGAGCAGGTGCATGTGGGGGAATCAGTGGGAAGATAATCAGAAATCGAGGCAAGTCCTAAAGGAGAAATCAATGACCTTGGTAAGCAAAAGAAGCATTTCTAGAAATGACAGGGATGTGGTGCATTTCAGAGGAAGGCAAGGATGCAGCTGGCTACAAATGTTACCATTTATTGAGAACCAAGGATGCGTCAGTGCAGCACCAGGCACATCTCATGTGTCATCACACTAGTTTTCCTAACAACTTTAAGCCATTTGGCTATTTATTCATATAAGTCATAGATAAAGAAACAAGCATGGTGAGATGAGATGAAACAGCGAATACATGGTAAAGGTGAGACATAACTTAGCATGAGCTCTTACCATCTCTGCCCTGCACATGCCTGGATGGAGCAGAAATGAGCTGGGTTATGATGGCTGAGGAGCCTAAGATTAGATCATCCAGGCTTTAAGTAAGAAAATAAACAGACTTAGTAACTATATCCTATGGGGCTTCCCAGGTGGTGCTGTGGTAAAGAATCTACCTGCAACGCAGGAGACATGGGTTTGATCCCTGGGTCAGAAAGATCCCCTGGAGGAGCAATGGCAATGTACTCTAATATTCATGACTGGGGAATCCTATGGACAGAGGAGCCTGGTGGGCTACAGTTCATAGGGTCACAAAAGAGTCAGACATGACTGACCACACACACACACACACACACACATCACACAACTCTATGCTTAGGTAACTTGGAACGAATGTTTCTTCTCTGGGCTTTAGAATAAGTTAATTTTGGGAAAATGAATTTGTGACTGTGCAGAACAAGGAAGGACTGGTAGGGGCCAGGTCTAGTGGATGGAGAATGATTGGAAGATGGTAATGGGAACAGAAAAGAAAGAGGAAGGCGGAGGGACACTTGAGGAGAGGATTTGCAAGCATTTGTGACTGGAAATTGCAAGCCAGAGAGGACAACTCTGAGGTCTGCAAACTGCGTGGTTGATGAAACTACCAAACAGGTCTTCTTAGGTCACCCCACATATATTGAGAGTAATTACCATGTACATTTAAAGTAAGCAAACTATTCTAAACCGAAAGGAAAGTTGTGCATTGTATTAAAATTTGCATCCACAAGGAGTTAGGTCATTTGGATACTTCGAGCAGAAAACTACTCATCATTCAAGTCATAACTTTAATGTCACCTTAAGTGTGGGACATCCTCAAAGTTTTGAGGCTGAGTAACTTACTCCTCTCTCTGAGCTCTCCTATTAGAGGCTCGTGAGCCTGTTATTAGACTGGGCTCAGATCAGTGAGAAACTGGGTCTCAAGATCTTGGGCTCTCATTCTCTTGAATAGACTTTAGACCACGATGGGTGCTTAATGCACGTTCACGAGAATGCATTAGTATAATTTTGGGGAATGTGCATGTTAAAAACAGAATCAATACCCAAATTATTTCATTTCACTTTGTATGCAATTGCAAATAGCTTTTAGTCACTCACACACCAAAGGTTGACAAGACAGGAAGTCCACCGATAAAATGCAGCCGTGGTCTGAGGACACTGCTCAAAAATCAACGAAAGCTGTGTTCTTAAATTAGAGATTTTTGGGGGAAGTTTTCAAAATAATTTTTAATTCTCAAGAGCATATCACTTATATTCCTTAGTTTTTCCATCTTTAGACTGAGGGTGTCACATGAAATTGAGGATTCCTAACCTTAGGTTTGAGGGAATCCTTGAACCTCTTAAAGTTATATGCTAATTTTCGTGTAGAGAGGCATTTTTTTCGGTAGTGAAGAGTCATACTCTCAGATTCTCAAAGAAGTCCATGAGCTGCACAAATGACAAGAATCACTGAACCATATAGTTTCTAAGATCGCTTCCATCTAAGAGAGTCTACGCTTCCTATCAATTTGGGGCTTTACCTATACTGGGTTATATTATTCAACTTCATGAGGAAAGGGAAAGGCAACAAAATGTAATTGTTTTGATCACAGAAGGGGAATTTATTTCTCCTACATACTTTAGAACATTATTTACTGAACCCCTAAAATCACTCTGCCAGCTAGGGAATCAGGAACCCCATTTCCAGAACAGGGGAAAGAGTCTTAGAGAGGTTAAAACAGTAGTCATACAATAATGAATTCTTTTCCACTCAATTCTCTGAATAGGATTAACACCCACATATACACACTCAAAATATATATAAATATATATACAAATAAATGCAGTTTATTCAATATAAACTATTTATTCAATATAAACTTCTAAATAAACTAAGAAGTTTATTTAATATAAACTCATCCACCTTTATTTAATATAAACTTCTGAAATAGTTGAAAGTTTGAGCTTATAAAGTTACCATATCCTTAGCCACAAGTAGGAAATAATGGAAAAGAACCAAGGAAGCTACCTGAAAACTTATTACATGTGAATATGTCAAAACTAGCTTTTACATTTGACATTCTCTTAAGGAACAACGCAGAGCACCTTGTGTTCTACTGAAACTTAAAACCAGTCTGAAACATTTTCTTCTAGATTAAACTTACTGAGAGTCTCAAAACTTCGTACTTGAACATAATGGCCACTCTAACACTTTAAATAAATAGCATTTTTATCAAGCACACTATGTATGCCATCTCTGGCTGCCACTCATTTGACTACTGCCAAGAAGTTTAATGCATTTTGTAGTCAGAAGTCTATTAGATAACAAGGTTATCAATAGCACCATTAAAATTCTGAATGCCGTGAATATTTGAGAAATCACCCTTAAAATGTCCACTTCCCTCTTTTTGTAACATTTCTACAGCATTATAGATGCCTCAATATTCTTCAAGCTTCAACATCAAGTTGCTGATAGTTGTAATACATTTCAAACAGTGATATTAAAAAAAAATTAGATACCTAAAGTAGCAAGATTTCTTGATGAATTTCAAAGTGTTGCTCTTGGCTAAGATGGTTTTTCATCTGGAACACTTTTACTTTTCTATGATAACACTTCTTGGCTCCTCAAAGCAATTCCTTTTAATTATATGTTGTTGTTTAGTCACTGAGTCGTGTCTGACTCTATTGCGACCCCATGGACTGTAGTCCACCAGTCTCCTCTGTCCACAGGATTTCTCAGGCAAGAAAACTGGAGTAGACTGCCATTTCCTTCTCCAGGGGATCTTCCTGAGCCAGAGATTGAACCTGTGTCTCCTGCATCAGCAGGCAGATTCTTTACTCCTGAGTCACCAAGGAAGCCCTTTAATTATGTAATCCCATGGAAGGAGGAGCCTGGTAGGGTACAGTCCATGGAGTCTCAAAGAGTTGGACACGACTGAGCGACTTCACATCTGTACATTTAAGAGGGGCCTCCCAAGTGGCTCACTGGGAAAGCAGCTGCTGCCAATGCAGGAGACACAGGTTCTATCCCTGGCTCAGGAAGATCCCCTAGAGGAGGAAACGGCAACCCACGTCAATATTTTTGCCTGGAAAATCCAATGCACAAGGAGCCTGGTGGACTACAGTCCAAAGGGTTCCAAGAGTCAGACACAATTGAGCATGTCGTTTAAAAAGACAGCTTGACCACTGTGCATTAGTATGCTTTAACTCTGCTCCCCTGCTTCAAATAGGGTGCACATTCTCAGCATCCTTTTCTTGGCTGCTTCCTTCCCTGCCACTGCCTGTCAAAGTTCCTTATGGATACACACTGATGCTCATGATGAAGTTTGTATGGGGACATGGAGAGAAGACTAGTCTAAAGATCATTTGGTCCATTTTTCTCCATATAAGATATACAGAAATTTGAAATGTATTTGACCTTAACTTTTAACAGACTGACTTGCAGCTAAAGAAGAAATGTAACTCAAGATGGTGTTGGATTGAGGGCTACGGAGATAATCTCATCACAGTACTGCCTTGTCTTTCTCCATTGCCTCTAGATCATGACAGCTCCTACATATGAGCTAAGATTTCTTGCTGGTTCTTCACCATCCCCAGATTTTGTGCCCTGAATTTGATTCAACAAGCAAACACTGTATGTAAGATATTATATTAATAACTGAGGGGATAGAATGATGAAGAGAACTTTTGCCTTTAATGAATTTACATATCTCTTACCCTAATCAACTTACAAGGTAGAGGACAGAGCTGCATCCCATCCCTTTTTGGTCAATAAGAGGATGTTCTACAAAAAAAGCTCTGAGAGTGAATTAAATGTACTCACTATGCAGAAAGAAATAGGAAAGAAATAAGATCAAAGATGTATCAAAAAGAAGGCCTTTAACTGCTTGTGTATAATACATGGAGTTCTTCAGAATCAAATTATCCTCTTGGTGGGTGTGTGTTTGAATTCAGAACTTTAGATCAGAGAAAGTTAGCTGCAGGCTGAAACCGAAGTCTCCCATCTTTCCCCTCCTCCCATCTGGAGAAAAAGAACTCACTCTCCTGTTGTTTCTCCCTCCCTCTAAGACAGAAATCAGATGAATGAGGAGAAAGCCCTGACATTCAGGAGGTAAATGAGGAGAGAAACTTGTACACCTGAAGAAGAGATGCTGGGGAGAACTGCAGGTCCTGAGGAGAAAAGGAAAAAGAAAGAGGAAAGAGGGGGAGGAAATGGAGAAATGACCATCATCTAGAGAAAGGCATTAAAGGAAGGGGTACAGCTTGTTCCAAGTAAGGAGATGGGCAGCATGGAAGCGTACATGGGACACTGTGGAGTCCCAGACAGGGAGCCTGTGCCTTGTGAGGTTCAGCTAAACAAGGAGGCTCGTCCAAGGGTACAACTGAGTTCTACCTGAAACCCCACAGGTCATTCAGTAGCAAGGACTGTTGGCACCCTACCTGAGGACTGCTGATCAGAAAAACTTATCTACCCACAGACCCCGCTGAGAAAAGGTGGAATGGATTCCTCTATTTCCTTGTGCCCCTCCTCCATCAAAGTATTGGGCTGGCCAAAATGGTCATATGGGTTTCCATAACATTTTATGGAAAAATCCGGATGAACTTCTTGGCCATCTACTAGCCAACCAGAAGATGGTGACTGCTCCTGTCATCTTCCTCACTCTCTCATAAAAATACAGGGCAGTATCATAGTACGGACATATGCTGCACACTGCTATGTGCACATACATGCTTTACACCAATTAGAGAGATCAGAAATTGCTCCATCCAAGCTACCACCTCTATGCTAAATGCCTTTTTCCATTCATACACCCTGTAGGCCAGCCCAGCTGGCTTAGGGAATTTCTACTGGCTCCCCTGCCTGTCTTAATTTGAATCTTACTTCTTGTCTGGGGTCAATGTTCTCCCATGTGATTCAGATGGAGAACACAATTGGAAAATGTAAATTTTATTGAGATTTTCTGACCTACCCTCTAGCTCCAGGCACGGCAACCTGGTTAGAGATACAGTGCCAGAGTCTAGTACAACTAGGTCCTTGGGGGGTCCTACCCCTGGTCAGACCTCAATACTCGTGGGCCTTTATATCTCAAGAGGGATGGAGGGCAGGAGAGCAAGTACTTTCCCATTAAACAAAGTAACCACTCCTCCTCCTATCTGTCTGCCACTTTAGAGCTTATGATTAGATGAGATGATTTTCGGGGAAATGCTCTCAACTTAGCCCCTTAGAGGGAAGAGAATACAACCTGCTGGCTAAAAAGACCACTCCAGTCTTCTTGTCTGGAGAATCCCAGGGACAGGGGAGCCTGATGGGCTGCTGTCTATGGGGTCACATAGAGTTGGACACGACTGAAGTGACTTAGCAGCAGCAGCAGAATCTAGGGGAGAGGTGTTGCCCAAATCTGAACCCCACACCTCCAACCTGATCTATATCTGCTTAGGCTATGACTCCCCCAAACTTGGCACTGTTAACTGCTGCAAAAGGATCACTTATTATCGACTCTCTCCTGAATTGTCTTACTGCAACCTATTATGGATCTATGAGTTCCAGATGGGCTTCCCTGGTGGCTCAGTAGTAATGAGCCTGCCAATATAGGAGATACGAGTTCAGTCCCTGGAAGATCCCTGGAGGAGGAAATGACTACACTCCATATTCTTGCCTGGAGAATTCCATGGACAGAGGGGCCTGGTGGGCTACCATCCATGGGGGTCACAACAAGTCAGACAAGACCTAGCTACTGAGCATGTATGCACAGACCCTGAGTGCTAGACATAAAACATAGCTCTAATCAATGAATTGTATGTCTTCAGTATAGGTCTATGATTCACAACTTCATCATGCACCAGAATTACCTGGAGGGCTTGTTGAAACACAGATTGATGACACCACCTCCAGTTTTAGATTCAGTAGCTCTCGTGGTCCCAGGAGGTACTGGTCTGGGGAATGCACTTTGACAACTATTAGTGTTTATGAAAAACAAAGATGACCTGTTGAAACTTCAAATTATTTCTTCCTTTATCTGCAGTTAAGCTACATGGTTACATAAATTTTATTTTAGAAAAAAAGTGACTTTATTCTGTAGAATCAGAACACACTATCCCTTTCTGTAATGTTATTCCAGATAGGATGAGGTATATTTTTGGACAATCCTTAGGTGAACAAAAATAATCTGGAATACCTCCCTATAGCCATTTACAATCACTGAGAATACCAATGCCACAGATGTTTGAAAACAATAGGTCTGTGGTTTCCTAATTCCAAAACTCCCTTTGGGACCAACTTGTTTAATGACTCTGTCATTTAAAGCAACAGTTGCAGTTAATACCTCCTTGGAATTAACCATGCTAATGAAATAGTGCTTTCAAACAATTGTCCTGTGGTCACAGATATATTAAATATTTTACCTGGATTGTCTTTCGCATCAGTAAATCCATTTTTAAGGAAATGGTTGGCTATAGAGCACAGGAGAATTGACACTGGACCATAGACAATGGCAGCCAAATTGGATCCAATTGAGCAACCTCCATAAGCCACAGCCAGTGATCTATGAGTGACAGGTCAGGAAAAGTCATATATATTTGGACATAAATGTCAGTGACATTCGGTGAAATTTTCTTGAGGAGGAATGTGGAGGTAGTGTCTCCTCTGAAGATCTTTTTTCAAAAAATTTTACTTATTTATTTACTTGGCTGCTCTGGTCTTAGCTGTGGCACACTGGGTCTTTGATCTTGGTTGCAGCATGCAGGATCTTTAGCTGTGACATGTGAACTCTGAGTTGCTGCCTGTGGGATGTAGTTCTCAGACCAGGGGTCGAACCCTGGTTCCCTGCACTGGAAGAGTGGAGTCTTAGCCACTGCCAGGGAAGTCCCTTCTCTTAAGATCTTAAAGTGAGGAATGACTGTGATGGAATTACAGATGCAGGACTATTAAGATGCATACACAACCAGTTGAGTATTATTTAACATTTATCACAGGCTTCTAATACATGACTTTTAAGAGTGGAGAAACAGGGGAGTTGCCTGGTGGCTTACTGGTTTTGGGGTTTCACTGCTGTGGCCCCAATTCCATCCCTGGGCCAGGAACTGAGATCCTACAAGCTGCGAAGTGGTCAAAAAAGGGGGGGCATGGAGAAACAGATAACCTGATTAGAGTTTTATTCAAGTTTAATTTAGTCCTTTTAGCTATTGAGACTCTGGCTTTCTTCAAATCTGTGAAACCAGAAGATCTCAACCAAAATGAAAATCTGTAGTGTGCTGACTGCAGAGCCTATGAAGGCTTTAAAGAGAAGAAAACTTTCTTGTGTGCATATTTACTTTCCCTGGTTAGCTCTCACTAGAACTATGTGGCAAGATTCTAATGACAGCAGAATTTTTTTCCATTGGCAGTTCTGACAGCTAATAATTCTACAACAGGTGCTTTTCTAAAGACAAGTCTTCAGCTATGAAATCTATCTGTATCTTACACACACACACATATCAATACATTCAGCAGCTGAAACTGAGAAATAGTATTTTCCCTGGTTTTATTGTTCACACACACACACACACACACATATGTATACACATATGTATACGTATACACACGTGTGTATGTGTGCATGTATGGACACATATACACACACCATAGACTTCCCTTCCCTGATGGTTCACCAGATAAACAATCCACCTGCAGTGCAGGAGACAAAGGAGATAGGGTTTGATCCTTGGGTTGTGAAGATCCCCTGGAGGAGGAAAATGTCAACCTACTCCAGTATTCTTGCCTGGAAAAATCCCATGGACAGAGAAGCCATGCGGGCTACAGTCTAAAGGGTCACAAAGAGTTGTATATGACTGAGCAAGTAAGCACACACACATATATACCATATTCATTTCTCAATATAACTCAGATTCAGAAACTGAAAACCATCAGAATAATCTCAATTATAGTAACTGTCACACCAATACTAAATTATCATATAATTAAGGCCTATAGCATTGGACACGAATGAGTGACTTCACTTTGCCTTTTCACTTTCATGCCTTGGAGAAGGAAATGGCAACCCACTCCAGTGTTCTTGCCTGGAGAATCCCAGGGATGGGGGAGCCTGGTGGGCTGCCGTCTATGGGGTCGCACAGAGTCGGACACGACAGAAGCAACTTAGCAGCAGCAGCAGCAGCAGCAGCATCTTAAATTTCATGCCTAGTCCTTCCAGTCTTCTGATTGAAAGTGAAAGTGTTAAGTCACTCAGTTGTGTCAAACTCTGAGACCCCATTGACTGTATCCCACCAGGCTCCTCTGTCCATGGAATCCTCCAGGCCAGAATATTGGAGTGGGTAGCCTTTCCCTCTCCAGGGGCTCTTCCGGACCCAGGGATCAAACCTGGTCTCCTGCATTGAAGACAGATTCTTTACCATCTGCACTACCAGGGAAGTCCCAAGAATAAAGGTAATCAGAAGATATTTACCTAAAACAAACAGCCTTTCCACGGTCATTCATTACATTCCTACATAAAGGGAATAACCATACCTCCATACTCATCCTTCTCCTGGCCCTCTACCCTTCTCTCCACATTCTAGGAGAAAGTCTGCCTGTGGACAATGTGGGTTAGGTAAGCAGGATCCAGTAAGGCAATAGGGGTGAAGATGATTTGCTCAGCAATGAGCAATGGTCAAGGAGAAAGGCATCGCAGAGGCTTGCCAGCTGCAAGACAAGCTGAAGGAGAAGAAATGAGAAGTTTCTAGACACAGCAACCACAACTGAAGATTTGTAGCCTTGGATGCTAAGAAAGTAGTCAAAAGATCTTTAAGATATTTTTTGTTTTGATGTTCACTATTAAAAAAAGTCTTTATTGAATGTGTTACAATATTGCTGTGCTTTATGTTTTGAGTTTCTGGCCATAAGCCATGTGAAATCTTAGCTCCTTATTCAGGGATTGAACCTGTACACCCTATTTTGGAAGGTGAAGTCTTAACCATTGGACCACCGAGGAAGTCCCTAGCCAAAAGATTTTGATGCCTGTCTGTATGTATGCATGTCTTTGTTTCCTTTGACACATAATCAAGCTCTGTTAGGGCAGCCAGTCCATGCATTAGTGGTGATAATGTATTTGAAGCCATGATTTGGAAAAAGTCTAGTTGGGCAAGTATACAGACCAACTGAAGACAGTAGGGTTGGGCTTGGTGACCTCCTGAGTACACCTACGGTTGCTTGTAACCTCCTGGGTCTGCCTGCCACCATGAATGTGTGTGTGTACACTGATGCCTTAGGGATATTTTATAGGTTTCCCTTTTGAAAAAAAAATCCAGGAATACAAATTCTTTGATTAGGTCTTTTAAACTGAGTGCTTGAAGCTATATGGCCACTTTGCTCTGGGCTACAAGATATCTCCCTAATTTCCCAAACTAGTTATCTGTCTAAGGCTTTGAGCACTTACACACTCTGTTGAGAAATAAAGAGGTGGAATCTGTCAGTTTGCATTACTCTGGTTTTGTCCAAGTGAAAAGACTTTTTAATACATCTAAGCTACTCGGATTAACAAGGTGCTGCAGGAGCCACGCTGCTGCCTGTCACTTGGTTTGGCTGTTGACACGTGTTAGTAAATAAATAAGAGGGTCATCAATCAGTTGGTTTCAAAACCTGGATTTACAGAATGATAAATTCAACAGAATTGCTCAGGAAAGCTAGTTATTTCAAGACTACATTTATCTGTGAGCCAGATTCTATAAAAAAAAAAAAAAAAAAACACAAAAAAATACATGAACATTGTCGAGTAAGCCGAATAAACTGACATCCTTTCTGAGACCTTTTAGGTAACAGGTGCTGAACACTTGTAATGAGATTTCCATGCATCTTCAGAGGAAGGAGATAAGATTCTAGCAAGAGCTGTTCAGAGTGTTAAGGAGCACGGCCAAGGGAATAGTTCTCAGGGAGGAACGCTCTGAAGGAGACAGTACATAAACGTTTTGTTTTCTCAGCAAGTGCTTATGTTCTCATTAAGAATTTTTACAGAAGGCAAATATTCACCCAAGAGAAGCTTTTGGAAGGCTGTAACTTTTCCAGATTCTGAGGTATCTGGGGTATATTTAAGTACTCCTGATGCCTTATCTTGGGCATTTACCTCATATTATTTTATAAATCTTCCTTTGAAATGTTGAGAGTCAATATGGTTCATGGAGCGCTCCAAATAGCTTTCCAGAGTGTGTGAAGAATTTTTTTTTTCAATCATAAATGGTTGGTTAACAATTCTGCAGAGAAAAATGAAGTTACTAAATCGGAAATTTGGAAAACTGAGGAAGTGAAAAGATAAAAATGTTGTTTGATGATAGTTAATAATAAAAAGAAATGAAGCATTTACAGTAGTAGATGTTTTCTATAATACTCTGATGTTTTAAGTCTGTCTGGAGACCATGTTTTTTCTTAGAGACAGATTCAGTTTCTCTTAATCCATTTAGCTGCTGCCGTTGTCTTTTTAAAATCCCTGGAACAGCCTATCCTTCCAAAGTGATTTGTGACCCCACTGTATTCTGGATGAAGCAAATCAGCCTCCCATTTATCCACGCCTCTGTCTCTACATTTCTGTTCTGAGTATCTGGTTGATCCTGGGTTTTGGGGACTGTTTTATAAGTTGTCTCAGTATGTGGCAAGGCAAGTATCTACACTGTTTTGCTTTTACCTTAAGTTAATACAGTTTTCCTGTACCCTTTATTCTTTTATTTAAAATTTGAAGTAACTTTTATCAGTTTTCCCTAAAATCCTGGAATTCTGATGGACGTTGCCATGAATTATAGATTAACTTGGGGGCAGAGTTTATATATTATTAAGTCATCTCAATGGCACCCCACTCCAGTACTCTTGCCTGGCAAATCCCATGGACGGAGGAGCCTGGAAGACTGAAGTCCATAGGGTCACTAGGAGTCGGACACGACTGAGCTACTCCACTTTCACTTTTCACTCTCATGCATTGGAGAAGGAAATGGCAACCCACTCCAGTGTTCTTGCCTGGAGAATCTCAGGGATGGGGGAGCCTGGTGGGCTGCCGTCTATGGGGTCGCACAGAGTCGGACACGAATAAAGCGACTTAGTGGTAGCAGTATCTCTCTTAAGGACATGAACTGTCTCTATATCTATTTAGATTACTTGCTGTGATCTTTATTTAAATTTCAAAGTTTTCTTTATAGAAGTCTAGAAGTTCTGTATAGTCCGGCTGGATACCTTAGAGTTTGGTGGTTACTGTGAAAGGTACCTTATCTATCCATCTATCTACCTAATAGAATGATAGTGCAAAGTAGTATTTCTGAGTGTGGTCCATGAACCACTGTGGATCCCCAACACCTTTTGGGGAGCCTGCATAGTCAAAAGTACTTTCATAATAAGATGTTTTGCCTTTAAATTCTGTTGACATTTACACTAATGGTGCAAAAACTGTTGTTACCTCACCATGAGCCATGGCTTAAGGTGCTAAATTATACTTCTCATGTATCCTTTATCACCATGTACTCAAGAAAAAATGCTGGTTTACATAGGAATGTCTGATGGAAGAGTAAAAATGATTAATTTTATTGAATTTCTACCCTTGAGTATACATTTAAAAAAATATCATCTGTGACAAAATGAAAAATTTGTGTCACGTGCTTTTGTATACTGAAGCACAGTGACTATCTCAGGGAAAAGTGTTTGGACTGTTTCAGTCCAAGGCTGAGCCAATTGCATTTTATTCTTTCGAGAACCATTTTTAGTTGAGAACTACTGACAAAGTATGGTTATTCAGACTTGGAAATCTGGCAGATGTTTCCTGAAAAATGAATAAACCTGCCCCTTTAAGGAAACAGCAGATAGTATTTGTTGCCAGTGATAAAATGGAAGCTTTCATGTAAGGGCAGACGTTTAGAAAACATATATGTCATGAGCTTGATAGTTTCCAAACACTTTAAGGCTTTTTTGATGAGTCAGGGGTGATACTGACAAGGGTGATTTTTTTTTTCAGTATTACATAATATTTGTTAATATTAAAAAGATCACAAGTCACTGCATATTTTTCAAATGATTAATACTTGGTGTTAAAAGTTACACAAGGTGAAAGATTTATTCAAAATATATGATAAATCAATGGAACTTAATGAAACATCATGAAGAGTTTACTGATTTGCTTTCAGATTCCACATCTCAATTAACCTATAATAAACTTCCACTGCTGAGAAGAAAACTCATATGAAAAGTTTACTAACACTTTTCAACTACAGTAAGTTTGAACACAGATTTTTTTCCTGTCTTAACCAAAAATAACACATTGCAATAGACTGAATGCAGAAGTATGTATGAGATTCTAGATGTTTTCAATTAGGGAAGCAATTAAAAGAGATGTACAAAGAGGTAAAACACTGTTACACTTCTCACGACATAGGTTTTTGTTCGTTTTGGACATTTTTTCTTTTCATAAAAATATTTTATATTAACAAGTAATGGCTTTATTTTTATTTTAAACAACATTTTATACATTTGTTTTATATGTTTGTTTTGCATTAATTTTTAAGAGTATAATAGGTTCCAAATTATAAAGTTTGAGGATCACTGGTATAGAGAAAGGCAATTGATTTTAACAGGCTGACTTTACAACCTTGATGAACTCTAGTATATAATAGGTTCTATTTAGATCCTGTAGAATATTCTAGGGAAGATGATCATTTGCAAACAATGGTGGTTTTATCTCCTCTCTTTCCATTCTTTTGATTCACTTTTTTTTCATTCCTCTTAGGTAGAGAGTCTGAGACTCAGTATTATGAAAAATGATAATGTATATATTTGTCTTATTCCTAATCCTAGAGAATGCTTTAAATTTTCTTTGTTAAATATCCACTGTAGGTATTTTTCTATATAAATTTTACAAAGCTAAGGAACTCTTTCTAAGCTAATGGTTTAATCTTTTTAGTCACCATTTTAAAAATATCTATTGAGGTCATATGATCTTTAAGTTTTTTAGTTTTTGATGTTGAATCACTTTTATATATTCGAAACAAATCTCACTGATCATGATATGTTATTTTCCAAATATACTGTTGGATTCGTGAGCTAATATATCTAGGCATTTTATATATATGCTTATAACGAAAAGGACCTATAATAATTCTCTCTTGTTCTACTGTCATTATCAGGCTCGGGAATCAAGATTATGCTTGTTATATGAACATTTCCCACTTTATTGAACTTATTTTGGATAGGAATTATTTGTTCCTTACAAGTTCGGTAGAATTTACCTCCCCAAACAACTGTTCTTAGGGATTTGGGGATGGGAGATTTTTGACAACTGCTTCATGTTCTTTAAAACTTATGGCCATTTAAACTTTGTTTCTTGGGCTGATTTTACCAATATACAGCTTTTTGAGAAATGTAACAATTTCTGACTTTCAATTTTTATATTTGTTCACAATACTTTTCGAGTATTTTCTCTGTCATGTGTCTCTAGTTCATTTCTGTCTTCATACTGTATTTATCTGCATTTTTTTCCTAGGTAGTCAGATAGAAGTCTATCTTACTCTCTTTCTATTCTTTATAACACTTATATTTTTCTTTTGTATTCTTATTTCTCCTTTCTTGCTGCCCTCCTTCTAATTGCCTAGGTCACTAGCAAGTTTTTCAGCTGTATTCATCCTATATCCTGTTTTTCTTACAACCATATTATTTCATACCCAATATTTCCACTCAGTTTTTCACTACTGCTAGTTGCTGCATCATATTGCTAAGCATCTTCCTGTATTGCTTTGAGAACATTATGCTCAGTTTAAATTCTTCCTCTACCAGTTCCAGATAATACATATTACTTATTGTCTTTACTAAGAGCTGCACTCCTTAGGGTCTAGTAATTTTGGATTGAGAGCTCAAGATCATTTGGAAGTACAGAGAATGGGGTGGTGGGTAGGCCTGTGCCCTTTGCAGGGACTTTGAAAGGGGAGAATCTTAGTCTTTGGAGTATAGAGTCTCAGGCAACACAGAACCAACACTGATAGATTCCCTTTTCATACTAATCCATCAGGCAACTCCTATGGATAAGGATTGACCACTGATTTGTTAGATTTAAAGCAACAGCACTTGGTTAAAAGTCTCCTTAGCTTTAGTTCACCAGGCTAGAGGGTTGGGATGTGGAAGAGTGAAGGGACGAGTGGGGTGGCTCAGCTCTTTCCTGTTTTCATCAAGCTCTCACTGAAGCACAGCTGAGCCCCTGTCCTGATAATACTGCAGATCTTGGCCACCCAACCTACTGCTACCAATCCCAGTGACAAGAGGGAAGGCACTGGACGTCTCAAGGCAATGAGGGGGGAGGCAGGAGCAGAATTTGTTTCCCTCCCTCCCTCTCTCCTTTTGACCAGTAATACACCAGACTAGGGTAACTAACTCCCCACCAGACAGGGTGAGACTGCAAGGCAGTCTTCTTTGGGCCAAGTAGAGTGAAACTTCTTTGGGCAAAGTAGAACGAAAGTGAGTGAAACCAAAGTGAGATTATACCCTGCTCTTTGGATGGCAGCTGAAAGGAGGCAGAACTCAAGATAAGGTGTTTTTTAGGGAGATACCAAAGTTATAAAATGAAAGTAATGTAAAAGAAGACAGAGGTACAAGCCACAGGAGAAGGAAGGGATACATGATGGAACAAAATACCTCCGGAAAGGGGTAGGTAGAATTGGGGTCAACATCACAGGTGGATGAGTTGGCCTTGAAGAGAAGATAACTCATCCCCTGAAGATGCAGAAGAGAAGAGACAGGTGGATGTGAGTAACAGGAAGTTTGCAGCTACAGAGCTAGAAAGCTGAGGCTTACTATGCTCTTTATAAGACTAAAAGGTACTGACTGCCCTTAAAAAAATCTTAAATTTAAGTGTTATGAAACTTAGGGTCATGTTCCTGTGATAACCTAATCTGGAAAGAGAACATTGTTCATGATTGAATCAGATTTTCATTCTTTTATATATGGAATACACAGTGACTGTCTCTGAAACTGTCCTTAGCTATTGTAATTCACACTCAGAATAAAATGATAACTGAAACAAAGATGGATGACTCATTGACAAAGAGACTGATGATCAAGGAAAAGTTCTGCTCACTTAGGTCACAAAAGACTTTACGGGCATGACAAGTCATTCTGCACTGGCAATATTAACCCCAATATAAAGGAAAGAAGCCAAAAGCAGAGGGTAGCATGAGAGTGCAGCCAACAGCTGCTTTAGATGGAGCAGTACATACTAATGCTTTCCCAGAATTAAACGAAGGTCAATCAGAAAGGACATTAGAGGAATGCAGACCCAGAACTAGTTTTAGAGGAGACAGGGCTAAGTGTCCTGAAATGTCTCCATGATGGACCTAGAGAATGTCATGCTGAGTGAAGGAAGTCAGACAGAGAAAGAGAAATATCATATGACATCCCTTATATTTAGAATCTAAAAAGAAATGATACAATGAACTTATTCACAAAACAAAAAGAGACTCACAGACTTAGGGAACAAACTTATGGTTGCCAGGGGGGAAGAATGGGGAAAAGAGATAGTTGGGGAGTTTGGGATGGAAATGTACACGCTGCTATATTCAGAAAGGATAAGAAACAGAGAACTGTTGCTGTATGTATACAGAGAACTGTTCTCTGTATAGCACAGAGAACTCTGCTCAATGTTACATGGCAGCCTGAATGGGAGGGGAGTTTGGGGGAGAATGGACATATGTATATGTATGGCTGAGACCCTTTGCTGTCCTGCTGAAATCACAACATCGCTAACTAACTGTTCAGTTCAGTCGCTCAGTTGTGTCCGACTCTTTGCAACCCCATGCACTGCAGCACACCAGTCTTCTCTGTCCATCACCAAATCCCGGAGTTTACTCAAACTCATGTCCACTGAGTCGGTGATGCCATCCACCATCTCATCCTCTGTCGTCCCCTTCTCCTCCTGCCTTCAATCATTCTCAGCATCAGGGTCTTTTCAAATGAGTCAGTTCTTTGCTTCAGGTGGCCAAAGTATTGGAGGTTCAGCTTCAGTACTCCAATATAAAATAAAAAGTTGAAAAGAAATGTCTCCATGCTTTGTCAGAACCCTTGTCCTTTGGTAACTAAAGCTGTGGATAAACAGTGGGTGCAGAAGTCCTAGGAGTGTTGAAAGCGCTGCCACCACGCTGCCCTTGGCATACAGGGGTGCACCTCATGTCTGCATTTGACTTTTCACTTAGCTGGTTAGTGGCCTGAGTGTGCAGAGAGCTAGTGAGCAACTGCACCACACACTTGTACTCTGTCCTAAGCTGACGGAAGATACGCACAGAACATGAAAGCTCTGTCAGACTTAAGCAAATCATGCCTTCACTTGCTGCTTCTAGTCAATAATCCCTGCAACTGCTGCCTGTTATGTTTCCAAACTGGCTTTGGATATATGGAACAAATCTGCCAACACTGTCATCAGTTGGCCAACTGACATGAACACAAATTTTATAGTGTAAGGGCTTATCTTGAGTGCCAAGTGAGTTGGTGACAGAGAAAAGTTGGGGCAAATAAATATACTGGAAATCCTCATTTATTCCAGATCAGATGTGGAAATAGTCAAAATTAATTTGTATTATTTGCATAATACTTAAAAAAAAGAATATGGTCTTAATACCTTCTGTACATGCATTATATAGAATAAGGCTAATGGTGTGGCAAGGAGCTGTGAAAGACATCAATATATTGACAAGAACATGCTGGTAAAAATAGTTTAAAATGAACATTTCAATTGTATCATCCTAGCTGATAGAATCAAAGTAATTTATAGCTATCAGAAAACAATTATCTTCTTCTGTCAGTTCAGTTCAGTTGCTCAGTCGTGTCCGACTCTTTGTAACTCCATGAATTGCAGCACGCCAGGCCTCCCTGTCCAACACCATCTCCCGGAGTTCACCCAAACTCACGTCATCGAGTCCGTGATGCCATCCAGCCATCTCATCCTCTGTTGTCCCCTTCTCTTCCTGCCCCCAATCCTTCCCAGCATCAGAGTCTATTCCAATGAGTCAACTCTTCACATGAGGTGGCCAAAGTACTGGAGCTTCAGCTTTAGCATCATTCCTTCCAAAGAACACCCAGGACTGATTTCCTTTAGAATGGACTGGTTGGATCTCCCTGCAGTCCAATGGACTCTCAAGAGTCTTCTCCAAAATCACAGTTCAAAAGCACCAATTCTTCAGCGCTCACTTTCTTCACAGTCCAACTCTTGCATCCATACATGACCACTGGAAAAACCATAGCCTTGACTAGATGGACCTTGGTCAGCAAAGTAATGTCTCTGCTTTTCAATATGCTGTCTAGGTTGGTCATAACTTTTCTTCCAAGGAGGAAGTGCCTTTTAATTTCATGGCTGCAGTCACCATCTGCAGTGATTTTGGAGCCCAGAAAAATAAAGTCTGACACTGTTTCCACTGTTTCCCCATCTATTCCCATGACGTGATGGGACCAGATGCCATGATCTTCGTTTTCTGAATGTTGAGCTTTAAGCCAACTTTTTCACTCTCCTCTTTCACTTTCATCAAGAGGCTTTTTAGTTACTCTTCACTTTCTGCCATAAAGGGTGGTGTCATCTGCATATCTGAGGTTATTGATATTTCTCCTGGCAATCTTGATTCCAGCTTATGCTTCTTCCAGCCCAGCGTTTCTCATGATGTACTCTGCATATAAGTTAAATAAGCAGGGTGACAATATACAGCCTTGAAGTACTCCTTTTCCTATTTGGAACTAGTCTGTTGTTCCATGTCCAGTTCTAACTGTTGCTTCCTGACTTGCATATAGATTTCTCAAGAGGCTGGTCAGGTGGTTTCGTATTCCCATCTTTTGAAGAATTTTCCATTATCCTTTTAGGTAATTTAAATATTTTATTGACCACCTGAAAAATTCTCACAGCTTTTCCTTATATATAGTGCAAAAATGAATTTTAATTTGATCTTAACTAGATAATCAGCGATACTAAATCAGGGTAGCTCAGAAAAAAATTTACAGATTTATATGATTTTCTCAAATATTTTTAAAGAAAATGACAACAGGTCATTCTGTTTGAGAGTCAGAAATTGTATCTATCAATTTGTCTCTAAACCATCAAGTGAAATCATCAGAAGCAGAAACGGTCACTGAGGTTTTTACTTTCAGGCCAAGATGCCAGAGTCCAAGTCACATTGTCCTAAAAGGCTGGACAGATATTCTTCAATTCTTTAATTTTATTATTTTCAAGGCAAGGACTTTGGGCTTCCCTGGTGGCTCAGATGGTAAAAAAAATCTGCCTGCATGCAGGAAACCCAGATTCAGTTCCTGTGTCAGGAAGATCCCCTGGAGAAGGGAATAGCAACACACTCCAGTATTCTTGCATGTAGAATTTCATGGGCAGAGAAAACTGGCAGGCTACAGTCCATGAGATTGCAAAGAGTCAGACATGGCTGAGCAACTAACAATTTCATTTCCACTTGTTTCTTTTAGTACACAAATTACTTCTTGAAAAGTGTTGTCAGGGTTAATGGGAGTGCAAGATTTCAGGTCTATTACTTAGACATTCTAGCCTGAATTCATGGTTAACACATAATCCTTCAAAAATTTAAAAATCAAATTTGTAAGGAAACTCAAAAAACTTTGATGACAGTAAGCTGTTATGTTATCCTGGAAATAGTAGAAATAAATTAGTCATTAACAAACAATTTTTCATCAACTCTGCAGTTTATATACTTCCTTCTGTACACACACGTCCTTAAGTAGAATGTGCGTGTGTCCTAAGTTGCTTCAATTGTGTCTGATTCTTTGTGACATCATGGACTCCTCTGTCCAGGAGATTCTCTGTCCATGGGATTCTCCAGGTAAGAATACTGGAGTGGGTTGCCATGCCCTCCTCCAGGGGATCTTCCACAGCCAGTGATCAAACTTGCATCTCCTGGGGCTCCTGCACTGCAGGCAGATTCTTTACTGATTTCATATATTTATTATTACCGCTCCACTTTGACAATGAAGTGCTAAATTAAAATGCCACCCAGATGGCAAACACATCCTAATGACGTAAGGAGGGCTGCAGTGCAACTTCCCTACTCAAAGAAAGCAAGCAGTGAGGCCCTCTGGGAAAGCACGTCTCTCCTGTTCAACTGAGACCTTGAAAATGAGAGCACTAGGGGGTTAGAGCCGGGAACCTGGCAACAAGGGCCCAGACAGATCCTCACTGCACAAAGCCTCTGCGTGTTCATTCCATGCTACCTTCTGTTCAGGGCACCTCCATGTATTGAGATTTACAAGGAGCTTAGGTATCAAACTGATGTAAAACATCTCAGGTCAAGGCAAGCTCTAAGGAGAGGTCTCCCTCCTCTTTCATTGTAAGTCACAAAATGTTATGTAGTTTTTAGGAGAAAGCAGAGATGGTTATTAGACATTTTATAGTTTTTCTGTCCATTAAAAAATTCCTTGAATTAAAGAACAAATGGATTCTTCTTTAAAAATAACTAATTTGCATCAATAAGGCCTGTGATTAAAAAAACACACACACAATTAGAAACCTAGTTTCAGTATCATTCTGAACCTTGGATTATCAATAAAAATGATCCTCCTACTATACAAAAAGTTAGGGGTAAAACTAAACCAAAGAGAAAACTAGCTGATTTTGCAACAGTGTAAATCTCAAACAACAAAAAATTGCTTTCTAGAAATTTCAGGTTCTTCAAATGAATTCTTCAAATGAACTACAAATGTGTTCTCATAAAACTCATATAAATAATTTCCAAGAAGGAAAGAAGGCATTTAGAGAGGGCTCATCTGTTTTATTTCTTCTAATACAAAGTTGTAAAATTCCTTTACCTTTTCAAATCTGTGCTGCCAATGGAAAATTTGAAGAATTCCCAAGGATGAGGACTATGAGTCAAATGCTGAACATCATTCTAAATTATAGAAACAACTACTGAAACAGGTTAGATTACTAGCTGTAATTAATACAATTGCTGTCTATAACTTCTGGCTTGTGTGATCAAAGCTTCTTCACCACGCCACCCCCAACCCCCACCCCAATAAAGGGCATGAAATTCTGGTTTAATTTTTCCAATCTTGTTATTTTAAATCAGTGGCTTGTTTTTGCTCTATACTGTTAACTATTCAGGGTTTGGTTTGAATGACCTTTTGTAAGCCAGTTTGCTAGTTTACAGATATTCTCTCCACAGTAGAGCCTGATCACTGTTCCATAAACTGAATCATTTATTCAATGAAGTTTACATCGAGTAACAACACACCAGGCACTTTTTTCAGCACTAGAGATACAGCAGTTTTGAAATACACAAGCCCTGCCCTTGGAGGGGAGGGGCTAACATTCTAGGACGATAGCTGGATGAAATAACTCTCGTGCGTGTTAGATCATAAGGGTTATAAAGAAAAATAAGGGAGAATCACTCGGGGTTGTAGAGAGGTGGCACATTTTAATTACATTCAACATTTGACACTTGAGATGTGTCAGGGAAAATAAAGATTTGGTTTCTGGAGTCCTCTTAGCCTTCCACCAGAGACCTGTGCTGTCCAGTTTAGCAGCCACTGGTCACTGTGATATGGATGAGTAGCTACTTCTCATGGAGGTGTGCTGGCAGAGGAAAATACCCACTAGATTTCAAAAACATCGCAGCAAAAAAAGAACGTAAAATATCGTAATAACTGTCTATACCAAATACATTTTTATATGGTAATATTTGGATATATTGGGTTAATAACCTATAATCTTAAATTTAATTTCACTGCTTTTAAAAATACCTCTTAAATACAACTACCAAAAACTTTTAAGTTACAAATATGGCTTTCATTGTATCTCTATGGGCAGCACTGCTCATTTCAAATGTCCATTTTAACTGAGTGCAGAATGGAGAGGAAGGAAGAAGCAGGGAAATATGAAGACAACTTAATAGGTAGACAGTGAGTTCTAATCTTCCACTTAACTAGCTATGTGACCAGCTTGTAGATAATTACCCCTCTACTTCTGTTTTCTAAAAAGTAATGAGTAATATTTAAATAAAAGTAATATTTACTGTAAAGAGAGGTTGTAAAGGATAAATGGATCCATGTAAAGTGCTTAGAATAGTCCCTAGCATGTAACTGTTTCCTCTTATTAAATATTATTTTTGGAAAAATTGATTGTACAAATAACCCTTGGCTTTTGTGATGCATGTGAGTGGTTTATCAGGAAATGTCATGACTTTGGATCAGACAGCCCTGGAGGCAGGGAAGCCAGAGGAAGAGCATGGAGAGGGCTATGGTGACTGAGGAACGTGGGTGCAAATCTCAGGTCTGCTGGATTTTAATCGCAGCATGACTTCATGCAAGTTGCTGACTTTTTCTAAAGTCTCAGTTGCCTCATCTGTAAAATATTTATTTTGAAGAGCAGTTTAAGAAACTGTTGAAGCAGTATAAATGAAAAACTCCTGGGGCAACAGGCAGGTCAATAGACAACAAAATGATGACAAACCCTGGATGAATTTTATTCTTTGCGTCGTACAAACTGAGGATAATGATTATAATGCTCAAGAGAGTACTATTTCAAAGTTTTATCAAGCCTTTAAGCTCCTCCACATGCAACTGATACTCTCATTTTTACTCACTGTTAAAAGTACCTCCAAGAACATTTAGTAAGCAACCCTGTTAACTTGCAACCCAATGCAACAAGAAGAATATAACATTTCTTGAAAACCTCTCTTCTGTTACTTCAGAACAGTCTTCCATGGAGGGTATTTTTCTCTTCCATTCACTTAAACTACTGAGACTATACTGATTGTTTTTTGTTTTCTATGCAAGCATTTAATTTTTAAAAAGTCTTTTTCCCAGAGTCTGCAGCCTAGACAGCTGAGAAATGTCAGGGATGTTAAACACAAGTGAAGGGAAGACTGACTTTTATCTGGTGAAAGTGAGTACACAGGGGACAGCAAGTTTCACAAGTAGGGTAACTGCCTCTGCTCCATCCTTACCAAGGCGAACTGTGACCCTGTCTCATTTCACGGGGGCAGAAGCGTAGCCACTGTAGGTTGGGGATCAGGACACTGACTCTAGTCCCAGCTGGCTGACTTGTTTACTCTATGGCAAATGGGAAAACCACTGACAACCCTGGACTTCTTGTCTGCAAATTACGTAAAAACTATTTTCAACAGAAATGTTTGGGATAAAATGCTCTAAAAGGTTTTGAAAAAGTTTGTTAAAGAGCATGGGACTGTG
The DNA here is from genome assembly GCA_006408695.1 of Aepyceros melampus. Taxonomy (NCBI): domain Eukaryota; kingdom Metazoa; phylum Chordata; class Mammalia; order Artiodactyla; family Bovidae; genus Aepyceros; species Aepyceros melampus. The sequence continues at coordinate 134,718 of SJXQ01011792.1, read as the reverse complement.
GCTCTCACAATGGGCTATCATGAGAAGGGAGGAGAATCTCATATTCTTTTCTGAATTCCTTTTTTTCTAAAGTGCACTTCAGCAATCATTGTAGGTGTGTTCTTTCCCCTTTTCTTCGCTCTGAGTGTTTTGTTCCTGACACTTTCTGAGGTCAAATACTGGAAGAGAATTGAAGGTAGGAAAAAACAAAAATGAGATAGTGTCCTTAATGGAAAACTTCAGTTAAAAACAACCCAAGTAAACTTGTCTATAAGACTCCATGCAAAATTTGACTAATATGAGCAAACTAGCATTAGAAAGGTCCATCACTTGTCTTGAGTACCTTTGTTTTCAGGTGGAACTAACTAATGGCCCTTTTGTCTCTCTCTGTAGTGAGTATCTACTTTGTGTCATGGGCACAGTGATGGGTGTAGGAGACAAACAGTGAGTAATTTCAGCAGAGACCTTGCCTGCAAGAATCTGAAGCAGAGATGGATGGGATGAACACACCATGGCCCCTGTAATTAAACTAATTACAATGGGAAAAAGGGGTATGCACACACACAAAAGTAACAAAACCTTTAAAAAACTGTAGAGACCTGGAGAAGAACTCTTTCCCAGCAAATTTCTTGAGAATGGCGTTTTATAACCTCTGCTATGATGAACAACTTGCAAAGGTAAGAGCAGCTTACTTTTTATTTAACAGCATTATATGTTTTTACTCTTAGGTTATCTTTCGGGAATGATGAAAGGAAGATGGTCCTCTTTTCTAGTTGTAAGAGTCCTTCAAATATTGACGACAGCTCCAAATAAGATTAGTGTACATGCTTAAAACCTGATGCATAACATTAATACAGCCTAACATGTATTGCTTGAACTCATATCAAAAAATAGTACTGAACTTTGGCAGAGATAAATGGCCTGTATTTTCCCCACAAAGCATTAGCAATAGCTCCAACAAAAGTCAAAATCTTTTCTTAGTCACAGTGATCAAACAAGACCCTTGAAAGGGAAAGAGCTATTCATCCATATCAAAACACAACACCACCACATTAGAAATAATGGCACATGCATGCACAAACATTTATTACCTGTTTCCTTTTCTGCTGGGCCTAAAATATAAGAGAAGAAAATTAAGGAGAAAAGCAAAGTCTATCCATGTCGCTCACTTGCATAATATAAAAGCAAAGAAATCAGTCCACTTTCTATTTCTAACTTAAAGTTGAGTTTGTTCCTGGTCTGACCCTAAGTATGAAACAAAACTATTTTGAAGATACAAGAATAGAGGGGAAAGGGAGAAAATGAAAAGCATAAAAGTTTTCCTTATCTAATAAACATGTATTTTTTTTTTTTTTGGAAAAGAGACTGCTCAGCAGTCCCATCTGACAAGATTTCTAAGATCCCTTTTCTAGAATGTTCTGAGAGGGATGACTGCAGAAAGGAACAGGTGGGAGAATTCCCTGTTCCCACCCCACTGGATCCTATTTTAGGCTTTTCTCTAACATAGACTTGTTTTTGTGTGTGATTCAGAAGAATAACCATTTCTTTCTGATCACATTGTTAATGTGTTTATTTAGCTGATTAATGAAAGAAGCCCATGGTTCTGTATAAATAAAGTTTTTCATTTGTCCATATTAAAATGGACTCTACAACTAGAAAATAAATACAGAAATAAAATTTAAAATATATGGCATATTTTTTCAATATTGTTGGATAAGGTAATGGTCAAAAATATTAACTAAAATAGTAAAGACCAAAACGATCCTCAGCTTTTTCGTACAGGGTTCATAATATTTGGATAAAACAATGTTATGTTTGCTTAAGTTATCAATAAGTTTCTTCTCTTTGCCAAACTTGAAAGTTTTAGTATCTCTATTCTTATATAAATTCTTTCATCCATGTTCACAAAACCCAATATTCCCAAAACATGAAAATTGTTTGGATGAGTATTCAAGATGTGAAAACCAATCTGTTTCTACTTTCCCCAAATGATCTAATATTCATCGATTTTGCTTTAACACAACATGATATCATAATTAATGATGTTAAACTGGTAACTAAGGAGGTCTCATGTTGTTACTCTCGTGATATAATATTGGTTGCTATAGTGATGGGATGGCTTTTTTGTTAATCACTCAGGAGGTTGGTTATCATGTGCTCGTTAGAAAGCTTGATCAGGTTTGGAGAGAAAAAAGGATATAACACAGCCAATTATAATCATCTATTTTACCGTCCCAATTTTGATGAATCTATCATAATATCAACTAATTAATAAACTTATAATTCATTAAGTACACTTTTAAATTAGAAGTTATTAAAATTTTTTTCTAATGGACAATTATTTTTTATTTTTAGAGATAACTATTTAACACCATAAACTTTTTCTTCCCTAAGTTAAAGCTACGTGTATTACACAAGCTAGTTTTATGATAATTAGAGAATCTGAGGTCATTTCTATCGCTTTTAATTATATCAGTTAAAGGACAGTTAGATAAGAGCTGATTGTGTGACTTTGCCACAAATTTCAATCTATGTATTTCTAAGCATCTTAAACCTTAATGAAGAAAATGAATAATTATCCTTAATGAATAAAACCTGAAGAAAAAGAAAAAATGCACAATCCTCTCCAGAGATCTAATCTTTCAAATGCATCAATATATTGTAAGCAATTAAAAGTTGCAAGGACATTCTATCAGTTTGTTTCAGCCCTCACCATAATCAACAAGTTTCTTCTTTTCTCTGAGAGATGCTGCAGAAGCGAAAATGAAATTATGTAACACTCCACCAAGAATGAATACACTGCCCATCCTTTAAATGTTAGACATACTCACTGTAATGTCAAAAAATACAACCCATGAAAACACGTTTTGGTTTCTTCAAAACTCAAAATAAGAACAAAGGACAACTTAAGCACGATCCCGGGTCTTTCATTCAAGCAGAGTCCCAGGAGGCATATTAAAGCAATGAATAGGAAAAAGCTCTTCAGTTCACCAGCTGAGATTTTAATGAGACATTTCCCTTTGCCGTGGCACAGGTTTGTTCAGGGAAGGAAAGGACTTCTCACAGAAAATGCAGTTAATAGGCACTGTTGGCTCTCACGGCCACTTCAGCAATTGCTCACTGCACTGACCTTCTATTTTGGCGTATTCTGTGAGTCTTGTGTAATTGATCAAGGCAGCTTTCTCAAGACATTTTCTGACCACTTTTTTCACCTCTTCTGCTGGTATGGGAGTGGCAATATCTTTCATTAAAACCTAGAGAGAGAAAGAGAAAGACAGAGACTGTATAGAATATGAAAAGCAAGTACACAAATTGTCCTAAACGTTATTAGTAGGAAGGGGTCCTAGGTAACCTTGGGGGAGGCCATGAGTAGGCACTTCACAACTGGGAAGTAATCTCTGAGTCTTGGCTCCTCCTGTCTAAGCCTCATGTAAGGACATCAAAAACTCCCATAGGCCAAGCTACCATTCAGGGTGACTGTCACTTTCCCTCCAGGGAAACACAAAGCCACCAGAGCAGCTGTTTCAGATGAGGGTTATGGTCCTTGGGACGAAACTTTTGTCCTCGTACAAAGTTTACCTTGTACATCCTTGATTTAAAAGCCTTAAATATTTGGAGCAATATACATGAAAATACAAATTCCATTAAAATAAGCATTATTTACAGACTACAAAAATCAAGATCTCTACTCTTACTAATTGTACTTTATTTTGATCTGTTGGGGGCCGAGGAGGCGGGGAGGTGGGCTTCTTTGTTTTAGTGAAATGAAAGGACTATTAAATGTCAAAACAAAAGGAAGCTTTCTGAAATTGAAAAAACAAAAACAAAAAACAAACTGATTACTTTCCTAAATTATTATAATGGGTTCCTAAATTATATTTTTGGATTTTCCATTTACAAGTATTACTGTTGGCAAATGGAAAATGCAATTATATCCAAATTCAAAATATAACTCAGCTAAGTACTTTTATGATGACTCCTTGACAGTTTTCCTTAAAACTTTCCAAGTGATTAAAAAAAACTGCTTATATTAAGTTTTAATTATACAATTAGTCAAACTCTATCTTCCCTATAAGTAATGTGATTTTTCTTGCTTTGCTTCCATTCAAATTCTACAAAATATAGGAATAGCAAAATCTTAACATAAAGAAGACAATACTTTTGTAAGTGTTCTTACTACTCTGTCTTTCACTTTGAAAAAAATATTAAAAGAACATAAAGACATCCATTTCATGCTTCATTATTTCATTCTACTTTGACCAGCCTTGACACTAAGGATTTTATAATCTCAAATTCATTCAATTATTCTAGCACAGACTACAAAAATCAAGATCTCTACTCTTACTAATTGTACTTTATTTTGATCTGCTGGGGGAGGTGATCCTTGACAACATGCTTTCATCTTGTCAGGCAAGGTTTCCTTCTGAAAACAGCAAACTTTATCACTTAAAACTTTCCTTTCCTATCAAATTAAAATTTCTTCGTATTCTCATATTAAAAATCTTTAACACACTGACATATATTTGGCACTTTAACTAGAACTGCACATTAGACTCTTTATTGCCACCAAAAAAAAAATCCTTCTGCCTACAGATAAGCATTAACAGGCACTATTTTTTTTAATGTGATTACTACTAAAATTTAAGATTAATTTTACTATTAGACTTTCCCCATGGTGCCAAGCCTTCAAGTAACAGTAACAGCTTTAAAAGTAGAACACCTGTATCTAGGGTTAAAATCAGGCAGTATTTCATAGTATCTAGAAGCTGGACACTGTCTGAAGTGTGTGTGGGGAAACTGAATCCCCTTTCCTGGAGAAGTACAGATAAAGGACTGGCAAGTGCAAAAGGGAGGCACAACATATGTTTCATGCTTCCTCCCCATGTTTATTCAAGGCATCGTAAGTATCAACAATTCACATGCAGATTTTATTTTTCTAAGATGTCAGTAAGTACAGACAGAAAATGAAGAAATAGAGACATGATCAGTTACTATAATTGAAATAAAGGTCACTGTTCATTCTGCCACCTGTCAGTGTAGGGCATGAGGGCATCTCTGCTATTACTAACTCTTCCCTGCTGGGGGAAGGAAAGTAGCTCTGCCATGGAAACCAGCACATAGCCAGGCTGTGCAAGGTACCCAGGATGGGATGCCGTTCTAAAAGCCAAAGCTGTCTTTAAAGACTTTTGTCTCATCAACAATACCTTAATGCATAGGATGAAATGAAAACTATGAAAAGTCTGAGTTACATGCAGCTTTTAATATTATAAAAATTCTAGTAAAATAATTATGACAATAATATTCACAGTGATCAAGGATAAGACAGAGATAGATAACACTAATCTGTATTCCAAAGATCTCACTACAGTCATCAGTTCTACATCTCCTCTCCTAAACTCTTAAATCATTCAACACTGTCTCCCCTTTTTGCTTTTCAGAGAGGTGCGAATAAATAATGCATTACCTGGAATTCCTTGAGCAGAAAAATCAGTAAGAACAAGTGCTCTGGAGTCAACAAATCAAGACCAGAATAATCAAATCATGAGACAGAGATGATCCCTAGATATACTTTTTAGTATGCATAAGGAATAAAACTTGTCCACATTACTCAACTGCTAGTTTCCAACTAGCATGTGAATAGTTTTATAGATAGATGAAATGATACTTCCCTTTCTCACCTAATCTACCACAAAAAAAAGCAGTGGAGAATATACTTTCATTAAAAAATGATTTTTAACATGGACATAAAGCCTTATTTGCTGTTTACTTTTCATATACGTATATAATTTCATGACTTCTATGATCATCAATTTCTGTCATTTGTGAATTCAAAGTAACACATAAATTGAATTGAAATAAATTTTGAGACAAATTAAGAAATGATATGTGTGTGAATATTAAATGCCGAGAGCGCTTACAGATATGAGGAATATGACAGGTAGAAGTACAAATAAGGGGGATAATACAAGACAACTGTACAGTTGAGAAACAGATGATTATATTAAACTGAAATAGAAAATAACTATTTCCTGAGGGTGGGAAAAATGGATATTACCAAAAGGATGCTATAAACTCAGGATGGCAGTGGTGTAGGCTTCAGAAAGGTTTCAGAGAGGCAAAGGAGGATACAGAAGAATTTGAATGTAGTAAGAAAAAGTGAGAAACTGATTTGATGCAGGATGCAGGATGCTAGGGACTGATGCACGGGGATAATCCAGAGAGAGGGTGTGGGGCGGGAGGGTGGAGGTGGGGGTCGGGATTGGGAGTTCATGTACACTCATGGCTAATTCATGTCAATGTGTAACAAAACGAATACAGTATTGTAAAGCAAAACAAACTAAAAAATAAAAATTAATTTAAAAATTAAAAAAAAAAAAAAAAGAAACTGATGAAATGCGACAAGCCTAGAGGATATCACACTCCTAAGGAATGGGCCGGCGGCCTAGTTCAATAACTACTCAGCCACTGAGAATGCAAGTAGTACTTACAAAGCACTGTTCAAACATACCCGTTCAAGTAATGACAGTGTAGCTTTCAGCGCACCCTCAGGTCGTCCAAAGGGAAAACAGTATCTTTGAAAAAAGGAGGAACAAAAGAGTGAAACATGTAATATCCAAAAATGCTAAATAATTCCCTTTTCCATTACCTGACATTATTGGACAACAGTAAAACGTGGTTAAAAGGGCACTGAGCCATGCAGGAGATTTTTAACTGCTGAAATTTATATAGTCCCATGATTTAAATTTCTTAAAACGGTAAAAGTATAAACCGTGATGAAAGAGATTCTCAGGTTTCAGTGATACAGGTACATCGAAAAATACGGTAATCAAAGCAGAATCCCTAAGGTCCTATAAAGGAAACTTAAAATGCATTTCCTTCTAATTTCTTGTTTAAGTTTTGTTATTCAAATTCTGTGATAAAATCATTTCCCCCACTTCCTCGTGTATTTATGTGTGATTTTAAGATGGAAACCCACACCACATATCTGACTTCTGTGGCAAGCAGGTCCCGGCTCCCCGCCTTTCCTCATATTTGCCGGTCTCCGCTGGTGTCACGGCAGTGCCCCCCAACCCCACCCCTCCCGCCTTCTGCAGCTCTTTTTGCCAGAAGTCATTTATCCAAAGTATTTCTAGTCCCATGTAATCCTCATACACACCGATAACTGGAGGGCAGGCCATGTGGATATTCTGAAATGAGGTTCAGAGCTGGGATGGTGCGTGGGCTCCTCACAAGTCAGCTGCCACATGGTAGGGGCAGGTTTACTGCTTTTTACAAGGGGTCCCTCTTAGGGTCACTTTCCACTCAGAAAGCACAGAATGTCAGCCATTTCATCCTGCAGGAGCACCTCCCTTGTTCAGTTAGGTTCAGCAAAGCCTCCTTCCCTGATCTCTTCCGCTCATCCCACTCCCATCTCAAGATCAAGTGCTTGAGGCAGCTGGGCTATCGTGGCACCATTTTGCTCTGACTTAGACATCTTCACACTAATAACTTGGAAAGTTTACCCATTTCCATGTCTTTTGGCATTACCCAAGGACTTAGTAGACATATTTTCTAAGGTATAATTATCATGGGAATGATTATTTTTCACACTGTAATTTGAAGAGATTTCCCTGCAAAGCACACATAGTTTAAGTTCAAGTTCTTTTACTAGACCCACATTTTACACAGAAAGACTGATTCCTCACAAAGCAGTAGTTGAATTTATATTCAGATTAGGTTTTAGTTTTGTGAAACTTTCATTGGTGTCAGATAAGTGCAAATAAGCGTCATTTAAATCTACCCACTCACATTTCTCTTCAGAACACTGTGCATCATTTCATTTACTGTTAAACTTTTCCTTCATTTAATCTGGCCTCTCTGCACCCTCTTAACCCTCTGCCCCACCCATACATAAAAAATATCACCAATTTATTTTGATAGAGTTCCCTGCCCCCGACTCCCACCCCACTGGTGCTTTTCTTTAGAGTATTAGCAAATTAGGAAAGTAGCTTTAGTCATTTTGTATACTATAAACCTTAATCCATGTTAAATAAAACACAAATTGGGTTCTTGTAGTCCCCTCCTCCAGTTTAAATCTTTTCAGCATATTTGCATAATCCACTCATTGTCTTTCCTATTGTTTATTTCCATTAACCTGTGGGTGACACATTTTATGAATGGAATGTTACTGATCCGAAGATTACATTTAGCATTTCAGGGCTCTGAGGTCCCACTGGGTGTGTTCTGAATTAGCCCATGATGTGTAAATAATTTAACACATTTACAGAGTACAAGTAATCCTGAATCAATAAAATACAGAAAATAACTATACAGAAGCTTAATTAATCCTCACAAAACAAGTTTGAAAAGAAGGGAATCATTTTGTTCTGCTTCTCAGGATAAATACTTTGGGTTTTTACCACTTTGATAGCTCTCTAATAGCTATGCAAAGTGAAAAACACTGAATTATCAAATAAAATTCAACCGAGTTTAATACTTAATCTGAATAAATTAAAGTCACCCTGATTTTCACTTTAGTCAATTAATTACACAGAAATATGAGCCTGCATAGATCTGCCCAATGATTAAACTATTTCTTTTCTTTGAATTTTAAATTAAAAATTGAAATACAGTATCTATTTTTATCAAGGTTACACATGCACATAGCCTAAAAGGAAACTTCTTCTAAGGGGATTTTTATGAAAAACCTAAGTCCGTTTTTGGCAGTTCCATCCCACTTTTCAAGTAATTTCTCTAGGAAAACATGTTCTAAACTTTAAGCTGATTCTTTTGGTATTTAAACGTCATATCCCTGACCTACATGATAACATTTCAAATTTTTAATTTTCCAGTTTTAGATATTATCCTACTAAGTTCCCACAATGAAAGAGAAGTACTTAACTTAAAAAAATAGAATTAGAGGTATAAGTGACATAGAATGAACTGCACATATTTATAAAGTATTCAATTTGATAAATCTTGACAATATGTATGCATGGCATACATGTGTGAACCCATCACGACAACAAATGCAATATTCATATTCATGACCTCCAACGTTTCCTTCCACACCTGGGGCCCAGGCAACTGCTCATTTACTGTCATTTAGTTTATATTTTCTGTAATTCCACGCTAAGAGAAATCATACAGTATGAACTTTTTTAGGTCTGATTTCTCTCAGCTATTTTGATATCCTTTCATGCTGTTGCAATGCATTAACATTTTATTCCTTTTCATTTCTCAGAAGTAATGTAATACATTTTTTATCCATTCTTGGTTGATGGTCACCTGACTTGTTTCCATCTTTTGGCTATTATGAAAATGCTGGTATAAATATTCATATCAAAGTCTTTTTGTGGGTATATGCCATCATTTCTCTTGGGGAAATACCTAAAAGTGGAATAGCTGGGTCATACCTTAGGTGTTTCATTTTTAAAAAATCACAAGCTATTTCACAAAGTGAGTTGTATCATTTTACACTTCTGTCAGTCATTGTGGCTTTAGGTTATAGTTCTCTAAAGAGTAATGATGTTGAGCATATCTTTATCTGCCTTTTCACCATCATACATCTTCAATGAAGTATCTGTCAAAACAACTTTCTATTGGGTTGTTTTATTTCTTATTGTTTTAAGAGTTATTTATAGGGAGTTCCCTGGTGACCGAGGAGTCTAGGCCTTTACTGCTGTGGCCCAGGTTCAATCCCTGGTCAGAGAACTGAAATTCTGCAAGTCAAGTGGTGCAGCTAAAAAAAAAAGTGTTATATTGTTGATAGAAGTCTTTTGAGGAATATGTATTGTATAAATATTTTCTCCCATTCTGAGATTCCCTTACAGCATCTTTGGAAGATCAAAAGTTCTTAATGTTGAAAAATTCAAGGTAACATCTTTTCATTTAGGAATCATGATTTTGGTGTTTCATTTAAGCATCTGTGCTTAGTCCAATGACACAGATTTTGTTTTCTATGTCTATCCATCTTGAATTAAATTTTGGACCAAGTGTGAGGCATAGATCTAGGTTATTGTTTTACATTTGGATATCCAATAGTCTGTTTCATGTGTTGAATAAAGTATACTTTGCAAATTATTTATACATTGTTGAAAATCAACTGACCATATGTACTTGAGTCTATTATTGGACTCTACACAACATTAATTATTGATTTTTGAGTACATGGTCTTGCCTTGCTTTTGATCAAAGGTGGAAAACATTCACTCTTTCTTCCTTGTCTACCATTAAGTATGATGTTTAGTTGTAGGTTTCCCACGATGCCTTTAACAGCTTAAACATATGGCATGCGGTAACAATAATTATTTTAATACTGTTGTTCACTAATTCTATCTTCAGTGTCATTTTCATTTTTGCTTGTACTTATTCTCTTTATTGGTTGTATTTTACTATTTCTTTGTATGCTGAGAATTGCTTTACAATATTGGTGGCTGAAAACTTTTGTCTTCCTTTAAATATTCTTGAATTTTGTTCTGGAAGGCAGTTAAATTACCTGAAAATAGTTTTATTATATGAATCTTGGTTTTAAACCTCCTTAGGAAAGACCACGACAGTGTTTACTCTAGGGCTAATTTTTTCTCCACTACTGAGGCAAAATCATCTGTATTCTACCTGATGCTCATGATTTAGGCTTCTATTTTAGATATTGAAACTGAAACTAGTCCTAGCTCTGTGTAAAGAAATCCCTTATAATCATTTCACATAATTCTTTGCCCAATTTCAAACAGTTTCTTCACAGTGATGCACAGATTATTACTTAGCCGAAGACTCCAGGGGGACCCTCAGCAAATAGCTGTAGGTTTGTCTACTCTCTCCTTTAGAACTTTGAGTTGAAAACTCTGTCTGCCTTATACTTCCTGGACTCTCAGCTCTGTCTTCTCAAGTCAGGGTGTCACTGGGATGTGCCCAGACTCCTCCTTCCTGGATCACAGTCTAGAAACATTGACTTGGTAGTGAAAGTCTCTCCGTCGTGTTCTATTCTTTGTGACTCCATGGACTATACAGTCCATGGAATTCTCCAGGCCAGAATATCCCTTATAATCATTTCACATAATTCTTTGCCCAATTTCAAACAGTTTCTTCACAGTGATGCACAGATTATTACTTAGCCGAAGACTCCAGGGGGACCCTCAGCAAATAGCTGTAGGTTTGTCTACTCTCTCCTTTAGAACTTTGAGTTGAAAACTCTGTCTGCCTTATACTTCCTGGACTCTCAGCTCTGTCTTCTCAAGTCAGGGTGTCACTGGGATGTGCCCAGACTCCTCCTTCCTGGATCACAGTCTAGAAACATTGACTTGGTAGTGAAAGTCTCTCCGTCGTGTTCTATTCTTTGTGACTCCATGGACTATACAGTCCATGGAATTCTCCAGGCCAGAATACTAGAGTAGGTTCAGTTCAGTTCAGTTGCTCAGTGGTGTCCAACTCTTTGCAACCCCATGAACCACAACATGCCAGACCTCCCTGTCCATCACCAACTCCTGGAGTCCACCCAAACCCATGTCCATTGAGTCGGTGATGCCATCCAACCATCTCATCCTCTGTCATCCCCTTCTCCTGCCCTCAATATTTCCCAGCATCTGGGTCTTTTCCAGTGAGTCAGCTCTTGGCATCAGGTGGCCAAAGTACTGGAGTTTCAACTTCAACATCAGCCCTTCCAATGAACACCCAGGACTGATCTCCTTTAGGATGGACTGGTTGGATCTCCTTGTAGTCCAAGGGATGCTCAACAGTCTTCTCCAACACCACAGTTCAAAAGCATCAATTCTTCTGCACTCAGCTTTCTTTATAGTCCAACTCTCACATCCATACATGACCACTAGAGTGGGTAGCCTCTCCCTTTTCCAGGGGATCTTTTCAACCCAGGGATCAAACCCAGGTCTCTCACATTGCAGGTGGATTCTTTACTAGCTGAGCCACAAGGGACGCCCAGGTAAAAGTGAAAGTCGCTCAGTCATGTCTGACTCTTTTCGACCCAGGCCAGAATACCGGAGTGGGTAGCCTTTCCCTTCTCTAGGAGATTTCCCAACACAGGGATTGAACCCAGGTCTCCCACATTGCAGGCGGATTCTTCACCAGCTGAGCCACAACAGAAGTCTGTCCAGCTAGGGGAATTAAAGGGCCTCTTTCATTGTCTTACATTTACTAGCTTTAAAAGCATTTTTCCTCCACATATTTTGTCTTTAAAAAATTGTTTCACGTGGAAGGTAACTATCATCCCATTATTCCATCTTGGATGTGAAGTTGCTTTTTTTAAAGACCACTTTGTACCACCCTAAACATAATTTCGGTTCCTCCTACCCTTCTGATGCAGTTACATCATTTCTGTGGGTTGGATCTAAATTCACTATCTACATTAATTATATAAATGTCCTAGATAACTGAGATGTATTTAATATGATTACGTTCTATGTGCCACTATTTTGTTTTTAATTAATACTTTGCTAAATTTGTCTCTTTTAATTTCATTTTTATATACTTAGTTTAATACAACTTCTCTTGTCATGTTAAAATATCTCCGTGGTCTGTCACTTTGACCTACTTGAAGAATTTTCTGACCTGCTCTGGTCAGAACTATTTCCTTTCTATGCCCAACTCCACTTTGGGAGTCTTTACTAGCTACCACTATGAAGAGTCCTTCCTCTCTCACATTGATTTCCTGTTGCAGGCATCTTAATTCTCCCTCTTTGTCTTGGTAAATTTCATTCTCCAGAAAGAGAATATGGGAAGCACGTGTTTTCAAAGTATCATTATTTTATGATATCCTGAAAATATCATTATCCTACCACTACCCTTAATGGCTTCCCTGGTGGCTCAGACAGTAAAGTGTCTGCCTACAATGCAGGAGACCTGGGTTCGATTCCTGGGTGGGGAAGATCCCCTGGAGAAGGAAATGGCAACCTACTCCAATATTCTTCCTTGGAAAATCCCATGGACAAAGGAGCCTGGTAGGCTACAGTCCATGGGGTGGCAAAGAGTCGAACATGACTGAGCAACTTCACTTTCTTCTTTTTCTTCTATCCTTAATGGAGACATTAACTAGTTAGAATTTTAGGCTGGAAATAATTTTTTTCTCAGAATTGTGAAGTCACTGATGCATTGTTTTCTGAATATCAATACTGCTCCTCCCATCAAAATGAAAGCTAAAGAAAAGGATAATTAAAAAAAATTTGTTCACTGCCTGGCACATAGTAGGCTTTAATAAGTTATTGTATGTGTCAATGTAATTTTTTAAGTTATCACATAAGATGTTAATTTTCGGTGAACCTGGGAGATGCATATACAGGAAATTTCTGTCCTCTCTCTGCAATACTTCTGTAAATATAATTTCAAAATAAAATATTAAATAAATGTACAAAACAAACAAAAAACTGTTGTGAATAAATCAGTGTTGCTGCTGCTGCTGCTGCTAAGTCGCTTCAGTCGTGTCCGACTCTGTGCGATCCCATAGACGGCAGCCCACCAGGCTCCCCTGTCCCTGGGATTCTCCAGGCAAGAATACTGGAGTGGGTTGTCATTTCCTTCTCCAATGCATGAAAGTGAAAAGTGAAAGTGAAGTCATTCAGTCATGTCCAACTCTTAGTGACCCCATGGACTGCAGCCTACCAGGCTCCTCCGCCTGTGGGATTTTCCAGGCAAGAGTACTGGAGTGGGTTGCCATTGCCTTCTCCCAAATCAGTGTTGAGAAGTAATTTTGATTCTTTTTGTGCTTTAGGACCTGCACTTTTATGTCCAAGATTGTGAAAATTCATAAGAACATACTCTAATGAGTGTCTATTTTAATTCATTGTGCTTGGTACTCAATGAACTCTTTTAACCTGAACATTTATGTCTCTTAATTCTGGAAAATTGTTTCAAATAACTTTATTGATAATTTCCTACCTTCAGCCTTAACTGTTTCTGGAATTCCTATTATTTATGATGATGAAATCATGGGAAAAATATCAATAACTTCAGATATGCAGATGACACCACCCTTATGGCAAAAAGTGAAGAAGAACTAAAGAGCCTCTTGATGAAAGTGAAAGAGGAGAGTGGAAAAGTTGGCTTAAAGCTCAACATTCGGAAACTAAGATCATGCCATCCGGTCCCATCACTTCATGGCAGATACATGGGGAAACAGTGGAAACAGTGGGTGACTTTATTTCTCAGGGCTCCCAAATCACTGCAGATGGTGACTGCAGCCATGTAATTAAAAGACACTTACTCAAACCTACACAGCATATTAAAAAGCAGAGACATTACTTTGTCAACAAAGATCCGTCTAGTCAAGGCTATGGTTTTTCCAGTGGTCATGTATGGATGTGAGAGTTGGACTATAAAGGAAGCTGAGTGCTGAAGAATTGATGCTTTTGAACTGTGGTGTTGGAGAAGACTCTTGAGAATCCCTTGGACTGCAAGAAGAGCCAACCAGTCTATCCAAAAGGAGATCAATCCTGGGTGTTCATTGGAAGGACTGATGTTGACATTGGAACTCCAATACTTTGGCCACCTGATGTGAAGAGCTGACTCATTAGAAAAGACCCTGATGCTGGGAAAGACTGAGGGCAGGAGGAGAAGGGGACAACAGAGGATGAGATGGTTGGATGGTATCATAGACTCAATGGACATGGGTTTGGGTGGACTCCAGGAGTTGGTGATGGACAGGGAGGCCTGGTGTGCTGCGGTTCATGTGGTTGCAAATAATTGACACCACTGAGTGACTGAACTGAACTGAATGATGATGAAATGCCTAAGCCAATCCTTCATTTTTCCTGTCTTTGTAGAGCTGTCCCTCAGTATCTGTGGGGAATTGATTCCAGGATCCCCATGGATGTTAAAATCCACAGATAATCAATTCCTTTATATAAAGTGGTGCAGTACAGTCGGCCCTGTATACGTGCAGATTCAACTAATCCAAATCAACAGAGCCAGGGATGTGAAACCTTAGGACAGGAAGGGCCAACTGTATTCCTATTTTCCAACCCTTCTCACTCTCCTACTTTTTGGAAGGTTTCATTAACGTAATTTCTCAGTATTGTGTACATATTGTTTGTGTCATCTGCATCAATTTATAAGAGCTCTTATTTTTCCGTAAGATTTTTTAAATCTTGTTTTTGTTTTATAAATACTCTATATTCTCAAATCTCTCTGAATATATTAATAATAGATTCCCACCACCTCCTGCACCATTTTTTCCCCCCATATAGTCTGTTTTTTCCCCAAGTTGCTGTTTTGTATTATTTGTTTGGGCTTTGAGTCCTACAGAAAATACTTTCCTCAAATATCTGAAGCCTTACCTTGGCTTTCTGATCATTTTCAAAACTTCGTTATTAAATAACTGAACAGAAGCTATACACACCTAGGTGGGTATGTGTATACTGTGGTCTTCGCTGAGAGGGACTAGAGCTGAGCTGTTTTGTGGGAGTCTTTATTTTTCACAGCTTTAGGTCTTTTCTCTTGGTCTAGTCAGAGTCCCAGTGGAAGACACTTATAATATGTATGGAAGGCGTAAGCCTGTTTGCCTGCCTGCCAGCATTTTGGGTGCCAAGTGCGTGAAGTGGAAGGAGAAGGCTGTGATTCTCAGATTTCAGAATAAACATTTATTTAATCCCCACGTTTCTATACAATCCCGAACTCCAACTGTGCCTGTTTCCTCCCCTCCTCCACCTCCGCCCAGGTATCCTCTAATTTTACCCTCTCTAGGGAAAAAGCCCGCAGTGCTCTGCTAGGGAAGGGGAGGGGCAGCAGCCTAGCTGATGAGTTAGAAAAGAGATCTGGGGATCTAAGTGTGTCTTAAGCAGATTTATAGCAAATCATCCTAGTCTTAATTTCCAGGAGGGTTTACAACTGGCAGTTCCAAATGTTTTGGCGATCGTATGACATAAATCAGATTGCTTCTTTCTTTTTTCCTACTTCCAGTTTATGATCCAGTTTTTCCTGGGTGGCTAAATGAGATACCACCCATTCATCTGATTTCCACATTTTAAACTTTTTTTTTATGTTTTTTTTTTCCTCTTTTATTCTTGTCTTTGTAGGTTTCTATCTTCTGAAAAATACTGTTCTGTTGTTTTGGTTAGGTTCTGTTAGGAAGCTGAGCCAGACATGCATTTAACCTGCTGTCTTTAACCGAAGTCCCTCATTTCTGTTTAATTTAATTTGCGTTATTTTATCTGTGTCTTTGAAATTCATTTCTGAAACACAGTTGGGCCTGAATAAATTTTTTATGCAAGAGCTATTAATAGTACTCTGGTTACTTTAGTGTGAGTTGATAAGTAATTTATGTTCTGTCTAAATTTTAATGTATTGATAAATGGCTAAGGAAGATCATTTGATAGAATCCTTAGGAAAATCTACATGGATAATTTAAATATGCTTCCAAACTTGTCTATATGGAAACCTAAAATTTCCTGTTTTATTTTAACCTCATTTGCTCTCATCCAGTTTTCTATGGGCTCAGGAAAAACAAAACCCATAAAATTTATACAAACTGTACATATATCAAAAGCGAATATAAAAGTCAGCCCAAAATATCTAGAGAAGTTTGGTTTAGCTCTTATCTTTAGTATATCAAAGAAATAAAAATGAAAAAGAATTTGAGTACATCTTTACAGACTTTACACAGAAAAGTGGAGAAATAAAACCGTAAGAGAGAGGAAATGAATACAATAAATGATGTGGGCAATAGTCACTCTGCTGGCTCAGATGGTAAAGAATCTGCCTGCAATGCAGGAGACTTGGGTTCAATCCCTGGGTCAGGAAGATCCCCTGGAGGAGGAAATGGCAACACACTCCAGTATGCTTGTCTTGAAAAAAATCCCATGGACAGAGGAGCCTGGCAGGCTATAGTCCACGGGGTCGTAAAGAGTCGGACACAACTGAGCAACTAACACTTTCACACTTCCCAACTCCTGCTGTGGTGGTAGGCCCCTGGTGGGCTGGTTCTGACCAGGTGGACTCAATCATGGTGGTCCCAGGGCTTGTCAGTGAGTAAGCACCTAGTGCATGGGCTTCCTCTGGCCCCTGGGTTGCGTTAAGGACCGGGCCTATGACCTGTCCAGGGCAAATGAGATATGACAGGTGGTTTGCCAGGATTTTCTAAGGCAACTTTACATCTTAAGAGAGAATCACAGAAAAAGAGAGCCTCTGCTAGTTCCCTTTAAACCTCCATGGATGAATGTGAGGCCAAGGAATTCCTGGTCTTGCTACACATCTAGGGCTAAAGCTACCCTATGAAAAAAGAGAGTCATGTGAGAAACACAAAGAAATGGAGCTCTGGTTACTAAATTCAGCCTGTATCGAAGTTGACCTTATCTGAGAGCTGCATGTAAGTGAATATATGCATCTATTTGATTAGACCAATATGAGGTGAACTGTTACTTGCATATGAGAGCACTACTGCAAATAACCATGGAGACTTATATAGTTCCTGATGCAGATGTTTAACTGAATGATGAGCTGTGTCTCAATAATGCCAACAACAGAAAAACGATATATGTTCATTAAATGACGTACACAATGAATATAATGGTGTCTATACAGCCTGAAAGATACTAATTTTGGCAGCAAATGCATAAATATCCTCTGCAAATGTGTTTGCTAATGTGAATTAATTGGCCTTTTGGACAGAATAATTCTCATAATTCTCCAATAATTCTGTCTCATGCATAGCATTTCTAAATACAGCACTGAATGACTGGCCCAGGCCCAATTATCCTGACAAAGTAAATCCTCCCTTATTCATGTACCTTAAGTTGGAGGTACCAGCTCCAGCTGAAATCACTAATACAGGGAAACAGATGAATAGCATATCCTATGATAATTTTTTCCTTCAGGATCATTTTAAAAAATCACAGAGTCTAAGATTTTCATATTACAAATAAGGAAACTGAGACTCAGAGCAGCCATACATTGTTCACATGGTTAAATCACAGTGTTTTCAAACTGTTGAGGGCAATATTAACTAAATTTATTTTTCAGTAAGTTCATATGAAATGATTCCAAGTTATACACCCACAACATGACAGACGTGCTATAAGATACAATGCATTGACATGGCAGCATTTTATAGGATCTAACGATGAGAGTAATAGAAAAAGGCATCATTCTGTTTGTGACTGTTAAGTTCTATTAAGCCCTCTATAATTAGGGAAAAAAGGAATATTATAAAGATATTATCTTTCATCCTGCAAATGTTTCTTAGTATTAGTATTTCAATTTTTTGACTGAGAAACTGTGCCAGGTGCACGGTGGTCTGTATTCTCACAGAATGTAAATAAAAGGATAACTAAGGACTTGAGAAATGTATGTCCTTAGTAGGTGATGGGTGACTAGGGCATAGTACAGATGATGAACAATAAAAGACTTCAGGTTTTCCACTCTCTGTTGGAATAAATGAGAAAGTCTCCTTGCCTGGTGACGCAGGAGGAGGGGGTAGACGTGCCCAGAGCTGACGGAACAGCTTATGCAAAGCTGAGAAGACAGTGTGAGTGGAATGGATATTGCAGGGGGTGGGGGCTACCTAATGAGCTGTGGAAATTGAAAAGGCAGGCTGAGAAGGAGACCACAGATGGAGTAATGTGTAGATCATACCTTGCAAGCAATGGAGGAGAAGCTAACTGATAGTTCTTGAGCAGCAGTAGAACAACATAATCCACATTTGTAGGAGATTAGAAGATTGAGTGAATTAAGCAGGCAAACATTTATACTAATGGAGTATATACCTGAAATGGCTTATCTGATTCTCTAAAAGGGAAGAGAGTCTTTCCTTTATCTCCTCAAATCTCTCTTTTTCTTCCACTGAAACGGTTCCAATTCCATCAGGCCTGAAAAAAAAGCAGAATCAGTAATTTTAGTGATAGAAAATGAATATATTTTATATTTTTCTATTTCTGTGAAAAATCAAAATCATAAAGGAAAATGCACATTGGTTCACAGTATACATAAAGCTTATGTCTACAGTGAAATTTTATTGGAGGTGTTTGCAGTTGTTTGCTCCATATTTTGACCTGGAATGAATGGAAGGCATTTATTCTCTTTTAGAGAGCCTTCAAGGCAAAGAATAACAATAAATAGTTTGCAGATCCAGAAAACAATAACTAGTCCTTGAGAATGGCAATGAAAAGTGTTTTATAGTGATACCAAACAGTTGACCGATTAAATATCCTGAATGGAATTATTATAAAGAATATACTGAAGTAAGCTAAAATGTCTTAACTGCTTCTCTTCCAAATAAAATTTGAGCTAATGTGAAATTAGAGATTTAATTTTAATTGCTATAAGGAAAAGACATTTTGGATATGTGTAGTGATTTACTGCTCTTTTTTTAAAAGTATAAATTAAATAGAAACATTTGAATGAAAACACACAGAGAAGACAATCTACCTATGTTTCAAGATTTTTGTGCTTAACCAAATATGCTTATGAAACAAAGGTGATGACCAAACATAAGTATTCTTTTACTAAGAGATTAGAACTGAAAATATAAAATATACCTAATAGCATGGATTCAGAATTTATTCTGTATCAATTTAAGTATCTGGTAGTATAGCACTCATCTAAAATTTTCAATATGTGAATTTAACTGTCTTTGTTAAAAACAGAGGAAAAGATACAGGACTTTTTCATTAACTTTACATATTTATACAGTTCAACAAAATGAATCTTTCACATTTCTTAGCACCAATCATTCTTTGTCCAATTATTTTTTTAAGATTATATTTTAATTCCCAAAGACTTATCATTTGAACTAATTTTTAATGTTTATGTATAAAATAGGCAGAAATGAGGATTATGAAAAAATGGATATTAAAAATAACTTTCCCAACAAGATTTGTATTTTCTGTTCCAACTGTTTTCTACCAAAGGATCTATGCATATGTGTGTGTGCATTTTTGATACATATAAACTAGTCAAGTAGGATAAAAGCAATTAATTCTTTTTTTTAATTGATTTTTATTTTTTAGTTTGTTTTGCTTTACAATACTGTATTCGTTTTCCTCTTTTTGAAGACAATGTTCTGCTTTTCTGGATGCCTTATGTCCTCTGCTCACATTCAGAAGCTGCCCTGTAGAATTTACCCAGCGTTGAGATGTTCTTTTGATGAATTTGTGCGGGAGAAAGTGGTCTCTCCGTCCTATCTTAGGTGCCCCCCCAACAAAAGCAATTAATTCTAAGATTATACCTGAATCAGACTGGCTTAAAGACCTTCTATTCATATAGAAAAAACAGCTATCAGTAAAGTCTGAGAATTTTTTTGTAAAATAGAGTAAATAATTTATTATTTCAGAAAGTTGTATCCTGCTTGAATTTATGCTTTGAAAATATTACCTACAATTATATTTCATTCTAATCCGTCAAAATGCAGTTTGAAAGTTAACTGAAAAAAAAAAAACTAATGGTAAAATATTGGTCTTTCAAAATTTTTAAGAAGAAAAAAGAAAGTCTGATTTTAAATTCTGGACCAATGAACTATGAGCTAAGCCCAATGGTTTATAATAATTTAACAATGGATTTTTTCACATGTTTCAGTTCAGTTCAGTCGCTCAGTCGTGTCAGACTCTTTGTGGCCCCATGAATCGCAGCACGCCAGGCCTCCCTGTCCATCACCCACTCCTGGAGTTCACTCAGATTCACGTCCATTGCGTCAGTGATGCCATCCAGCCATCTCATCCTCTGTCGTCCCCTTCTCCTCCTGCCCTCAATCCCTCCCAGCATCAGAGTCTTTTCCAATGAGTCACTTTGGAGTTATTACCTATCGAGCAAATAACAGCACAAAACCCAGACTATAACCTAAGAATGACTATTACCAATGATCACAGAAGTTGAACTGGAGAGTTTTATCTATATAATTCATTAATTTGGGAATTTGGGTAGACAAAAACTGTTAACTACATTATGTTATTATTAATACATAGCATAAAAACTCTTACCACCAAGTTGTAGGTGATTATTTCACTAAATATACCTATGCAAACTTGATGAAAAAGAGCAGAGCCCTCTGTTCTGATGACTGACACAGCCCTTGATCTGGCTCTCTGACGGATGCCATGTGATTACATTTGAGTGAATTTTACTGTTTGTTTCAACTATCCAAGGAGACTAATCCACAGTGATAGACTATGTCGCCAGGTGATATGGAGGTTCATGGGGGTACATCACCTGCCTGACTGAATACAGCCAGGGGTTCAGTCAGTAAGGAGTGAGAAAGTTAGTCATCTTCACTGAGATACAGACGGTTATCATACTGAAGGGCTGTCATTTTACTGAGCTTATTAATAAATTAGGTACACATCTGACAGGCTAAATACATTTTATATTTTGGACCTGCTCTTATTCACATGTCTTTATTTTAGTGTATGTCAGTGAGTGAAAGTCACTCGGTGGTGTCCAACTCTTTGAGATCTCATGAATTGTAGCCTCCCAGAATCTTCTGTCCATGGAATTCTCCAGGCAAGAATACTAGAGTGGGTAGCCATTCCCTTCTCCAGGGGAATCTTCCCAACCCAGGGATCAAACCCAGGTCTCCCACATTGCAAGTGGATTCTTTACCATCTGAGCTACAAGTGAAGATCCAAAATACCAGACTATGTACTAAATATCAGGTGTATGAAATGACTTTCTGTATCTAAAATATTGAGGCTAAATGGCAACTTTGCTGTACTCAAGCCTCAATGTAACAACTCCTTCTAAAATTCTTCTTCCCAGGAAATGCAAATACTTCTGTGTCATTAATATCTTCTTGTCATCATTGTTATTAAAACAAAAACAGTAATGATCAATGCACTGGGTACTGTGCTGTTTTATACGTATAGTAACATAGGCTGAACATAGGAATCTTCTCTCTAGTCCCCAAGAGAGGAGGCTATTGAGGCTCAGGGAGGTTAGGTGACTTCCTTAAGGTCACACAGCTTGTAAGGACAGGATCCTGGACTTGAATCTAGGTCTCCTACATTCCAAATCCAGGGTTTTTAGTGCTCATGCATTATTGTCTTTCCTTTTTTTTTTTTCCTACATCATGAGGCATGTGGGATCTTAGTTCCCCACCCAGGGATCAAACTTGTGCCTCCCACAGTGGAAGCAGGGAGTCTTAACCACTGGACTTCCAGGGCAGTCTTAACCACAGGACTTCCTCTATGTTTAAAAAGAAAATACAGAGCAATAAAAGAAACCGCTAATAAAAAAAGGAAGCTTGGAACTTCTTTTCAGTTTCAGTTCAGTTGCTCAGTTGTGTCTGACTCTTTGCGACCCTGTGAACCGCAGCAGCCAGGCCTCCTTGTCTATCACTAACTCCTGGAGTTCACCCAAACCCATGTCAATTGAGTCAGTGATGCCATTTAACCATCTCATCCTTTGTCGTCCCCTTCTCTTCCTGCCCTCAATCTTTCCCAGAATCAGACTCTTTTCTAATGAGTCAGCTCTTTGCATCAGGTGGCCAAAGTATTGGAGTTTCAGTCTCAGCACCAGTCCTTCCAATGAATATTCAGGACTGATTTCCTTTAGGATGGACTGGTTGGATCTTCTTTTAGTCCAAGGGACTCTCAAGAGTCTTCTCCAACACCACAGTTCAAAAGCATCAATTTTTCAGCACTCAGCTTTCTTTATAGTCCAACTCCCAAATCCATACACGACCACTGGAAAAACCATAGCCTTGTCTAGACGGACCTTTGTTGAGAAAGTAATGTCTCTGCCTTTTAATATGCTATCTAGGTTGGTCATAACTTTTCTTCCAAGGAGTAAGTGTCTTAATTTCATGGTTGCAGTCACCATCTGCAGTGATTTTGGAGCCCAGAAAAATAAAGTCAGCCACTGTTTCCACTGTTTTCCCATCTATTTGCCATGAATTGATAGGACCAGATGCCATGATCTTCGTTTTCTGAATGTTGAGCTTTAAGCCAACTTTTTCACTCTCCTCTTTCACCTTCTTCAAGAGGCTTTTTAATTCTTCACTTTCTGCCATAAGGGTGGTGTCATCTGCATATCTGAGGTTATTGATATTTCTCCCAGCAATCTTGATTCCAGCCTGTGCTTCCTCCAGCCCAGTGCTTCTCATGATGTCCTCTGCATATAAGTTAAATAAGCAGGGTGACGATATACAGCCTTGATGTACTCCTGTTCCTATTTGGAACCAGTCTGTTGTTCCATGTCCCGTTCTAACTGTTGCTTCCTGACCTGTATATAGGTTTCTCAAGAGGCAGGTCAGGTGGTCTGGCATTGTCATCTCTTTCAGAATTTTCCACAGTTTCTTGTGATCCCCACAGTCAAAGGCTTTGGCACAGTCAATAAACAGAAATAGATGTTTTCCTGCAATTCTCTTGCTTTTTCAATGATCCATTGGATGTCACGCTTATTCACATCACACATTTTCTGTTACTTGTATAAGGCAGAGAGCTTAAATATCACTGCAATTTAAAACACCTACTATCACATCAGTAACTCAGTTAAAACAGACGTTAACAAAGGAAATCCTAAAATTTGCTCTCTCATACAGCATAGGTACTCATAGAAGCCTTGAGAGAGATTCAAACCAGTCATATTTAGGAACATTTACCTAGTAGATTCAGGGTAAGAGGAGATTTAAAATACAATAGTTTTACAAGCTCAGTTTATAAATTGTCAGCTACACGTTCAAAACCTATTCAGAACTGACTATCCCGACCACTTCTGCTGCTGTCATTTGTCACAGGCTCTCCCCCGAGTATGACTACAGCAAACATGGTCTCTTTCAGTCTTTTCTTTATCAGAGTATTGGCTGCACACCACTGTGAGCCATTTACAAGCAGAAGTCATATCCCTGCAGAGGTAACGCTCACCATAAAAGCCAAAAGCCCACTCTGCTCTTCTCTGCCTGCTCAAGGCAAGTCCCTTCACTGCAGCCATGCTGGCCTCCCTGCCCAACCTGCCAAACACAGGAAGCACACTGTGCCGCATGGCCTTTCACGTGAAGCTTCCACCGCCCAGCAGCCTTTCCCTAGGCACACACGTGGCTTTCTCACTTCCTTCATTCTCTAGTGACATGACTCAGGATTAATGAGGTCATCGCTAACCCAAGAGTGTCATCTCCCATTTCCACAGGCCTCTTGATTGTTTGCCATTGTATATTAGATGACTGATGTCGTCTAACATGGTATACATTTGTCTCCTCTGTGCTGTACTAATGCCCTGAACAGTAGCTGGCATATGGTTAACATTCAATATATAAATGCTAAAAATATGAATGAGTGCAATGTAGAATAGAAAATATCAGCTATATAGGACTATAAGAATTCATGAATTAATAATATCACATATATTATTACTTATTAGTATAATATGGCATGTACTATTTGGAATGTCTTCATTATGTAACAGTAGTTAAAACAGGAAATTTTTGAAAAGCAAACAGTAGCAGGAATTATAGTCAAGAATTCTGGGTAAAAAGATCTCTAACAAAAGTTACTGTGAATTTATACTAAGCAGAAAATCTTTAGTGTTTACCTAAACACTATTATTAGTCAAATGAAGTGCTTTAAATCTTAAGAGATTATTTTTCCTGAGATAATACAAGTAAAAATAACATTGCCTCTTTGACATTGACAATAATGATGTTAAAATGTGGTTATTTAAAATTCTAACAAAGAAGACCAGTTTTCTAATTTGAATGTTAACTGGGGTTTAACTCTCTGCTTAATATATTAAAGTGGTTCCAATGAGAAGGAAGGGCGTGCTCATGTACCAAGAGTTAATATATACTTTCATTTTTTCCTGAGGTCTGTAGTTATTGAAGTTACATGATTTTAATAAAAATAGAGTGTTAGGAGAAAGAAGTGTAAGATATGAATAAATTATAAAGCATAGTTCAATAGTAGATATACTTTTTAAAATAAAAGCAAAATTATATAGCAAAATTGAAAAAATAAAAAGATCTTTTATTTAAAAAAAAATAAAATAAAATAAAAGATACTGTCAAATGACATAGAACTTCTTTCTGGTATTACATAAAAAGCGGTTGAATGCCACAAGCAGTTGCATCTATGTTAATTATTACCTGAAAGATTCTTAAAAAACAATCATATAACAGAACCTTCTGCCATTCATTCATGCTTAGCAGGCTGATCTTACATCTGTCCATGGGTCATATTCTGTTTGCACAGAAGCCATTACGGGTGCACATGTGCATGCCTGTGTGTACACACATACACACAGAATACCTTTTTTGAAGGGCAGATTCATCCAAATAATAGATCCTATACACATATTAAGGCCTGTAAAATTAATTTTACTCAATTCCTTCCTGAACTGAGCAATTTTATATTTGTACTATCCATCAGTCTGGCACATTAAGCACTTTAAGCAAACAGAACCCTTTCTGTATATGTGACACCTTGTCATGATTACCAATTCCTTCCAGAATGAGCACAACATAAACTCTAAGTGAGGTGGTGGTGTAGTCACTAAGTCCTGTCTGACTCCTGCGACCCCACGGACTATAGCCCGCCAGGCTCCTCTGTCCAGGGGATTTCCCAGGCAAGAATATTGGGGTGAACGGCCATTTTGTTCACCAGGGGATCTTCCCAATCCGGGGATTGAACTCGGGTCTCCTGAATTTGTAAGGCCTCCTCAGACAGCCATTTTGCTTATTCCTTGGAAGAAAAGTTATGACCAACCTAGATAGTATATTCAAAAGCAGAGACATTACTTTGCCAGCAAAGGTCCATCTAGTCAAGGCTATGGTTTTTCCTGTGGTCATGCATGGATGTGAGAGTTGGACTGTGAAGAAGGCTGAGCGCAGAAGAATTGATGCCTTTGAACTGTGGTGTTGGAGAAGACTCTTGAGAGTCCCTTGGACTGCAAGGAGATCCAACCAGTCCATTCTGAAGGAAATCAACCCTGGGATTTCTTTGGAAGGAATGATGCTAAAGCTGAAGCTCCAGTACTTTGGGCACCTCATGCGAAGAGTTGACTCATTAGAAAAGACCTTGATGCTGGGAGGGATTGGGGGCAGGAGGAGAAGCGGACGACAGAGGATGAGATGGCTGGATGGCATCACGGACTCGATGGACATGAGTCTGAGTGAACTCCAGGAGTTGGTGATGGACAGGGAGGCCTGGCGTGCTGCGATTCATGGGGTCACAAAGAGTCAGACACGACTGAGCGACTGAACTGAACTCCTGAATTACTGCAGTCTCCTGCATCGCAGGCCGATTCTTAACTGACTGAGCCAAGGTCTAAAGTGAGGCAGGTGCTCTGAAAAGACAACTGCAGAACAAGAGGGAGGCACAGTATTACCCATCCATTTTCGATCATCTCTGATGGCCTTTGGGGTAGTTCAGGTAATAAATTAGTTTCCATGAAGGGAAAGGATGATTCCACTTATTTCAAGAAAGATCTGAGAGGAAAAGAGTGCAGAACTGGGTTGCAGAGTTGGGTATTTGAGCAGAAGACAAAATATCACAGACGGGACCTGCCTAAATGTTCAGACATGGACTAGTCAGGTAGCTTTCCTTCCCTTGACAGGACAGCAGACAGTTTATGTGTTTTGTAGCCCTTTTCTCAGTATCATACATTTCAGAGGCCTGTAAGACCAATACAAATTCTGGCATTTTAATATCCATTTTATCTGCACAAATTTAAGTAAAGCTGATTTACCAGCTACCACCGTATTTTAAGGAGCAACAGTTCTGTGACAAACCCCAACAAAAAGGGTGAAACAGCCCATGTATTTTATTTTTGAATACCAAAAATCATGAGAACTTGTTGGAGGTTCTGAGTGCAACCGTGAGGTCTGAGAAGGTTGACAGTAAAGGAATCGGTTTAATTTGCTTTAATGGTGCATCCCGGAATTATTCAATCATGGGATCTTTCCACAATTACCACTTAAAAAACACCATTTGGGGACGAGGAGCATTTGTGCTATTACTCAATGAAAACCATAACATCTCTATGATTATTTTCTTTCTTTTTATAATTTTTTTAGAATTTATTTTTGGCTGTGTTGGCTCTTTGTTGCTGCCCTTGGGCTTTCTCTAGTTGCAATGAGTGGGGGTCACTCTCTAGTTGCGCTGCTCGGGCTTCTCACTGCAGTGGCTCCTCTTGTTGCAGAGTAAGGGCTCTAAGGCACGTGGGCTTCAGTAGTTGTGGCATGTGGCCTCAACAGTTGCAGCTCCCTGGCTCTACAGCACAGACTCAGCAGCTGAGGCACATGGGCTTAGTTGCTCCAAGGCATGTGGGATCTTCCCAGACCAGGGATTGAACCCACGTCTCCTGCATTGGCAGATGGATTCTTTATTACTGAGCCACAAGGTCAGACCTATGGTTACTTCCTTAACCACTTCCATCATCAGAGCAGCATTTGGATACGTAAAGGATAAATGTGTCCTTTGCTTTATAATCTCTGCAGTGGGCATACCACCTGCAACAGAGTGCCTGGGAAATCTGTCAGTTGAATAAATACCCCAGGAATTAATACTGCATAGAAAAGTCTGGTAAATTGATAAGATTTCCTTTCCCCTCCTCACACACCTTTTCCTTCCTCAACTCCTCAGGGAAGTTTGCTTATCTTGGGCAGTCTGGTGGTTTGTGGTAAAAGATATTTCACAAGTAAAGAGTAGGCAAATGATAAAGTTCATGGTGCCTCTGAGTTTCTTACTGGCTGCTTTTCACCTGGCCTCTCTGATGAAGGATATATGACATCCTGGCTTCCACCAGAGAGAGTGAGAAGGGCAGAGACACCTGGAGGGTGGTCTTTCTGAATTGTCAATTCTGCCTGCAGCACAGCAGGTAAAAGTCACTTTGTACTTCATGTATTTCCCACCAATATCCATTTGTGAACAGAATGAAAAAAAAAAAGAGAAAGACACAGTGCGAGAATGAGAAATGGTGGAAGCTGACGGAGAAAACAGTAACCTCTCATTTTTCTTCTCTAACCTATAATGCCTCCTATTGTTTCAAACAAAAGGATGTATCACTTAGATGGTCATATAATACATAATCAGTGTTCTTTCACTTCCCTTGAAATTTTAAATATCTAGAAGCAGATATTAATTCTATACCTATACATTCCCTGAAATAGAAGAAACCAATTTTCTAGGTGCAAATATCTTGGAAATGAAATTTAAAAATCATATTCTCTTTTTCCAAAGGCTCCTCCATCCTAATCCTTTCCATATTTGAATTTCCAACTGTATGCTATTTTCTTTGGAGGTTTTAGATACTTCTACAAAAAGAGCAGGAATTTGACACTATGAAGATATGCAATTTTGTGACTTAGTTTTTATGGTAAAGTAGGAGAAGGCAATGGCACCCCACTCCAGTGCTCTTGCCTAAAAAATCCCATGGATGGAGGAGCCTGGTAGGCTGCAGTCCATGGGGTCGATAAGAGTCAGACACGACTGAGCGACTTCACTTTCACTTTTCACTTCATGCCCTGGAGAAGGAAATGGCAACCCACTCCAGTGTTCTTGCCTGGAGAATCCCAGGGACGGGGAAGCCTGGTGGGCTGCTGTCTATGGGGTCACACAGAGTCGGACACGACTGAAGCAACTTAGCAGCAGCAGTGATAGACAGGCAGGTAAAGGATAGTTATCAAGTATGTCATAACTGGCCTCTCCTAGAACCAAACTAAAATCATTATTGCACACAATTCTTGAGTTAAAGAAAATTAAAATATTAAGAGGATTTTAAAATAAAAATAAAGAGAATTAATGTTAACAGTGTTCTCTGATATAAGTATTATATCTAATCAATACCTAATATTATTTTCAAAAATAACTTTTTAAAATTAAAGAACTATATATACATCACAATTTTGGAGAATTCAGAAAAACACAAAGACCAAAATTTTTGTAAATGCCCCAATTAGAAACAACTGGTAATGCCATTTTGTAAATGTAACACAGTCTTCTTTCTATAAATCTATACATATAATGCACATTCTGATGTGTAATTTGATTCTTTTAATGAAGTATAAACATTTTCTCACATCATTTAAATATCCTAAGATATGCTTTTTAATGAAAGTATGATATTTCATCATATGGATATACCACAATCTATTTATCCAATATTCCATTAGTAGAAATTTAGACTTTTTCCATTTTTTATGACCATAAATACTGCTGCAATAACCAATCTTACAATACATATTTTTAACCTCTGATTGTTTCATTGGGATAAATTCCTGAAAGTATATTGTTGGGTTAAATAGTACTGTGGATCAAAATGCATTTCCCTAAAAATTCATAAGCTGTAGTCCCAACCCTCAATATTACTTGTATTTGGAGACAGGTCTTTTAAGTAGTACTTAAGGTGGAATGAGGTCTTAGGGATGGAACACAGATCTGCTTGGATTGGTTGCTTTGTTAAAGAGGAAGAGTGAGTCTTTCTCTCTCTCTCCTGTAAGAACACAGAGAGAAGGCAATCATCTGCAAATTAGGAAGAGGTCCTCCTCAGAACCCAAGCACGCTGGCATCCTGAACTCAGATTTCTAGTCTCTGGAACTGTTAGAAAATACATTTCTGTTCTTTAAGCCACGTAGTCTATGATATTTTGTATGGTAGCCTGTGTTAGGACAAAGAAGATGACATTTGCAGGCATTTGATATATATTGCAAAACTGCTTCTTAAGAAAGCACTTATCAGCTTACATTCTGACCCATTGCACATGGAATTATTAATTTCCCTCTAACCTTATCAACTGTGGTCTTTTATCATTTGTTATAATCACTTTCAATTATATATATATAAGGGTATTTCACACGTAGTCTATGATATTTTGTCATGGTAGCCTGTGTTAGGACAAAGAAGATGACATTTGCAGGCATTTGATATATACTGCAAAACTGCTTCTTAAGAAGGCACTTATCAGCTAACATTCTGACCCATTGAACATGGAATTATTAATTTCCCTCTAACCTTATCAACTGTGGTCTTTTATCATTTGTTATAATCACTTTCAATTATATATATAAAAGGGCATTTCATTGTTTTAAGTCATTGATTTCTATGCACCAAAATGACATAATCTTGATGGTTATATGGGGTCTTTCCAAGGGCCATAAAATTCACTGTAATTGATTCATTAAGAACACTTAATTGTGAGCTGTATTTATGAAGTATTCCAATATGTCACCTATAAAATCTGTAAATAGATGGTTCAATGTCATTCATTTAACTTACTCAACGAATATTTACTGAGTACTGGCCAGGTCCTGGGACAAAATACAAACCTAACAGAAATGTCTCCTGCCTTAGCAGAGTTTATAATAGGGAAAGGCATAAAACAGAAAAATCAGACAGTAAGTGTATCTTACATTAAGAAGGACATAAACACAAAGTTCTGTTGTAATTTGAATTTTAGGTAAGGATGTAGTTTGGGAACAATATTTAAGCAGAGATGCAATGGATGAGCAGCAGTTAATCAGGTGCTGTTTGAAACAGAAGAATTATGGAGAGGGTCTCAGGAGTTCTCCTTAGAGATATCCAAATATTTTTCTCAAAATGCAAGTTTTATCACATAATTTTTGCTCCTATTAGGCTGACACAATACTCCAAAAATCCCTTTTCATTGCAAAGCACCTAAACACTGAATAAAAAAATAGGTATACTGTTAAGTGTTATGTTATACTTAAAAAAAAGTAAAAAAATTCTCCTAAGGGCATGAAGGGACTTCCCTGGTGGCTCAGAGGTTAAAGCGTCTGCCTCCAACGCTGGAGACCTGGGTTCAATCCCTGGGTCGGGAAGATACTCTGGAGAAGGAAATGGCAACTCACTCTAGTATTCTTGCTTGGAGAATCCCATGGACAGAGGAGCCTGGTGGGCTGCAGTCCATGGGGTCACAAACAGTCGGACACGACTGAGTGACTTTACTTACTTACTTACTTAAGGGCATGAAAATAAAAAATGAACTAGGAGCTGAAACTGAAGGGAAATGTGAACACCAGAGCTGCCTTAGAGGCAAATGTCAATTTCAAGGAGGTCTATGGCTATGTTTGGGGATTCCCTGATATCTCAGATGGTAAAGAATCTGCCTGAAATGCAGAAATTCCTGTTTGATTCCTGGGTTGGGAATATCTGCTGGAGAAGGGAAAAGCTACCCACTCCAGTATTCTTGGGCTTCCCTTGTGGCTCAGCTGGTAAAGAATCCGCCTGTAATGTGGGAGCGGAGAAGACAATGGCACCCCACTCCAGTACTCTTGCCTGGAAAATCCCATGGACGGGGGAGCCTGGTGGGCTGCCGTCTGTGGGGGTCACACAGAGTTGGACACGACTGAAGCGACTTAGCAGCAGCAGCAATGTGGGAGACCTGGGTTTGATCCCTGGGTTGGGAAGATCCCCTGGAGAAGGGAAAGGCTACCAACTCCAGTATTCTGGCTTGGAGAATTCCATGGACTATATAGCCCAAGGGGTTGCAAAGAGTTGGACACAACTGACCAACTTTCACTTTCATGGCTATATTCAAGGGGATGGATGCACCATGAGTCAGAGCCATCTCTAGGGGCTGCTGAACCTGAAATGCTTGCAAAAAATGGGTGCTTGAATGGGCAATACCATCAGTGAAAGGATGGGCTAGAAAATAAATATCCTTGCAAAGGAGAGCAAACAAGGAAATCAGTCTGTTTCTACCACATCTATAGACTGAATAAAGAGAGTCATTCCTGAGAATATGTACCACATGCCTGACTTCATAAACTGGGTACCATTCATGCAATCGAGGAATTTCTAAGATGGAAAATAAGAGAGCTCCTGTAGCACCTCCTATCACTGAGTGAAAACAAGAGCAAGTCCTTTTGGGAAGAAAGCCTTCTCAACCTGCACCGTGAATTAGAATTTCTTCAGATTAAGAATATGTGCTTACTACAAAAAGTGTTAGCAGAATAAACAAACAGTGACCATGGCAAAAACATCAGCAGAAACTATAGATAAACACACCTAGAAAACGGAAGTTAACAATTAACGAGCAGATCAAAAGGCAGATGCCATAGCTTATTGAGAAACGTGGAAGTAGAGTAAAGGTCAGCAAACTACAGCCCCCCCACCTATCTTTGTGAATAAAATTTGTACAGAACACAAGCCTCACTCACTCATTTACATACTGTCCATTGACTCCTTTTGCTCTACAGGAAGAGTAAAGTAACTGTGATAGACACCATATTGCCCATAAAGTCCAAAATATTTCCTATGTTTACTATCTGGCCCTTTATAGAAAAAATTTGCTGAGTTCTTAACTAGAAGATAGAACTAAAAATATTACACAGAATGAAGCTAGAGAAATAAGTAGATAGAATATATATTAGACATATTTAGAGATATAGAAGATAAAATGCCTAATATGTGGTTAATTGGCATTTAAGAGAGAGCAAGTTTAGAGGGGAGACAATATTTAAAGAGATAACAATATTCCAGAACTGATGACAAGCATGGATCCTCATATCCCAATCAAGGTAAAATTCCACAAGAAATTTATACCTACCCAATATCAGGGCATGTGGATCAGAAATCCACAAAAACCCAAACAGAATTCTTTAAAAAGAAATCCACAAGTAGTCATACAACAGTTAATCCACAAAACATAAAAAATCAAAATAACCTTAAAAGTCTTAAGTTAAATTCCCCTTCAAAGAATGGTAATGAAGCCTTCTTAACAAAGGAAGCCAGAAGACAATGGAGTGCTACCTTCAACGTCTGGAGAGAAAACAAAGTAGAATGTATAACAAGCAAAATTTTCTTTCAAAAATATCAATGAAACAAAGATAACTCCAAATAAAAATTCGTGATCTATAGGTATTCTATTTTAATAATATACTTTGGGAAAATGTAATTTCTAAATTGAAGCAAGTATTGACTATAAAATAATAAAAACAATAAAAATAATGTCTAATGCTTAAGATTAGAAAACAAGTAAGGATAAAATTAAACTACTAGACAGCATAAGTGTGTTAAGTCACATACAAATATTCTAAGGCCTCTGCACTCTCCACTCTCCAGAATGAGAGGAAATTTGCTGCTTAGTGTAAGATTTAAAATTTTAGTGACATGCAAGGTAAAATCTCAAATTGTGAAAACTGTGAGGAGGAAAAAAAAAGAAAATAACCTGTGTGAAACAAAAAGGAAGCAACAAAGAAACAGAAAACTTAGAAACACGAGGCAAAAAGAGTCTCAAATAAAATGGTAGGAATGCATTTACTTATATCAATACATCTGATAATTGTAAATGAACTAAAATGATTAGAAATTATTATACTGGATGATTAGATCAGATCTAGTTTGCTATTTCTAAGACATAAGAGTACAGCAGTGTCTGTGTGACACTAAAAAAATAAACATATATCAGACAAATGCCAAAAGAAGGCTACACTAATAACGATTTAAGGAAATTTTAACATAAAATGCATGATTAATTATGTAAAGGGTCACTAAATCATGAGAATAACTGCCATTTGCCAAGAAGATTTAATACTTTTTAAACCTGAAAGTCCCTAATAAACAGCCTCAAATTACAAAGTAAAAATTGGTAGAAGCAAAGGAAGAACCACAACTGCAGTGGCAGCTTTCCGTTCACCTTGGTTATATCCTTACAGATCAAGTAGGCAAAAAATCAGTAAGAGTTTGGAAGATTTGAGCCACACAACTCCTGCTTGCCCCACCAAACTACAATATACATATTTTTCAAGCAAGATGAAACATTTATCATATTTAACATATAATTGGCCACAAAGGAGTCTCTAGTTACAAAGAATCAATATCACATGGATTACATTCTCTGAACACAAAGAAATTAAGTTAGAAATCAATTTTCAAGAATCTAACCCAAAGAGATTCACTTTTGTAGAAATTCTAAAATATAAATAACTCTGTGTCTAAGAAGAAATTATAATGGAAAGTTAGAATTACTAACAAAGAATTTTAATCAGATAACTATCAAAATCCATATATGTAATAAAAGCAGTACTTAGTGGAAATTGAACCTTAAATACTTATTTTAGAAAAAGAAGAAAAGAGGACTATTAATGAGTTAAATTTAGGAATTTAATGAGTTAATTTTGGAAGGTAGAAAAAAATGATCCAAGAAAGTAGGAGGAAGGAATAATAAACTTAAAGACAAAATTTAATGAAATGGTTGACAATAGAAGGGAGTACACAGGGGAACTTTTAGCACTAGGGTAGTGAATAGATGACTCAATGTATCTGTCAAAACTGACAGAACTGTAAGAGCCATACAGCCAAAGAGTGAACTTTACTGTATATAAACGTAAAGAAAAAAAACTTCTATATCAACCAGAATGCTGAGGGACCCTAGGATGGAATGCGTATTGTGCATGTGACTCTAACTGTATTGTATGACAGAACCTCACTCGAGAGGGAGGGAGGAAAGGAAGTGCCATACTGAACCTTGGAAGACAATTTTGATTGGAAACTCTAAGCTGAATGACTGAAAGACCTGTACACAAAGTACTCTAGTTGGTGAATTTTGAAACTGCTTTTCACATATACTGGGACTGAACAAATAAGTAAATGGATGGGATGGTGGAAGCCAAGTTTCTCACTGCTGAAAGATAAGTTACAAATAAGCAGAAAAGGATGATGAATATGAACTCTGGGGTACTGGATTGGAGGCAGAGACATCAGTATGAACTCATGGGTTAGTATACATATACAATACAGGGTTAAAGTACCAAACTGACGTGCAATAGTGATAGCAAATGGTATGGATGGATATATATATATATTTTGTTTCATTGGATTGTTTTTAATGCGATACCATCACACACTATATTCTTTACAAACATTAGTATGTCAGAAAACCACACCGAGATCCAACTTGAGACCTCAAACTCTCTTCCACATTTTAGATGCTAAAAGGCTTGAAAAGTCCTAAACTTTCTGCTACACCAGAAAAGCAGATCTTGCTTCTCTTCATTGTTAACTTGATTTATATTCTAACACGAGGTCCCCAACCCATGATACTGGTCCATAGCCTGCTAGGAATTGGGCTGCACAGCAGGAGGTAATCAGTGGGTGAGTGAGAGAAGTTTCATCTGTATTTACAGCCGCTCCCCATGGCTTATATCCCCTCAGTCCATGGAAAAAAATCATCTTTCATGAAACCAGCCCCTGGTGCCAAAAAATTTGGAGACTGCTATTCTAAGGCATACTGAAAAATCCCTTTGTCTTATTTCTTCTGCAATGATTTAGGCTATTTAATGCATTGCTTTGGGGGGAGGGAAAGGAGTTGTTTGCTGTGTATGAATGGTGAGGGGTGACAAGAAAGAAAATTGATTAGGTGACCTTGGTAATTACTGCCGCAAGGTGCAGTATGGTAATTTACTTACCCTGAGTAGTGGGGTACCTGGCTCCTGCTTTGCCTGTGTCTATGTGGCTGCCCTGTTAGACTCCCACTGCTTTCCAGCAACAAGAGGGGCTGGGATGGAATGTGGGGGAGGAGATCCCAGAACCTTCCTGTGTGGCTCCTTCTAATGATCATGGACAGTAGATGAAGTGAGGCACCTATTTAAGGCTTTCCCAGTTTCATCTTCCTGCTTGAGACTTGTGTAGAGTGAGCTACTTGATACCACATCAAGTCCAGCTCTGCACTGTCTTTTACAGAGAAATTCCCCAAAGCTTATTAACTACTTTGTGTGTGCGTGCACACTCAATCACTCAGTTGTGTGCAACTCTTTGTGACCCCATGGACTGTAGCCCTCCAGGTCTTCTGTCTATGGAATTTTCCAGGCAAGAGTACTAGAGTGGGTTGCCACTTCCTCCTTCAGGGGATCTTCACGACTCAAGGATCAAACTTGCATCTCCTGCATTGGCAGATACATTCTTTACCACTGCACCACCTGGGAAGCCCTTTAACTCCCATACCCTATGCAAAATATCACTGCTTGATATTTAAGTGATATATTATCACTTACAAAGTGTTTACATAATCATATTTGACCGATTTAGCAACCGTATGGAGTAGGCAAAATTGATGATATTAGTCACAAGGAACAGACAGGGAAACTGAGGCTCAGACAGAACCAATGGCTCCAAGAAAAATAGCTCTAAAGTGGGGGAACCTGGGCAAGAAGACAGATGTGCTGACTGCTAGCTCAGCGCTCTTTCCAACATAGTAAATCTCTCCCCACCTTGCTCAGTTTCTGACTCTTATTTTAAAAAGCATGATTATCAATAGTACTGAACTCCAGGTTGGGTAGGTATAGGTATTTCTGTTGGAAAGTCTGATTGAGGCAGATTTAGGTTGTAATATAGTTTCTGACAGAATCAATAATAGTTCCTCAGTGTATATTTAAAAGGCCCTCATTGCTAACTGTCCTTTCTGCTTCTACACATGTAGTGCCTGGGATGAAATCTGTCAGGTCAGCCACATGGTGTAAGTTTCACCTTGTATTTTATCTGCTTGCTCCCTTGTCCCAGAAGTGACTCTCTAGATTCATAATGGGTGTGATACTTACACTTAATTTCTCTAAGTCATGTATCAAAAGAGCAGAATTAAGACGTGGTAATGAAAATTCTGAATGACACTATTTGAGGCAATTTTCTATGATTTGACTCAAAATGTGCACCTGTCTCTAAAATGAGAGGCAGGAAGTGAGGCATGATTTCCGAAGTGACAGGTAAGAGGAAGTGTCGTCTCTGAAGACGGAGGTATCATGATACGATGATTTGACTGATACTGTGAAGGCTGCGTACTACTCTGTGGCATGACCTGGAATCCAAAGAAAGCAGGGATTGCTTTACCATAAACTGCAGTCACATTGTCCTCCCTGGACTTGAAAAACTTGCACAGCTGAGCTGGCCTTTGTCGGGTACACAGCAGCTCAAAGATGGCCCTACTAGATCACACAAGTCAGCGTCTCCGCTGCGTCTCTCACATCAAACGGGGCATGGAAGCCCTTCTGTGTACTTGCTTTAGTTTCTCCACTCTCAGCCTGACTCACAAAACCAGGATGTCTAAGCCCGTACATCAGCCTAGAACTCTGCCCAACAGGCATTGTCTCTCAAAGTCTCTTTCCTCCTCGCTGACAGCCCTGAGTGGCGCCGAGGCTGTGTGTGGGGCCGTGTGAGGCAAGCCCGCTGCATCCTCCAGGAGTGACTCGGTTTTCTGTCCTTGACTCACTTTTCTCTGTCTTCCTTTCCTTTTCTCTCTCTTCCTTGGGTCTTTGTACCAGCCAGATCTCTCTGTTGAACTCTATTCTCTTACTCCTGACACACTCAGAGTGCTATTCAGAGATGCTGGGTCTGCTGGGAATGCACTCGCCTATGGTGCTGAGTGCCTTGTGACAGGATGGGCTCCTGGAAATGGTTCAGAGCCAGACAGCACTACTGTCATTTGCGTCCATCCTGAACAAAAGACAGCCTTCCTTTCTTTTGAATTTTTGACAGAAGCAGTTCAGGTAATGAGCAAAGTGACTCTTTGAGGCTGTGTCTTGACAGAAGGAGAATCTGGCCAATGCTGTAGAAAAGTCAGACTTGACATTGGCGGTATTTTTAATGGAAGTCTGGATAAATATCAGATGCCACAGACGGGGATGAGAGAAGTTTATTTTCACAAGAGGAGGTTGCTAAAATCCAGAACCTTCTATCAGTGAAGAAATTAGGAGTGTAATTACAACACATTGAAATATTTTGACTGAGCCTGCAGTGAAAGTGAAAGTCACTTAGTTGTGTCCAACTTTTTGCTACCCCATCTCCCGGCCAGAATACGGAGTGGGTAGCCTTTCCCTTCTCCAGGGTAGTCTTACCAACCCAGGGCTTGAACCAGGGTCTCCTGCATTGCAGGTGGATTCTTTACCAGCTGAGCCACAAGGGAAGCCCAAGCATACTGGAGTGGGGAGCCTATCCCTTCTCCAGGGGATCTTCCTGACCCAGCAAATGAACCAGGGTCTTCTGCATTGCAGGCAGATTCTTTACCAGCTGAGCCACCAGGGAAGCCCTGCATAACTACTTATTTTTCACCTTTTTCATCCTCTCACAATTCACATATTTCTGGCTGGCTGACAAAGGGAAACATATTAGAATAATGTCCAATCCATATTGACATTGTACTTTATAATCACCCAGGATCTTCACCTGAGTGTTTCCCTTTTTGCATATGATAATGCCCCATTTCAGAAAGGTTAGATAATTCATGCAAATGGCTCAGTTTGCAAGTTGCAGAGCCAAAGTTCAAGTAGAGGTCTTCTGCCTCTTTTAATTCTTTTACTGTGACAGCGTGACATTTCTAAGTGACATTTGTTAGACTCTAAACATTATAGAGTATTATGTCTTTAAGGTTATCTTGGAACATTTTACCCTAAACTGAGGTTCAAATTCCCCCAAAACCTATACTCTTTCCTTTCTTTTTTCTTAAGATATGTCCGACCTAAATGCTGAATCAGAAACTGACTATTGACTATTGAAACTGACTAATCTAAAACCCCACCCAGGGATACCTGCATATGTACACATTTTAACCTGGAAAATGGATTTAATGTGTAGAGAAAAGTGAAAGTGTCAGTTATTCAGTCATGTCTCTCTGCGACCCCATGGACTGCAGCCTGCCAGACTCTTCTCTCCGTGGAATTCTCCAGGCAAGAACACTGGAGTGGGTACCCATGCCCTTCTCCAGGGGATCTTCCTGACCCAAGGATTGACCTGGGTCTTTGGCATTGCAGGCAGATTCTTTACAGTCTGGGTCGCCAGGGAAGCCTTAATGTGTAATAGTAAGTATAATATATGTGTGAACAGATAAACATACCTTACATTGCACTTTACAGTGTACCATCATAAGAAAAACAATAGTTTATAGAAGTAACTATGGCAACCTGCAGATTCAAATCACGCTGCCTCCCATGTGGTGGCAGGAGCTCCCAGGTACTTCAGTAACCTTCCATTAACATGCGTCTCAAACACATGCATTTTCGGGGGCACATTAACTAAAATTTCCACTTAATGTTCTCACTTTAATTTCGCCTTTCTGTGTTAATGACGAAAACATGCTGATCCTATTGTGCTCTCTGGGTTTGTCTATCTCACTGCAACCTTCTTGTCCTCTTACATTTCACACTGCTGCCTGAACTTGGAGGCCTCGCTTTTGATGCCCATTGGTCAGGAGGAATTAAGATAGAGCCTGGAGAGAGAAGAGACTGTTTTTACCACAACAGCCCCTTACTTTGCCTATCAAAGATTAGTCATCCGGTTATCAGGACTGTCTCATGCTTGCCCTGGCATCTCACCCAATCCCTCAAAGTTTGCTGAGTGCAGAGGGTTTAATTTGGGGTAACAGGAAAAGTGATTAAACTCTGTAGTTAGTGTTAGTCACTCAGTAGTGTCTGACTCCTTGCAACCCCAGGAACTATAGCTTGCCAGGCTCCTCTGTCCATGGGATTTCCCAGGAAAGAATACTGGAGTGGAGTAGCCATTCTCTTCTCAAGGGGATCTTCCCCACCCAGGGATCAAACTGAGGTCTCTTGCATTGCAGGCAGAGCCACCAGGGAAGTAAAAGGAAAAGACAAATGGAAAATGGATAGGCCGTTACTGGAAAAGACATTAACACAAATAATAAAGTCATTCATTCATACATCAAATGTATACTGAACACTTAGATTTTGTGTTAGGTGTTATTTTTTGTCAGGCACCCTGCTAGGAGCTCAGAGAGCTTTAGGAGCTAGCTTCAGAGATGATGGATTTAACTTTAAACATGGAGACTTTAAAGCATCAGCAGAATAGTCAAGCTGCCAGTTGTAGATAGAGACCTATAGTTTAGGAGAATAATTTAGTTGGAATTATCTGTATAAAGAGAGGTCAGCATTAAAGCTGTGGAAAGTGGCAAGACCACCAAGGTAGAATTTTTCACTGAAGTAGAAAAAAATTCTCAGGACGAGAGACCAAGTTCAAGAACAGATATAAAAACAAAACACCATACCACACTTGGGGTCTAGAGAAACAGAAATTATTAAAAAAGAAGTGGCAGAAAAAAAAAATAAAAAAAGGAGAGCTGAAATAGCTACACTGGGGAAAATGAGCAGCCTTTACCAGAAGCAGAGGGACTTATGAATTCCATAGCACTGACTTTCCCATGAGAGTAAAGAGGGTGGAGCTGGAGAAGGAGATCCATTTCAAGTAAGCTCACCAGCAAAGTGAGGAGGTGGGAGCCAAATGGGGGAAATGGTGAGAGGAGTTTTATGGGGAAGATGAAGAGAACAATGGAAAGGTAGCTTGACAGGATAATCATACTTAGACAATATACACTTATCCCTTAACATGCTTTTCTACGGGGGAGGTGGGGAGAGCTCCAAAATCACTGCAGATGGTGCCTGCAGCCATGAAATTAAAAGATGCTTGCTCCTTGGAAGAAAGTTATGACCAACCTACACAGCATATTAAAAAGCAGAGATATTACTTTGCCAACAAAGGTCCGTCTAGTCAAGGCTATGGTTTTTCCAGTCATACATTGGATGTGAGAGTTAGACTATACAGAAAGCTGAGTGCTGAAGAATTGATGATTTTGAACTGTGGTGTTGGAGAAGACTCTTGAGAGTCCCTTGGACTGCAAGGGGATCCAACTAGTCTATCCTAAAAGAAATCGA
This sequence comes from Aepyceros melampus, assembly GCA_006408695.1. Taxonomy (NCBI): domain Eukaryota; kingdom Metazoa; phylum Chordata; class Mammalia; order Artiodactyla; family Bovidae; genus Aepyceros; species Aepyceros melampus. Next base: position 94,229 of record SJXQ01011792.1, on the reverse strand, counting down.
TTCTGAATACTCATTGGAAGGACTGATTTTGAAGCTGAAACTCCAAAACTTTGGCCACTTAATGCGAAGAACTGACTCGTTGGAAAAGACCCTGATGCTGGGAAAGACTAAGGCAGGAGGAGAAGGGGACGACAGAGGATGAGATGGTTGGATGGCATCATTGACTCAATGGACATGAGTTTGAGTAAACTCCGGGAGTTGGTGATGGACAGGGAGGCCTGGCATGCTGCAGTCCATGGGGTCACAAAGAACTGGACATGACTGAGTGACTGAACTGAACTGAACATTATTTTCACCACTCCCAAGCCAGGCACTGTTCTAAGTGCTTGATGAATCTCTATCACAACTGATGATTTCTAAGATACTGGTGGCTCAGAGGTTAAAGCATCTGCCTCCAATGCGGGAGACTCGGGTTCGATCCCTGGGTCGGGAAGATCCCTGGAGAAGGAAATCGCAACCCACTCCAGTATTCTTGCTTGGAGAATCTCATGGACTGAGGAGCCTGGTGGGCTGCAGTCCATGGGGTCACAAAGAGTCGGACATGACTGAGTGACTTTACTCTCTCTATTCTGTCTTTCTTAGAGACAGGTAAGTGGAGACACAACTAGATGAAGCAGCTTGCCTTCCTTCACATAGTTAGTATTATTGTTCTGTTATGTTGTGAGGCTTAGGCTTGTGGGAAGAATGGAAATAAAACAGAGGGAGATAGGAACTTTCCTGGTGGTCTAGTTGGTTAAGAATCTGCCTTCCAATGCAGGGGATGTGGATTTGATCTCTGGTTGGAGAACTAAGATCCCACATGTCTGGGGGCAACCAAGCCCAAGTGTGTCAAAACTACTGAGCTTGCAACTAAGACCTGACACAGCCAAAATACACACACACACACACACACACACACACATGTATACATATATAAAGAAAATAAAGAGGTGACGATGAAAGAATGGCTGAGGCAAGGTACAATGATCCCTCCTTTATTGGAGGAGCCCCCGCTAGCAAAGTTTCCCTGGAAAGAGACTGGGAGAAGAGAGTAAATAATATAAAAGACAGACTTAAGTTCAGAGATTCATAGTGTGGGGGCCTGCATTACATGTATTTTGCTATTTTGGTAAAACAAGAGATGAGGTCACTGCTCAGAGTGATAAAAGGAGATACCTGTTCTTCAAGTGTGGATCAGGGAAGGGGCTGGGAGGAGACCTATATCAACCCATTATTTATCTCGCTTTATCAATGAAGACATTCCACCATGGAAAAGCAAGAATCATTAGGTATTCACAAACCTGCCCACAAACCCTACCCAGACATATATATGCATTACAATAGAAATCCAGAGGATACTCAAGCTAGGCAGATCCTAGTACTAGGTGGTGCATAAGAACTAAAAGGCAACTTCTAATCTCACAGATACTCTTTCTCTGTTTCAAGTGGTTTTAATGGCAAAAAGAAACATAAAGTGCAGCCCCCCTAAATCAACAGCATATTGATGTACATTTTTCCTTTGTGGGTTGTTTCTTTTCCCTCTTGCAAGAAGTGTTTGCTATTTAAAATCTGTTACTAGGTGATGATGGCAAAGCACGTTTTTCTCTTTTCCCAGGTTCAACCCTCCACATTTCACTGTGTGTTTGCAAGTAAAAATACCTGTTGCCATGCACATGAGAGGCACAGAATGCAAAGCTGTAATGGAGCAGGGTTGGATCAATGACAGCACCGTTTTCCGATTGTTCCATCAGTTCTGTAAGGTAGCAGAGATGTCTGTGACAGCCCCTCACGCCGTAACGGGCACAGTACTCATCCAACACAAAGACCTGGCCAGGGCTAAACCACCCCTGCAAAAGGAAGAACAACAACAGAAAAAAATTATTATTTTTTCTGTACCAGAATTCACTTTTCTGCAGGCACTATTAGGCATTGTAAGCAGAAAATGTGTTACAGTGTCTTTTGATAATTTTTTTTCTACTAGCAGTATGCTTCGTATTGTTTTTAAAACAGCAAATGCCATCAGTTTTGGAACTGGTTTGGGCCACTGACAGCTTAACACCATCCTGTCTTTACTGCCATAGCAAAGCAGGGGCAACCTGCTCTTCTCTGCTGCCACTCACAATTAGTCAAATTTATTCACGGCATCTAAAATGTGGGTTGCAAAGAATAACCTTCAACAGACTTCAATCTCTATATGAATCAATTAAAAATAAATGGCAAAGCAGACCCAATAACTGAAATCACCTAGTTTCCAAAAGCACTGTATAAAGTGAACTGAGAGAATATCAGTAAGTTTTAGCAGTGGTATTTAAATTATTATTTGGGTATTTAAATAGTTTGGATGTTGTTCTCACTCTACTGTCTTTCAGTGACAAATATAACAAAGTTAATGTCTTACAGCGGTAGTTTCTGGTTCTCATGAAAAGAGATGTTAGGGTGGGTGTTATGAGCTTGGCTAATAAGAGAGGGCCAGGTTAGGGAGAGTCAGTTTACAAAATATTTCAGTGGATTATATGGATTAATTCAAGGTAAAAAAAGAGAAAGAAGAGGGGGATGGAGAGTTTTCAAAAGGGGCAGTATAATCACAAAAGAGAAGGAAAAGAAGAGTGTGAAATGCAGAAAGATGAGATAAAAATAAAATGCACTAAAATTCAATAAAAAATTTTAAAAGAAGGAAGAGGAAGAAAAATTCTAGAATAATACTGTGGTGATGGTGAAGGCACTGTACTAGACATACTGTATACATCTTTAATATTTAGAACGATCATGCATACTAGTTATTATGATTCCATGTTATTGATACAGCAGCTAAAGTTGAGAGGTATTCAGTGAATTGCTCAAGACCACAGTGCAAATCAGCTGCTGAGCCATGTTAACATCCAGGGTCATCTCGAGCTCAAATGCTCTTTCTAATCACACCTGCCCTCGAGGTCCAGCTGAATACCCTGTAGTGTTCTCCTCACACTCCATATGTCCTGCGAGGTCATCCACATGGTTAAAACGACTTTCTTACATCTCAAGAACTAACCCCATGGAGCAGAATCCAAGAGGAAAGTGTTCCTGTTGATGATCAATCTATGTGTGCTTGTCCCCGGAAAGACAGATGAGGGTTTTGTGATGACGTGTTTTACTCTCTAATTATAAAGTTTGGGCTCGACTGGGTTTAAGCTACATAACTGCATGTTGAATAACAGGTCTTAATAGTCTATAAATGAATTAATGAACATCAGCATGATCATGGCAGTAAGTTGTTCCATTTCTTCCTGTCTGTTGAAACATCTCTGGTGAGCTTAGAGTATGTCCTGTCTAAAATCTTAAAGAGAGTGTAACTCTATTGCATGCAGCTACCATGTTCAGTAGCCAAGAGACTAAGTGGTGATAGAAACATGAAGATTCTGGCCAGAGGAATTTCAGAGGAATTGCCACCAACAAAATAAATCCTTGGATTTAAAGGCACAAAAGATTTTTAGGCTATAGTTCAATGCACACATTCTAAGGAGTCAAGGATTCCTTCCCTTCTAATTGTAAATTATACCTTGCATTCCAAATTTTGGCTGGTTTAAACACAAAGTAGTAGTTTAGCTACTCTTAATGCATTTTTAAAATAAAGTAATTCCAATTATTTTTGGAGAGTTAGATGAAACTAAAGCTTTCCTCTGTTACACACAGCCATCATAATATTGTTTATTATATGGTTTCTCTCCCCTGTCACCTAGGTAGTCTTTGTAGGAATGAGAGAGACATGAATGGTATCACCATTTGGTGAGCAGAATTTAAACCTTAAAATGTCTGTATAGGTGTTAGTAAATCCTATCACAGACGTTATTTTTTTAGTCTTTAGTAAAGCCTTCTATTTTCATTCCACCTCTCCAGAGGGACCAAGAAACCACAGTTCAGCGTCTGTTCGAGTCCTTTCTCCCGGCTATTGAGTGGCACAGCAGTGATCTTCAAGTGTATAATTTTCAAATTGGGAAGCAATCGATTGGAATCCTTTATCCCTAACTCCAACTATAGTTATTAAATGAGTCAGGGATAAAAGGCTGCTTCATAACAAGTATTTCTCACTTAAAAAAATCTCTCACTCTAACCTACAGGGGATGAGATAGGTTTGTACTAACCAAGCAAGAATAGGAATCATTCAGTCTATGATCCAAAGTCTGCCTCTGGAGTATTCTAAACAGGAAGGCGTGGTCCAGCTTGCAGGGGTTTGCAGAAATAACTCATCCATACCATGTTTCTGAAAACGGTCTGCGTCTGTGAATTCAGAAAAGCATGTACCTTTATTTTTCTGCTTTAATAATAATAGCAAATGAGGTTTTTGAACAACACAAAATGAATGTCTCATGATAACAGATAAATACTTTGCACTACATAAAGTATGAGTCCACGAATTAAGCAAAAACCACAAAATACAATATTTTTATAGCCTAAATAAAAATGACAGGGAAAACCTGCCAATCAGTTGGAAGGAGGAAACTCTATTTTCATTCAAAGCTACTTCAAATATCTACCACAGAAATAATCTCACCCCACCCTAATATTAAGAAAAGTTGCTACATTTTAAGTATATATTTACTGAGCTGGAAAACAGCCCAGGTCTATTCATAAAAAAAAATGACAACGATGGCTAGAAGCCTGCTTTCCAAATGGCAAACTAGGGCAGAAATGAACACACTTGCTTCAGCTGGATCACTTCCAGCCTCTTTTTTGTAGGGAGCTTTTAATGGGACCAACTTTAATGTAGAAATGGCAACGAATGCTTCCAGGCTTCAAGTTTAAGAGACATGAAAAAGGGAACATCATGCTTGTGCAAATATGCAGACAAAGCACAACGTCCCAAATGGCACTTCAATCAAAGGCCCAAATTTATTGTTCTTCACAGATTGCATCTTTCAACGTCTGTAGACCCTGCGGGTTTATCAAAAGGCAAGCTTTTATGATTGCCTTCATTAATGGTATGTTTTGTCAAAGTCTTCAATGTGAGTTCTTTACTAACGATAGAGACAGCGAGCCACACACCACCCCAAAGGAGTGCTGGGGTGTTACAACATTAGCTCCGTAAGAGATGTTGCGCATATTGGGCAAGCAACCAGCTATCAAGATAAAAGTGGGCTCTTCTCACAATGGTCGAGCTAAGGCCCCATTGTTCCTTAAAATTCACAGAGAGATCTCATTTCTGGTCATCACAAGCAGCACAGTCCTAAATGCAAGCTAAATGTAATTTTTAAAAACCTAGATGGCCAACCCTAAAACTGCAATAGGAAAGGAGACAAAAGTTTATTGATTACACCCAATTATAGAGTCCGGCTCATAATAAAACTCAATATTGATCTGTGGACATGATGCTAACATAATCAGTCACATTTAGATATTTAGCCCAGATCATATTGATCCATGTCAAGTTCAACTTTCAGCCATATTTGTGGATGGAAGAAGTATATAATTCAAGCTGAAGGGTCTTCAGAATCACATGTTAAAAAAAAAGATACACAAACTAATTTATATCTCACATCAATGAAGGATATTAAAAGGTGAATGTAGCAAGGAAGCAATGAATGCCACTCATCAACGATGTGAGGTATGAGGTTCTGTCCATGGAGGAAGTGCCATATATATTCTTTTGCATTTAATAATTGCTTATCTGAATGATTAAATACATTACATGTGGTAAATTAGTATTAGTTGCATTTAACACTGAACTAAACTGCTTTTCCTGAACTTAGAAATGAGACAATCCAAATTCTCCTGTATTTATTCTTATATCTGATTGCCTTTTAATATAGTTAAATATATGATAATGTGAAATTATATCAAATGTGGAGGCAGAATATTGAAAGCTGCGAGGTAACCATTATGAAATCAGATTTTATATTTTAAAGAATTTATCTGAGTAAAGAAAAGTTTTTAGCATGACCTTTAGGAACCTAAATTATAGTTTTAAAAAACATCTGCTGAATTTTATTCATTATTTCTTTCACCAAAGAAGGTCATAACAAGAGGTTAAAAATAATGCCCATTAATGGTTTATCTGTTGAGAACATGATATACAGAGATTTCAGAGAAAAAAAAAATCCATAATTCCCCTTTTACTATTTAAAGTTTGTAGAAAGAAATTATTATTTTAAAATAACAGGTGTACAGTCTTTAAAATAAAATATACAAGTTCATGCCAAAATTGAGTCAATAGTTCATTTCTGTAATTATTTTCAAAAATGAATTTATAAAGTATCTTTCTCATGAAATATAACTCATATATTATTTATGTGATAAGCTTTTCCAAATCACACACATGAATGGATAAGTACTTTTCTAGCAAATACTGTTACTGATAAAAATAATATTTACAATAATAATTTAAGCCACAAACAGGCTGTACATTGATAGTGAAAAAACATACAGGCAAACCTGCTAAAATCTTTATTAAAAGAAGAAAAAAAAAACCTATACTATCTCCAGGGCTATAAATTCAATGAAAAGGAAATGTTCTCTTAGGGATTATCCCATTTTCAAACACAGGCTGTAAAGACCCTGGGTATTTACTTCTTTTCTATGTCTGATCAGCACAATTCAAAATATTTTATGCAAACATACTTTACCATGTACTACTTTACTATATTTCATGAATTTATGAATAAAAATAAATTATAAAGGAGACAGTTTTGATCTCTCTGTAGGAAAACATTTCATTTTAAAATTCTCTCATGAACAAAAGTAAAAAAGGAAAATAGCTAGTATTAAATACATAGTTTCTTATTTTTATAAAATTATATTTTCCATATAGTTTTCTCTTGGTATAACATATCTTCAATTAACTGTGGGGGTAACACAGAGTTATCAATTGGATTAATGGAAATCATGCTTTCAATCAATTATGTAACCAAATACAAGGCTTGGGAGGCTTGCTTTAAAACTGAGTTATACTTGATTATCTTCAATTAATGTTCATCATAACACAAAATTATGGTAACTAGTCTTAAACAGAAAGTTATTCATAGCACTAATCAAATCTTCAAAGGTAGTTTAGTTTGTCTCCTGAAATATATAAGGAATTATCAAAAGAAACCAACGAGATATGAGATGAAACAATGTACTGTAAAACTGTCATAAATTGTGATGATTAACCTATGGACTAAGTACAGATGTTAGACATGGTAAATGAGCATACTGGTGGAGAGTTTCTATGGTAACAGTTGGATACATGCTCTAGTGTCTTTAGGTAGTACTGTCACCAGGCGTGGTAAAAGTGGATGGAATAAAACTCAAATTGAGAAAGGTTACTATTTGAATAGATTTAAGAAATGTTAGAGGCTTTATTCAAATGGGATATGAAAATGTAAGTTTTTCATTAATAGCTGTCGGAAGTCAAGAGAAAAGATTAATAAGTAGGCTCACAGTATCAATCTGAACAGTTAACACTGACTTGAAAATAGCTAGCATAGAAAACCCTGTGAGGTCTATTAGCAAGCTGGCAGATTCCACTATGCTGGGAGGGCTATTTGGTGGGAGCTGACCACAGTGAACCCAAACCCTAGGAAGGGCACCTAAGTCAGAGCTCAGAATGTGAGAAAGGAAAAAATTAATTGAAATGTTTCTCTTTCCTTTGCAACTAATTTTAAGGATGCCGAATGTTTTTCCTTTCTTTCTTTTTTTTTTTTTTGGGCTGTTCCTGGTGTGAGAGAGATTAGGGATTAACAGAGCAAAGGGAAGGTAAAAGAGAGCTGGGGAAAAGGGCAAGAAGGAGGAGAGGAGGCCATTCATTCGCCTTCTAAGACCGTTCATGTGCCCAGGGGTCCAGGCCTGGGATCCAGGTACCAAAAGGACTAATAAGAGGGTGCTGCTAGCTGAGAGCTTGTCTCTTCTGCAAAATCTTGAGCTAAACGAAGTAGCAAATGAACCTTTGGAAATACAACAACTTGTTTTAGAATTATCCTGTTTTTGGGGGTTTGCCTGTAGCTCCATTTACCACCTCCCATTCCGATTAAACTTTCCTTTTAGCTTCTAATCTTCATTCGCTTGAAGATTCACAGCAAGTTAAAAGTGACATAAAGAACTACCACCTCCCTTTTTATGGCACACATATAGCCTTTAATAGGAAGAGCTAATGTTTTAAAATTTTATGTAGATTATCTGGCTGGTATGTTCCTGTACGTTTTATGCTGAAGACCTAAGAGAAAAAGTTGGTAGATACTGTTTCTTGAGGAGTCTGTTCATACCTCTATTATTAACTCAAATAATTTTTTGGCCTATTTTGGTAAATACATTAAAAATGAATGTACGGATTTATACGTCGTACTTTCTGCAGCAGAAACAAATCACTTTCACACGATGACAATTTTAATCAACACATACAGACCTGTAATCATAGTAAACATTTATTTTAAATAATCTATTCATCATATTTTACCAATGAAGGGTGAAATTTAAATTACTAGGGTCAGTGAGAAGAATTAGCTTAAAACATTAAATATAAGTTTACAATCTGACTGAAGAATCTTTTTAAAATTTGGCTTAACATTGAAAAGAAGTACTCAGGTTCATTTTTGACACTGATTTATTATTGAAAGTTAGCTATTATTATATTGTATTAGGTAACAAACACAATATATTATGTTTGTGCCTAAGTGAAAGGAAAATTTTTTTAAAAGGTGCTTGCATAATCTTTTGTTTGGGGATAAAAATGAAGGATAGTTTAACCAAACACTGTCTGGCAGTTTGGCAAAAGACAGTGCACAGTTTGAAGCAGAAAAACTGGATAGCATTCCTTCAGCCTTGCTTTAATTCACTTTTTTCCTTAGAATTTCCATGTATCTTAAAAGTCAATGCAACAGGGAAGTAGAATGCATCTACTTATCAGATAAAGCTATGAATACACACCATTATTTATATTTTAAAGAAGATAATAATGTTGTTCCTAATAAGTTAGATTTGATAATTATTATTTTGTTCTGACTATTCCTAACCATTCAGTATGGTTGGATTTAAAACTGAGCTTTTCTTTTTAAAGTTATAACATAGATACTTCAAAGAAAATTCAGGAAACAGAGACAATGAATTAGCAATCAATCCCTCTAATTAAACTTATCCATTGTTAATATTTTAGGTATAATTCTACCTATATTAAAAAAATTTTAACAGTGGCAATAATATCACATGTATAATTTAGCATTTTCTCACTTGATGTTACAGAGCATTTTTACAAGCTATAGTAACAATTTCATAGCAATTTCCTTTATGCTCACATGAATGAGAGATACTAGGTTGTTTTTACTTCCCTGTTGTGGCAAAAATAAGCTTTTCTGCCTCCTAAATGACAAGGTTAATGTAAATATCCAGTTCTGCCTAGAAAGCAGTATCATGATACTGTAAATAAGATCATGATATTACTGGGAAAAATTTTATCATTATAAAAATTTTAATATAGTAAAGCAAAAAAAAAAAGTCATAAAAATACTTACCCTTACCAGCTATAGGCCAGCAAAGAAATGAAAAACATATTTAAATGGTTAGAAACATTTATTTCTAGTCATTGCAATTTTGTGTCATTTTCTCAGTTTCCACTAATGACTCTAGAAGCTGTCTTTCCAAGAGATGATCAAGAAAGACAGAAAGGAATAATACGGAAGTCAAGGAAGAGAGGAAAATTAAGGCAAAACTACTCTCTGGATCAGTTCAATGGCATCTCTGATAAAGGTCATGGTCAGTATCTCATTTAGATGAGACAGAAATACATTTTTCTTTATTCTTTCCTTTCCTTTTTAAAGATAAAACATCAGGGTCTGTGAGTAAATACAAAAAAAACCTCTTAACATGACTGGAACAGTTTGGATTTTTAGAACAAATTTAGCTTTTTTAAAGCAAGTTAATCAAGAGGCTAAAAAATTCAGTTCTACTTAGCCCGATCAACACTGCCTTGACAATACATTGCTATCTAATGGAAAGATTTTCCTGGGAAGACATTATCTGGCTCTCTTACTAAACTGATGATCAGATCTTTTATTAAATCCATATCAGGAAGTCATGATTTTAATGTTCTTGACCCAGTGCTTCCCAACCACTTCTCTTCCCACTTCGTGTAAGATGGATGATATCCTTTATAATACGGGCTTCCCTGGTAGCTCAGTGGTAAAGAATTCACCTGCCAATGCAGAAGACATAGATTTGATCCCTGGGTTGGGAAGATCCTCTGGAGAAGGAAAGGGCAAACCACTCCAGGATTCTTGCCTGGGAAATCCCATGAAGAGAGGAGCCTGGCGGGCTACAGTCCATGGGGTTGCAAAATAGTTAGACACGACTTCACCACTGAACAACAATGAACACCAGTACATGTCTTGGGTATTCCTTATACTCAAGTGTGAAAAAAAATATACTGGAACACAAGCAAATGAGGGAGACATTTTCATAAAAATAATTTCCAAGTCAATGCAACTTGGCAGTTCTTAAACGGTAGTAACCTTCCCCACCTTTGTCTCTGTGTCCTGGAACATTTGACAACATCTCGAGAAAATTTTGGTTGTTAGACATGGGACAGTGGTGTCAATTGTTACAGGGATCCCAGTACTCTTGCCTGGAAAATCCCATGGACGGAGGAGCCTGGTAGGCTGCAGTCCATAGGATTGCTAGGAGTTGGACATGACTGAGTGACTTCACTTTCACTTTCATGCATTGGAGAAGGAAATGGCAACCCACTCCAGTGTTCTTGCCTGGAGAATCCCAGGGACGGGGGAGCCTGGTGGGCTGCCATCTCTGGGGTTGCACAGAGTTGGACATGACTGAAGCGACTTAGCAGCAGCGGCAGCAGTGGGTAGGAGACAGGGAAGATACTAACCATCCCATAATACAGAGGACAGCCTTCTCTGCCCCCCCACCCCCTCTGACCCCTGAAACAAAGAATCATCTAGCCCAAACTGACAGTCTTGCTGAGAAGTACTGCTCTAACAAAGAAAACAATCACTGTGCTTCTGGTCAAAACAGTATAATTTAAAGCAGATTAACCCTCCTACCTGAAACAACTAAAAAAAAATCATTAAAAAATACTTTTAAGAAAGTTCTCAAAATTTTGGACATTCGGCAGCATAGCAGAGTGATTCCTGAGAGGTGGGGAAACCAATGAGATGAGCCTTTTAGCTGCCTCAGGTTAATACCCGGAGAAACTTTCAAAGCGGTGGCTCTGGGAAGAAGAACTCAGGGAGAGCTAAGGGTCTCTCTGGGCTGAGAAGATGGGAGCTGACAGTTCAGGAAGGTCAAGACTGCTGAAATTTGCAGGAAAGATTATTGTTTCCTCCCCCTACCTCACTCCATATTCAAATGAATACTGACCACATCACTCAATGGAGGCAACAATATGAGGATGGGGAAGAATCCTCAAAGGATTAAGGGGACAGTGCCCACAGGCACACAGAGACTAGAATGGTGCTTGCTTCCAATAGCCAGAAGGTAAAACGTCAACTTTCACAGCTTATCAGCTGGCATCCAGGTGGTTGTGGTTTAGTCACTAAGTCGTGTCTAACACTTGTGACCCTATGGACTGCAGCCCTCCAGGCTCCTCTGTTCGTAGGATTTCCCAGGCAAGAACACTGGAGTGGGTTGCCATTTCCTTCTCCAGGGGATCTTCGCAACCCAGGGATCCAACTTGGGTCCCCTGCATTGCAGGCAGATTTCTTTACCCACTGAGCCACCAGGGGAGCCCAGACTAGATGTTATTTGGCTCCACCTAAAAGCTAAACCTGAAGGGATTAAACTTCTTTTGAGTAATTTAACTATGTCTTAGAATAAAACTCAAGAATATTTTTGTGAAGAAAACTACACCAAAGCACATCATAATTAAATTGCTCAAAACCAGTGTTTAAGCGAAAGGTTTTAAAGTAGCTTGAGAAGGGGGAGAAACAAACCACAACACACATTATGTACAGAGGAAGAAACAAAAATAATACCAAAGTTTTTCATCAGGGAAGAAAAAAAGCAAGTCAGCAGAAAGCAGAGCAAAGTCTTTAAAGAACTGAAAGAAAAGCATCTTTCAAAATGAAGGTAAAATGAAGACATTTTCTTGCATAAAAAAGCTAAAAGCTGCGCATGTACTACAAGAGAAGTCAAAGGACATCCTTTGGGAGGTAAAATATCTCAGTGAGTGAGTAAAGAGTGGTAGGAATGGTAACTACATGTTTGAGTATATAATATTTTCTCTTATTATTTACATTTCTTTAAAAGGTAATTGACTGTTCCAGGCATAATAATAATATCAATGTTTTGTGGGATTTATAACATTTGTACAAGTAAGATGCATGACCAGAATTGTACAGGAGCCAGGAAGGGAGATACAGAAGCCTGTAATTGCGAGGAGCATGTACTATGTATAAAGTACCATAATCACTTGAAGATGGATCAGGTAAGTTTAAAGTGTATACTGGGAAGTCTAAAGCATGCAGGAGACGGGCTGAGCTTATATCCCATCTTTATTTGGCCTAAAGTGCTTTTGTTTAAGATGTCTAAATCTAATACTAATGGGTGCCTAAACAGAACAGGAAGTAGTTATTTGATGCATGAAAAGTAAGAGAAGTCCGAATGTTGCTCCCCTGAAGATGAAGCTTGAGAATGAAGGGTGTTGAATGAAAAGTCACGATTTAAGCTTATAGTTAAAGACAAACTGATTTATTACATTACAGGAGAAAACAGAGAAGTTTTGGAAAGGAGTATAACAAGTTAAAACATTTGGTTTAATGATTACTAAAGCCATGTTTGAAAATGTTTCTATCATTATTACGTAATTTGCAATTAATTACTTGCAAAGTAAAACAAATAATTTAGTTCTTAATGATTTGAATTAGCATACAGAAAGTGACATGAATATAAAAGTATTCAGAAAAAGAAAGTTGCCTTGATGACTTCTGTTTTCCCGACTTACATCAGAAAATAGGCCTATTATTCTCTTGGTTTGTTAAGAACAACTCTAAAAAGCAACAGTTCATCTTTTCGGTGTTCTGCAATCTTATCAATGCCAATTTGATTTTACAATATGTTTCCCATTTCAAAAGAACATATAAGTTAAAAATTACAGAAAGTTTATTATTATTTTTTTATTTTTTTAATTAATTTTTATTTTTTAGTTTGTTTTGCTTTACAATACTGTATTCGTTTTGCTATATATTGACTTGAATCAGCTTTTTCTTATGCTTTTGAGATTCCCAGAGACACCCCAAGGCCTGGCAAATTCATCACTGAAAACCACACGCACCATTTACTCCAGATTTGTGTGAAAAGCTAGATAACTTATTCTATGACTACTAAAATGAACTATTTTTATTCAATTAGGAATCAGGTAATGATGCAAACTATAATACTGAGCAAATCTGACTCAGACAATTTTATATCTTATTAAGGTTACTAATTGATAATCAAATTATTTTTCAACAAAACTTACAAGTTGAGCATCTGCATGGAGACTTCCTCCTTTAGGATTCAGCTTCTGGGCTTGAATTGCAGGAATCGGTTTATATGACTGTCCAGTGGCCCTGTACATGGCTTGAACCCACAGTATTCTATCCTGTTCATCATCACTGGCAAATATTACAGTGTCTCCTTCTTTAACAGCATTGAAGAACATATGCCCACCCTGAAGGCCTGTGGAGGAAAAAAAAATTGTTAAAAATTCACACAGTTGGCAGATTTTAGCCTCGTTCATTAAATGGTCTCATGGAAAAGAACTGATCTGCTGTTTGCAGCTCAATGCCTTTGAATCATATCCACAATTGAAGAATTGAAGGGAAATGATATGAGAAAGATTTATACTTCCATATCACTTTGGAAATTAAAAGTAGGCTAGAAAACAGCTCATAATACAGCAGAGTTCTGCAACACACACAACAATGCATAGCAAAGTCTGGTATTTCATGCCAGAGAAGACACTCCTTATCTGTTAGCACAATTTCTCATTCTATATGTAGGAAACAGATATGACCAGTTTAGCTGAAAACAATACAGGTAAGACTAAAATGATATTTACATTGTACAGTATTTTACTTTTGCAAAACTCTTTCACAGGGAAGATATTTTGGATTTTAAGTGATTTATTAGTGGGTATAATCACTGAATCTTTTTTCATCTCTCTATATTAATTTCTTATTCTATTTATTTGCAGATACATATATTTCTTTTTTATTGTTTAGTCGTGAAGTTATGTCCGACTCTTGCGACCCCATGACTATAGCCTGCTCCTCTGTTCATGGGGTTTCCCAGGCAAAAATACTGGAGTGGGTTTCCATTTCCTTCTCCAGGTGATCTTCCTGACCCAGAGATCAAACTTGCATCTTCTTCATTGGCAGGTGGATTCTTTAGCACTAAGACACCAGGGAAATACATATATTTCTTTACCTTGCTTATTAATTTTATTAATCTCCACATAATCATTCATTTACTCACTCACTCACTAATCTCAGACACTGAGTTCCAGTACTATACCCAGCATTAATACATTAGGAGAGAGGGAGATAAATATAAGTATCCACTGTTGGGGAGAAAATTAGTAGGATATAATATATGGTAGTAATTCATTAGCCATTTCTTTCCCTATTTCTGTCTCTTGTACCTTTTTGCTTTTCAGTAAAGAAGTTTCTGCAAGCACTGCTGATACCTGTTCTATAATTTCCGTATTATAGTATCTTTCAGATATTTCATCCTCTCACTAAGTTAACAGAGATGGTGAGTTATGGTTAAAACTAAGTAGCCTCATAAAGATATAATGTAAATCCCATTAAGTCTTATCTAGCTAGGTATATGAATGAAATATGTTCCATTTACTGAATGGAGTTTGAATGGAAAATAGACACAGGATATTTATGAGAATTTCATGAATACAGGAAAGGCATGGCAAGTGATTCAACTAGGAATTACCTGGGTGGGGATCTGTGTAATCCACAGTGTATCCTTCAAGCTGCATTAATTCCTGAGGCTCAGACTTTTTTTCTCTATAACTGCACATAGCAAAGGTGTATTGGCTAACCTGCATGAGAAAAAAGTTTACATATTGGTTGCATTAAATTTAACTTTTAGTTTTTTATCAGAAGACTGCCCAAGTTTAAAACCATAACATAAAATTTGCATATAAGTTATTAAATGTTAGCATTTTCTAAAAGCTTGCTCAGAGATTAAAGCACATTTGTTTTTCCATTTACAGTTAGGTCTTGTACGCCTATGATCCAGCATTTCCCAACTTGACCTTCTGACCAAAATTTTATGAACTATTAACAGAAGCGCCATTAAAAAATAGTCATATTAAATATAAATTTGGGACCATAAAACTTTTAGAGGAAAACACAGGCAGAACACCCTTTGATATAAACCATAGCCATATATTTTTTGGATCTATTTCCTAAAGCAAAAGAAATGAAAGCAAAAATAAGCAAATGGGACCTAATTAAACTTACAAGGTTTCACACAGCAAAGGAAACCATCTATCAACATGAAATGAGGCAACCTAGTGAATAGAAGAAGATATTTGCAAATGACCAATAAAGGATTTATATCCAACATATATAAATAGCTCATACAACTGAATATGAAAAAACCAAGTCACCCTATTAAAAACATGGGCAGAAGACTTGAATAGACGTTTTTCCAGAAAAGACATACAGATGGCCAGTGGGCACATGAAAAGATGCTCAATACCTCTAGTCAATAGGGAACTGCAAAGCAAAACCACAATGAGCTATCGTTTCACACCTGTCAAAATGGCCAGTATCAAAGAGATCACAAACAACAAATGTTAGAGAAGAGGAACTCTTCTACACTGTTGCTGAGAATATAAATTGATGTAGTCACCATGGAAAACAGCATGGAGGGTTCACAAAAAACTAAAGATAGAACTACCATGTGACCCGAAATTCCACACTTGGGTATATATCTGAAAAATAAAAAGCCCCACTAATTCAAAAGGATACATGCTCCCTGATGTCTCCAGCAGCACAATTCATTATTTCTAAGATGTATTACAACATAAAGAAGATTTAAGAAAATGTAGAGTACACTTTCATGGGTAAACACTATTCATACATATGAACAGTAGTTATTATTGCAGAGTACAATTATAGGTCATTTAAAGTTTTTTTTTTTTTTTTTCTCAGTGTTTATGAGTGAAGTTGCTCAGTCGTGTCCAACTCTTTGTGACCTCAAGGACTGTAGCCTACTAGGCTCCTCCTTCCAAGGGATTCTCCAGGCAAGAGTACTGGAGTAGGTTGCCATTTCCTTCTCCATCACTGTTTATAGTTTTTCTCAAAGAATATGAATTACTTCATAAGAAGACTTCTTCTAATTTGGAAAAACACCCAAAGCTAGGTTTGGGAACAGTGAATCTAATAACTTGAGACACTTATGGTTCTTGCTACTCTTGGATTGTGGACAGTTCTGAAAGAGATGGGAATACCAGACCACCTGACCTGCCTCTTGAGAAACCTGTATGCAAGTCAGGAAGCAACAATTAGAACTGGACATGGAACAACAGACTGGTTCCAAATAGGAAGAGGAGTACGTCAAGGATGTATATTGTCACCCTGCTTATTTAACTTATATGCAGAGTACATCATGAGAAGTGCTGGGCTGGAAGAAGCACAAGCTAGAATCAAGATTGCCAGGAGAAATATCAATAACCTCAGATATGCAGATGACATCACCCTTATGGCAGAAAGGGAAGAAGAACTAAAAAGCTTCTTGATGAAAGTGAAAGAGGAGAGTGAAAAAGCTGGCTTAAAGCTCAACATTCAGAAAATGAAGATCATGGCATCCAGTCCCATCACTCCATGGCAAATAGATGGGGAAACAGTGGAAACAGTGTTAGACTTTATTTTTCTGGGCTCCAAAATCACTGCAGATGGTGATTATAGCCATGAAATTAAAAGATGCTTACTCCTTGGAAGGAAAGTTATGACCAACCTAGACAGCATACTAAAAAGCAGAGACATTACTTTGCCAACAAAGATCTGTCTAGTCAAGGCTATGGTTTTTCCAGTGGTCATGTATGGATGTGAGAGTTGGACTATAAAGAAAGCTGAGCACGAAGAATTGATGCTTGTGAACTGTGGTGTTGGAGAAGACTCTTGAGAGTCCCTTGGACTGCAAGGAGATCCAACCAGTCCACCCTAAAGGAAATCAGTCCTGAGTGTTCATTGGAAGGACTGATGTTGAAGCTGAAACTCCAATACTTTGGACACCTGATGCGAAGAGCTGACTCATTGGAAAAGACCTTGATGCTGGGAAAGATTGAGGGCAAGAGGAGAAGGGGATGACAGAAGATGAAATGGTTGGATGGCATCACTGACTCAATGGACATGGATTTGGGTGGACTCCGAGAGTTGGTGATGGACAGGGAGGCCTGATGTGCTGCGGTTCATGGGGTCGCAAAGAGTAGAACACGACTGAGCGACTGAACTGAACTGAACTTATAGATCACTGAATTTACTTTCTCACCATAAGGTCATAAAAATGCTAAGAAAATTCAGGAAAAAGAAAATGAAATAACAAATAATAAAGCAAAAAATAATTTGGGAAACAACTATTTAGGGAGTGATTATTCACATTTTAAAAGAAATTCTTAACCTTCTCAAAAACATCTGGTTCATATAAGTAATGGTATCTTTCTAACTTTCATGCATTTCTACTTAGAGAAAAGAAACCAATATAATAAAATGTACTGCAAACTGAAAGCTGATTGGACAAAAAACAGTAAGCAGCTTCAAAACTGTAATGGAACATAATAAAATGTATAATTTCATTCCAAATTCCACATGTATATAAGATACATATTATATAATAATACATAGGATTGTATTTTTCAACATTACAGATTTAATTTTTGAGTGTACTGTCATAACATTTTACAAGATATTTATTTAATTAGTAAAAATTGACCTGACCAATGGAACAAAATATTGTTACATTTGCTAGAATTACAGGTTTCAATTATGCGGTGAGGATTTTAAAATAATACATTGGAAACTAGAGACTATGATTTCTCACTAAATTAAGTATCTACTCCCAGAGCTAAGCTTCATTGAAAAGAAAACATAAGATTATTCTCTGAAACATACTGCTATTGAGGGATGAGGGTTATGTATGAGCCCTTGAGATTGCAATTTTAACTACAAAGTTCACAGATGTGGAAACTGATTTTCCTAAGGTCACCCGAAAAAGAACGCTATCTGGAATGGAGAACACAAGTCTCTACAATCTAGCAAGTAGTCCTTCCAATGTATCACATTCAAACTCACATTCTGGAACTTACAACAACTGTATTCCCAAATAACAAGCTTTGCTCCGCTTGCTTAGTTACTCAGTCGTGTCCAACTCATTGCGACCCCGCAGACTACAGCCTGCCAGGCTCCTCTGTCCATGGGATTCTTCAGGCAAGAGTACTGAAGTGGGTTACCATGCCCTCCTCCAGGGGATTTTCCCACCCAGGGACTGAACCCAGGTCTCTCGCATCCCAGGTAGATTCTTTACCATGTGAGCCAGCATGGAAGCCCAAATAACAAGCTAATTGCCTCAAATTCTGGCAAAGCTACTATTTAAGATAGGTGTAAGACAGTTACTTAGATATGTCTAAGAATCTATAATCAAAGACTACTAATGGTATGGGAGAGAGAGGAAAGCAAGTTGAGCAACAAACAAGTTGAGGCATTATCTGTTTATTATTTATCTTCTCTCAGGTACATATTTGATAAATCACCCTCATTTGTTTTATAGTAATGTTTATATCTGTAACTGATATAAAAGTATAATCCTTTGATATATTTAATCCTTCTCTTGAATTTAACTTGGTCTGAATTTAACACTGTCATCCTACTTTCTGTGTTTTAGCCTTTTGTCTGTGGTATGTCTCAATGTGGATTTTGGTTTTTATTCCAAGAATATGTCACTAGGTCCATTTAACTCATTTAAACTAAACATATGAATTTTACATATATATTTCTGTCTTCTGCTATATGGTTTCTAAAACTTCCTTGGCATCCTATTTTTAATCTCTACCAGTTACTTTACAAGTTTTCAAAGGCATCATTGACCCTATATTTTCTTTACCTACTGTAAGACAAATCACTTTTTTTTTACTGTATATAACTTACATACAGTATATAACTTCTTTATATAACTTTCACAAAATCTGGTGTTTACATTTCACATATTGTTATAATTAATTACTTAATAAGCCGTAACCTATTATAGGAATAATTTTTCAAGTTTTTCTTTGAGTCAAAATATTTTGTAACAGTTATTTAGATGTAGCTATCTTTGTTTCTTAACATTACGCTCTTTAATTCTATATTTTAAGTTTGATATTTCTGAGATACTACAACTCATTTACTCAATTCCTGGTCAGGAAGATTCCCTGGAGAAGGGATAGGCTACTCACTCCAGTATTCTTGGGCTTCCCTGGTAGCTTAGACAGTAAAGAATATGGGACACCTGGATTTGATCCCTGGGTTGGGAAGATCCCCTGGAGGAGGGCATGGCAACCCACTCCAGTATTTTTGCCTGGAGAATCCCAGAGAAGAGGAGCATAGATGGGCCACAGTCCATGGGGTTGCAAAGAGTCGGACACAACTGAGCAACTAAGCACAGCACTGCACACTCATTTACATTTTAAATATCAGAAATTCCCTTTAAATACTTTTAGGAAAGTAAATTGTGTATTTTCTGAATCTCCGTCCATATTATAATACTGGGTTTGGCCAAAAGGTTGGTTTAACTTTTTCTGGTAAGATGTTGTTATAGAAAAACCTGAATGGTTTGGCCAACCCAGTATTTTTTTTCCAGTGCTTTTTTTCATGAACAACTTTTTGGAGGTATATTGAATTCTCAAGTCATAAAATTTCCCATCAGTTCTCTGTAGCTGTAACTCTACTGACTTCTACAGTTCAGTGTTAACGAGATATCTGAAGCAACATACCCAACCTTAATTGAAAAAATATTTTGAAAGAAATGTTTAGATGAAAATCTGTTTTCACTAAACTTCCTGAAATGTGGGAAGTGTGTGTATCTGCAGACTAATACCTTTCAAAATTCACAAAATGTTACTTTTATTCTTATTTCTGCTCTGTTTATCTGTTTTGTCCTCTTCTCTTCACACTTAGAAAAGCAGATTTTTATTTTATTGGATACTTGCTTTCTTTCCTTAGTATCTGCCATTGTGAGCAGCTTTCAGTTCACACTTGACTCAAAGAAAAATGTGAAAGTGATTCCTAAAATGTTACAGGCGTATGAAATAATTAAGTAATTATAACAATATGTAAAACCTAAACTTCAGATTTTGTGAAAGTTATATAAGGAAGTTATATACAGTATGCAAGTTATATTCAATACAAAAAAATGATTTGTCTTTCAGTAACTTTTCTTCTTCTATAGAACTGACTTTGAAGCAGCGGTCATTCTGCATATGTGTGCATGCTCAGTTGCTCAGCTCTATCTGACTCATGCCAGGCTCCTCTGGCCATGGGATTTCCAGGCTGGAATACTGGAGTAGGTTGCCATTTCCTTCTCCAGGGCATCTTCCTGACCCAGGGACCAAACCCGAGTCTCTTATGTCTCCTGCATTGGCAGGTGGGTTCTTTATCACTGAGCCACCTGGGAAGCTCCTTCTTCTGTACATCACTACCTAAAATATGGCATCAATTAGCTGCTGTTTTTAGTTTTAATCCTTCTGATTTCTCCCAGAACTCTTTTATTAATCTCAGACAATGCCTCATTTTTACAAACTTTTCAATAGAGACTATGTTTCTCATAAATTTAAAAAATAAAATCAATATATTTGATTTCAATATTACAGAGTCTCTTCATAGGTCTCCCTTTGTCCCTCCTCCACCGCTTTTTAAATCTATCCTTGAATAAATAGATTTTCAAAGTCTGCTATTTGCCAAATGATAGGAGAGCCTCATTGATTCCTTGTAGTTTCCCACTGAAGTAGTGACAGAATTCACCTCTTCAGCCTCAAGCTTGAAAGCGAGTAGAAACTAACAGCTCTGTCTAACCCAATTTTCATTCTTTAGCAGGCATTTATGCAGTGATTTTTTAAATTGGGGTACGGGTGCTCTACCATGTTGCATTGGTTTCTTCCGTAAAATGAAGTGTATCAGCTATATGTATACATATATTGCCTCCCTTTAGGACTTTCCTCCCGAATCCTCCCCATCCAGGGACCTAGCTGAGCTCCCCGTGCTATACCGTGGATTTCCACTAGCTATCTGTTTTACACGATATGAGGTTTTGACAGACATTCTTCCTGTTGCAACTGTATGGTTCTTTACAGTCAGAAGCAAAACAACATATTTTGAAAGTAACATGGTTTCCATAATTTTTTGTTTTCAGTATAACTGTAGAAGGCTCTAATTCTAAAGCCTTCTTGAATTAACCTTCTAGTTATAAAATCACCAAATATTAAAAATAATAAGATATATCACTTTATGGGGCATCTAACTCAGGAATTAGAAAAAAAAATTTGAGACAGTGAGAGATATCACTGTGACAAAGTTTCTGTTCCCATGTGCTTATTTAGATAAGCCAGGCTTCCCCATGTTCATATTTTGGAAAGTTATAAGAAAACATCTTGGAAATGCTCATATCTTAGAAAACAAAAAAGGAATTACTGTGAACCCTTTCTCATTATAGAATAAATAAGTCATTCACAGGTAAACTGGGAAGGGAAGCTATATCCAGCTCATTAACATAGGCATTTCCAGTCAAATTTAACCTTAATAATTATTCTTCAATTACTTACATGTTTTCATAAGCTGTGTGCTACTTATAATTGCAGTTGTACTTCAATACAAAATACATTTTTAATACTTAAAGTGTTCTGGTCACAGGAATTTTTATTTACTCTTCCTCTTTTTTCATTTTTTTTGTAATTAAAAGCAATTGTTTTTGGTCGTGCTGAGTCTCTGTTGCTGCTCAAGATTTTTTCGAGTTGCAGCAGGCAGGGGCTACTCTCTAGCTGTGTGCAGGCTTCTTGTTGTGGTCGATTCTCTTGTGGAGTATGGGCCCTAGGATGTGTGAGCTTCAGGAACTGCAGCACGCAGGCTTCAGAAGCTGTGGCTCCTGGGCTCTAGAACACAGACTCAGTAGTTGTGGCACAGGGGCCTAGCCACCCCGCAGCATATAGGATTTTCCAGGACCAGGGATTGAACCCGGGTCTCCTGCATCAGGGAAGCCCTTGACTTTTATTTTTCTTCAGGCAAGGCAGTTTGACTGACTTGGTTTTTTCAAACAGAGGGACAAGGGGAATGGGGAGTTTAGGAGAAAAACATCTAATAACAAAAATTTTTTAGGGAAAGGGGATTTGGGGCCTTCCTGTGTTATTCTTAATATTGGCTCTCTCTGCTCTCTGGATCTTTATTTTATTTGGCTTAAACAACAGAAATTTATTGTCTTGAAGTGCTAGAGGCTAGAAGCTGAAATATTAAGGGGTCAGCAGGTTGGTTCCTTCTAAGGGCTGTGAGGGTCATTTGCTCCTTGTCTTTCTCACGTGTAGTGGGTTGCTGGCAAGTTTTGGCATTCTTTGGCTTGTGGAGGCATCGTATCCATCTTTGCCTTCATCTTCACTTGGCATTCTCCTGTGTGTGTATCTGCTTCCAAGCTCCCTCTTTTTTAATATGAGCACTAGTCACACTCGATTATGGGCACACCCTTCTCTGGTACGACCTCATCTTGACTACACACACAAGGCTAATTTCAAATAAGGTCATATTCTAAGGAACTGGGGTTTAGGACTCCAACACAGAGTTTTTTATTCCAATTTTGTAGACATTTTTAATTCCAGAAAAACACGAGAAAGGGATCAAAAAGATTCTGATGCATAACGTGTGCTTAGTTGCTCAGTCGTGTACCTTGGTGACCCCATGGACTGTAGACTACCAGGCTCCTCTGTCCATGGGGCTTCTCAGGCAAGAAGACTGCAGTGTGTTGCTATTTTCTCCTCCAGGTGATCTTCCTAACCCAGGGATTGAACCTGTGTCTCCTGTATTACACAGATAAGCTAAGCCATCAGGGAAGCCCATTGATACATAATTATTTCCTAAGAATAAAATTCTGTTGGGGATCAGTTCATCAGTTCAGTTCAGTCGCTCAATCATGTCCGACTCTTTGCGACCCCATGAATCGCAGCTCACCAGGCTTCCCTGTCTATCACCAACTCCCGGAGTTCACTCAGACTCACGTCCATTGAGTCCGTGATGGCATCCAGCCATCTCATCCTCGGTCGTCCCCTTCTCCTCCTGCCCCCAATCCCTCCCAGCATCAGGGTCTTTCCAATGAGTCAACTCTTCGCATGAGGTGGCCAAAGTACTGGAGCTTCAGTTTTAGTATCATTCCTTCCAAAGAAATCCCAGGGTTGATCTCCTTCAGAATGGACTGGTTGGATCTCCTTGCAGTCCAAGGGACTCTCAAGAGTCTTCTCCAACACCACAGTTCAAAAGCATCAATTCTTCTGCGCTCAGCCTTTTTCACAGTCCAACTCTCACATCCATACATGACCACAGGAAAAACCATAGCCTTGACTAGACGGACCTTAGTCAGTCATGGAAATAAGAATTCAAGAAGAAAAAGCTAATAGTATACAATTTGCAATGGTTAGAGATGTACATAAAATCACAACAATATTCAAATTTGATTGAGAATGTTTATGATCAATTTAATGGTTTTATTTTAGAAACTACCTTCATTGTAACTATTTAAATTTATGATGAAAAGTTTACAGTGACCTATAGTTGTAAAATCTAGTAAATTAGCAAAACAGTTTGAAGACTGATGGGAGCACTCCTATTTCTCTCTGGTCTTTTTTTAGGAAGATGCATCTGGTTCTTCCTTGATACCTTTTAGAGATGTGATAACTAGTATTTCATTTCTTACTAGTCAGAAAGGCAAATAACTAACTGTAGTTTTATGTCCACTTTCAATTTTTATTATCTTCTTCCATGGGTAGTTTTCCCTGTTATTCATTCATTCAACAAATACTTACTGAATATGTACAGTGCATTTTTTCTAAGCCTTGAGTATACAGTAACGTCCTTGGCATCAGAATAAGAAAAAAATAGAAAAATAATATCAATTCTCACACAGTGATATGGAGAAGACTGGATCGCAGATAAGCAATATCTATAACAATTTTCGGTTGATTTGAATGAACTGTTTTGAAGAAAAATAAAACAGTAAAGAGTATGACAGGGAAGGGAGTCTATTTTTGATAAAGCATCCTGAAAAGGGCTCTCTGAAGACAATCATATTTCAGTATTGGAAGTATTTTGATTGGAAGTGAAGGGGGATAAACCTGTTTAACAAACGAGTCTGCCATTTCAAATCTAGGTCCCACTTTCATTTCTCCCTCAATTACTTCTTCTTATTCTTTTCAGCTTCTGTTTGACAAGACCTGGGACATCTCACGCTAACCCTTGTATTGCTCCAGCTTGATCTTCTATAAAACAGAGACAACAATAACCCGTGTTCTATAGTCTTTGAGAGCATTGTGTGCTAAGTTGGTTCAGTCATGTCCAACTCTTTGCTTCCCAGGGGACTGTAGCCCACCAGGCTCCTCTGTCCATGGGATTCTCCAGCTAAGAATACTGGAGTGGACTGCTATTCCTTCCTCCAGGGGATCTTCCTGTCCCAGGGATCAAACCCACGTCTCTCATGTCTCCTGCCTTGGCAGGTGGGTTCCTTACCATTGGCACCACCTGGGAAGCCCTTGTGAGCACTGGAGATCCTAATGCAGAAAAGCTAGCCCCATGCTGCCTGATACGCAGTCGTCTCCCAGTAAGTCAAACCCAGCTGTCAGGGATCCATCATCCCTCTCGCCCTTTTTATGTGTCTTTCTCGAGTCATTTCATTGTGGGTTAGAGATTTTGTTCTGTAATAGGTAGGAAAGTGTGATGTCAGGATTGACCCCATTTTGAGGCTGTTTATGTTTCCAGGCTAGGAATGACTAAGGACTGTTGGCCTTCATGTCTCAGGCTTGTTTTCCAGACTCACTGGGTTGTCTCCAACTTATATGTCAACTTCGCCTCAGGCTGATGGGTTGCTTCTTTCCATTAAAAAGATAGCGATCATGGTATTGAAAATACCTGTTGAATATTTGAATAAAGGGACAAGAAATTGAGGATGAGAAAATCAGAGATGCCTCTAAATGTAGTTTAGATATCACTCCCTCTATTTCTAATGGATATTATCATGAATATATATTTCAATGTATATATTTTAAAAATGATTCTCTTAAAACAAAAAAGATTAATCTCTAAAGGTCTTTATACAAGTCATGTTCATGCTGTCATGCATTAAAGAGTCCAGGCTTGATATGATAGTGTACCTAAAGTGCTAAAAATTTGCTTGCTATTTAAGATCTAGCTTTAAAAACTACCTGTCAAAAGGCTACTTGTTTTTCATATGCGGTGTAAAATGTTTACATCTATGTTGCTTTTTTCTTTATATAACTTGAAGTACAGGTTCGGTTGCTGTTTTATGCTTTAAGTACTGTATTTCTAGCTAGCTTTAAATAACATGATTATTTCTTAACATGATGGACATGTTTAAGCACCAATTTAAAAATCTTTGGAGATACCAAGAAAAAAATATCCAAGCAAAAAAGCTTCAGAAAAATTACCTACTTTTGACAACCATGGTGATTTAAATGACAAGTATTGAACAAGTGTTTTATTTTTTACTTCTTTTAATATTGTTTAATATTTCAAAAGTCACCTAACAGTGACTGGAGATTACCACAGATGATTGGGCCCTGAGGTTTAACGAAGAGCACAGATGGAAGAGAAACAAAATACCAAAGACCAACAAAGCTGTCACTGACAATTAGGGAATTTGACCCAGGAGACAACTGAAAAAAGTGCAGTTTGGCTTCTCAATACTTTGGTTCAAGAAGCAAAAAAAGGATGAACACCATCCTTTGACTCACTAGCTCCTGGTTGTTTCCATAAAATGATACTGCATTATATTCTTTTGATTCCTCTAATATCCCCAAGAGCCTTCCACTTTTGCCCATTTCTTTTGTAAGGTCATGGTAAATCATCTTACTGAGGCACATGCTACAATGAACCTGTAGTATAAGGTCAGGTGAATCCTTCTGAACAGTGTCAACACCTTGTAGCTACTGGTTTGGCAGCCAGCATCCAGGGTGAGGGCACACTGGAGAAATCCCACCTGGAGATAATTCTTTATCAGTTGGCACTAATCTTTAATATATGCTGTGCATGGGTGTTAAGTTGCTTCAGTTGTGTCTGACTCTGTGACTCTATAGACTGCAGCCTGCCAGGCTCCTCTGTCCATGGGAATCTCCAGGCAAAAATTCTGGAGTGGGTTGCCATTCCCTCTTCAGGGGATCTTTCTGACCCAGGGATCAAAGCTGCGTCTCTGATGTCTCCTGCATTTGCAGGCGGATTCTTTACCACTAGTGAGTGCCACCTGGGAAGCCCTAATATACTTTGCTGAAAGCTAAGTGGTAGGGGCCAGGGGTTCCCCATGCTCCCTGTGCTTCCAGCTGAAGGCAGTCTGGCCCATCTCCACATGCCAGGGAATTAGATAGAAACAGGTGGTGGGACCTATTCTGATCTGGTATTTGTTTTCAGGGATAAGCTGACTTATAGGCTTATATAATATACTATATTGCGACTGAAAATCCATTCAGCGGAAAGACAGAGCCATGATAAACATTCAATATCCTTAACCCAATCTATTCTTAATAACTCCATAAAGAATGGATTTGCTGAGAACTGGGGGATATAAATGTACTTTAATCTGAGGACAGAGTTAAATCAGGTTGTTTTGGCATCACAGGGCACCTTAATTTGCTGGGGTCCCATGAGGTACCAGCATCTGATCTGGGAAACCTCCCATTTTATTTTCAATTGCCAACCTGTTCAACACCTGTCCTGCCCACACGTGTAAGTGCTAACGATGAGCTCTTAGAGACCACCACATTCTGGTTTGTATGTTGGGTTCCTACTGCAGGGATCATGTTAACAGCTGGCAGCTTAGCAACTGCCACCGTCTAATTTCAGTAAAGATTAAGGCTTAAAAATCCTTAGCTGGAAATGTTCTTGGCAGAGGCCAAAGGTGCTGCTAGAGTTATTAAAAAAAAAAAAAAATCCCAGAGCTTAATTTAATCAAGGAAAATGAATATATTCTTCAAGATCATGATGGATTTGAAGGGAATATATATTTACTGTCTTGACCAAATGGCATAAGAAAGATTTAGCAATCAGTGTATAAAATAGAAAGAGGAAAGGCAGTCTTTTTAAAAACAGTGCTCAGGCTGACTCACATGTATTCATCTATTGAATAAATATTTAGCCAGTTTCTACTCAGAGTAGATTGTAAGACAGACAAGGTCTTATTTTCATGGAGCATATATTCTAGAAGGGATAAAGAGATAATAAATAAATATATAAGGATGGATAACTCTGATCAGAGAAAAATGTTCTGAGAAATATAAAATTGGGTAATGTGACAGGGAGTCACTTCAGATTGGGTGGGCAAAAAAGACCCATTTCAGGTGACATTTGACCTGATACCTAAGTGGGTAGGTAGAACAAGCTAGTCATGGGGGAAATGTACAAGGTAGAATAAATGTTCTGAATTTCTTTAGATGCTTAAGAAGCTAAGCAACAACCAAGTGGAAGAAAGGTGGGTGGTGGATGTTTAGTCACTAAGTCATGTCTGACCTCATGAACTGCAGCACAGCCAGGCTTCCCAGTCCCAGGAAGAAAGGTAGGGAGATTTAATTCAAAAGCATATTTGCGTAGAAATCACACCTTAAAAATAAACTCATATCATTATATATTTGAGAGATGGGGCTGGTGACCTGGAGGTGCTAAACCCCAGTTCTTGGCACTGCAATCAACCTGGACACAGAACGTTACAAGTCAAGCTGCTGCTCAGTGATAGGCGAGGACTCATCTGAGAGGAAGCTAGAGGCCACAACAGGGACAATATATAGGAATTTCCCTTGGTTATGTTCAGAGGTTTTCTAACTGTAATAGGCAGTCATGGAAGAATTTAGACAGAAAATTGGCAAAGTCTGAGTTATGCTTCAAATAGATTATTCTGGCAATGTGAAGAATGGATTGTCAGGAGAATGGTGGAAAGTAGACCCAGAGAGAACAGCCGGGATTCTATTGTGAAAATCTATGTGAAGATAATAATGGTTTCTACTAGAATGATAGCAGAGAAGATGGAAAGAACTGACTGTAAGCAGGATACTATTCTGGCTGTAGATAAAACAGGATTTTCTGATGGACATGGGGGTAATGAAAAAAATAAGGGAACAAAAATGACACCATGGTTTTTGTTCAAGTATGCTCAAATATGGGCTTCCCCGATGGCTCAGTGGTGAAGAATATGCCTTTAATGCAGGGATGCAGGTTTGATCCCTGGGTCAGGAAGATTCCCTGGACGAGGACAGTCCACAGGGATGTAAACAGTCGGATACAGGTGAGCACACACGCACAGATGCTCAAATATAAATCAATTTTATGTTTTATATAGGTGTGAGAAGGAACCCAAATTAAAGGTGAGATAATATTTACTTATCTTACATTTACGAAGTCTTTATTATGTAGCAGGAACACCACACATGTATGTGTAAAGATATATATGCATATGAATGCATGCATACATATAAACATATACACATACAGCATTTTAAAGTTGAGTCTTATAAAACAGTCAAGTCCATTAACATTCCATTCAGATAAATAATACGGTTACAATATTGCACATTCCTCACTCATAGGTCTTTATTCTTTCATGTAGGTGTGAGCTAGAAAAGAAGAGAAACAGATATTTTTCTACATGAAAATACCAACACAAATTTTAAAGGAACACAAGGTACATGTAAAAGAGGAATTTTGGCATCGGGATCATTTCCTGATTCTTATGAGTTATTCTTTAGCAAATTCAGCTCTACTCTCATTCCACTTTCCTTTATAATTTTAACTCTTGAGACATAGGTAAATGATCATTTCAATATATTTTACAACTATTTTGAAGAGTAAATGCATTATTTCATTTAAAGAAAACTCGATTATTACAAAGGCTATCATAAAAAGGAAACTTAAAAAATCCTTTTCCTCTGAGATTTTTTTATCCCACAGCCAAAAGAATTTTCCATTTTCTTTCCTATGTGCATTTTGAAAGATAAAATAATACATGCAACTAGACTCATAATAACCATTAACTATTAAAAAAAAGACACATTTAAAAAAAAAGTAAGTTTCAGTGAATATTTAAATATTCATGAGTCATCAAGTTTTATAAATCTTACTTCATATTATAGGTATCTATGCCCTGGCCCAGCAATTTCATTTCTATAGGAATACTCTAACACATGCATGAGCCCAAAGATCAAGCATATATATTCCAGCATTATTTGTTGATAAAGAAAGGAACTTAAATTTCTAAAAACAGGGAACTGTTATGTAAATTATTTTAAACTAAATTATGGAATCCAGTCATCCATTAAAAGGAATAAAGTGAATTTTTAGATACTGACATGAGTAACTTGTTTTATTTATCTTAAATATTTATTTTAATTAATTAATTAATTTAGCTGTGTCAGTCTTGGTGGCATGTGGGATCTTCAATCTTCATTGCAGCATGCAGGACCTAGTTCCCTGACCAGAGGTTAGACCCAGGCCCCTTGCACTGGAAACAGAGTCTTAGTCAACTGGACCACAGGGAAATCCCATAACGCATTTTAAAAGCAGGTCAAAACAATTCAGAAAACAAATATATATGTGGATGATTCCATTAGGATTGGATTATACTGAAACAAGTTTAAAAGTTCAGACTACTAGTGGTGTCTATTTGGCCATTGGGGGAAAAGACTGAAATCAGGGGGCCATGCTGGTAGAGGTTCTAATGAGGGCCACAAAGACTTGTGTATGGTTTGAGTTTATCCTATACCGAGCATGTCTTGGGTTTGTACATCTTAAATCAGTTTAAAATGTAAAGCCAGAGAGATGCTACCCCATGACTTTCTTGATTTGACAGCAGTGTATCTATTCACTTTGCATTACAATTAGCAAACATCAGCTTATGTCCTAAGACTAAACCTAGATCATCTAATTTCCTGCAGTAGTGGCATTCTCAGATAACAGCAGTCTGCTGCAGGGTGTGCAGAATATTTCGGATATCAATAGGCTGGTGCAGCCACTTCTTTAAGCTGAGAGCAGATTTTGATGGCGTCTCATTAAGAGAGTGGCTCTCGTATGTTTCCAGCAGGTACAGATCACTTAGTGGCATGGCTGACTGTTTACATCCTGCGCCAGCTCAGCTGATATGTAATTAACATTATGCCTTGATAGCCTGCTGTTGTTTGCAGCAACTTCAAGTCATGATTCTGACACATCAACAATAAGCAGTGAACACTTTGATACGAGGCCAAAACAACATGGATGCTGTCTACTTTAGTTTCCAGTCATGTCCCGCGCTAAGTGGGCTTCATGAGTGTGGGTCTCTTTATGCCATCACTCACTGGCCATTTCTTTAACGTAGTAACACTGTTGTGTACCTCATGACATGAATGTTCCACAATGATTATGCACATACCTGTTTGTCTTCTGATGAAGTGTAGTTGTGTGCATTTACTTGATCACGGCACGGTGACAAAAGATATGGGAGCTTAGCCTCTAGAGGTTGCCAGAACTGGATCTGATCACCAAACGCTACCTACCGCATACTAACCATATAATTCTGGCCAAATTATTAATACATAACCTTTTTGTACATCAAGTTAACCGGTACAATGGGGATAATAATACCTATCCTCAAATCTTATTCTAAAGAGATAGTGTGGTGGTAAAAAAAAATGCTTTGCATAAATGCCTGCCATATTTGCATAATAAACATTAAAGATAGCAATAGTTGTATTAATAGGTGAGTGCTTCAGGAATTTTTATATCACCACAAAATATGCAGCTTCTGAGGGAGGGCATACAGTGATTTGCAGAGGTATTAGCTGAATACAGATTTATGAAATAATTCAGTTTGCTTATAGATACAAATATGGAATTTTAAAGCCATTAAATGGTTTATTACAATGACATACTAGTGTCGTAAGTACTTTGCATCAATGACATTCTCCAAATGTAACACTGGAACACTGAATACGCTTAAGAAAAATTAATAAGAAACACATATAAGTTTAATAAAAACACATGTAAGTTTTGGGAAGATTTTCAACATATTCCTCAAAATCACTGTTCTTTCAGTTTGGCTTGGACCCAAATTTACCTTCATCAAAAACAAATGCAGCCTCTTAAAAAAAGCATGAAAAATCTTTTTAATACTGTAAGCATGCTGGCTTTAGAATGTAAATGGGGTCCAAAACTAATCTTACTTAGCTCAGTTAACACCCCACAATGATAAGTAATTCACTTTCCCATTTTCAGCTCTGATTTAAATGTTGATACAAGAGTCTTGAAAAGTCTCTTCACCTCAGCAGCTCCGCAAGTGTTCACTTTGAACAACGACTTTGCAGCTGAGCAAACGAGACTCTCAATCAATTTTTATGAGCACAAATTCTTGGGCTGATGGCTAGACCTCCAGCTCCATCACTCAGATAATACACACTCACAAGTGGTGATGAGATTCACATTATCACCAGAGCACCATTCTGCCGATGGCAGCAGCAGACACAGCAGGGGTACCCTGTCCTCCTGGAAACAACTCCCTCACCTTTCAATAGTGCAGCCTGCAGGTATGGATCCACAAGCCATGTGCCAACAGAATGAGAACTATCTTTCAAGATACTAATAAAACGACCCACTTCTTCCCAACGAGTCCTTCTTGCTGAATCTCCATACATACCCATCTTGATTTTGAAGTGTGTACATCCGTCTTCCCATTACATTTGGAATTGAAAGGATGATTCAATTATATTTAACACTTTAAAAAGTTGTCAGAGTACTGGCATGTAAATCTCAATACACTTGGGCATGGGATTTTCTGTGTGAATATGTGTATATACATATATTTGTATAAAGATACAATGCTTCCCTGGTGGCTCAGACAGTAAAGAATCTGCCCACAATGCAGGAGACCTGGGTTCAGTTCCTGGGTCGGGAAGATTCCCTGGAGAAGGGAATGGCAACCCACTGTAGTATTCTTCCCTGGAGAATCCCAAGGACAGAAAAGGCTGGCGAGCAATGTCTATGGGGTTGCAAAGAGTCGGACCCAACTGAGTGACTAACACTTTCACAATACTTAAATATGGCTTCAAATTTTAAGATAATATGTCAGGTAGAATACATCTGAATTCATGAAAGTTTGGTGGTGTTTATCTTAAATTTTAATTATGGAGTATAGAAGTTTACCTCCTTTGTTTTAAACTGAATCTTGCTGTTAAAATGTTAAACATATTTTTGTTATATGGAGAATTATCCAGCTCTCCAAAGACATGGTTAATGTTCCGTAAAGAACAATTAATGATCTCAAAGCACTAAATTCTTTTTTTGAATTTTTTAAATAAAAGAAGAAAATTCTTCTTTTATTTCTAAAGTCTCTTATGGGGTGATAATGAACATATAAATGGTTGCTCTGTAATTTGATTCTTGTCATCATATATCAAAAAATAAGGTAGGGATTAAAGGATTATCCTGAACTTTACCTGGCTTGAAGCATAAGGTGTCCATCTGAACTCTCAAAACTGATCTACTAAGGCCTAATTTTCATATTAAAACGATGTATATTAGAAACTCTTTTAGCCTACTGTTACTTTACTGGATCTCTACAGGATTCTTTCTTTAAAAATAATGAATATGATCCAGCAATCATGCTCCTTGGTATTTACCCAAAGAAGCTGGAAAGTTATATCTACACAAAAACCCCCACACAGATGTGTATAACAGCTCGATTCATAATTGCCAAAATTTGGAAGCAACCAAGATATCATTCAGTAGGTGAATAGATAAACTGTGCTTCATTTGGACAATGGAATATTATTCAGTGCTAAAAAGAAATGAGCTTTTAAGCCACAGAAAAAACAATGGAAAAACCTTAAATGCAAATTCTTAAGTGAAAGCAGCTAATGAATACAGGCTACATGCTGCAAGATTCCAACTATGACATTCTGGAAAAGGCAAACCGGTGGTTAAAGATCAGAGGTTGCCAAAGGTGGGAGGGTGAAGATGAACAGGCAGAACAGAGAGGATTTTCAAGGGAGTGAAATGTTTTGTATGATATTACAGTGATAAGTAGTATGTTTGTTCAAATACACAGATGTGCAACACTAAAAGTGAAATCTAATAAAAAGCATGGATTTTTGATGAAGGTGACGTGTCAAGTGTAGTTCACCCTTGGCACCAAATGTACCATTCTGATGAGTGATGTTGATAGTGGAGGAAGTTATGTGGGGACAGAGGATAGAGAGGACATCATCTCTGTACCTTCCCTTAAATTTTGTTGTGAACCTAAAATTGCTCTTAAAAAACCATATTGTCTAATAGGTATGACATGTTGAAATCGTGGTTACTGG
Source organism: Aepyceros melampus (assembly GCA_006408695.1). Taxonomy (NCBI): domain Eukaryota; kingdom Metazoa; phylum Chordata; class Mammalia; order Artiodactyla; family Bovidae; genus Aepyceros; species Aepyceros melampus. Next base: position 60,742 of record SJXQ01011792.1, on the reverse strand, counting down.
GTGACATTCTCATTTGTTCTTATACTTATTTCCACCAGTTCAACTCTATGCTTACTAAGAATCAGTAGCATTTGATGAGGCCAATAACATCAGCTACTGAACTTATGGGATGAGAACTTATGATATTCTGTGTAAATGCACGATATATGACCATGAAAAAGAAGCTGCAGTTTTTATGAAAAATCATTTGAATGCTTTGGAAAGATTTGAAAAAGACAAGTCACTAACACAAACTTGCTAATTTAGATGTAGGTGAGAAAATCTATAAGTGGAAATAAAATTAAAATGTACAGAAAGAGATGTGCTCAAACTGCCTAGTAAATGCATTTAAATTTTTGTAAAAGTGGAAAGAAATTAAGCCTAGAAACCAAAGAAGATGCCTTATAGGTGTGACTTTTGGAGGATAGACCATTGAGAACTCCCAACAGGGAGCCCTTACTCAAAGCAAATGTGTGGGTGTTATATAAAAAATATTGTCTGTGTGTGTGCAAACGTATGTGCATTATTAATCTGGTTGACCAAATATTGGTTCTATTTGCTTACTTATAAATTGTGTTATTATTTATTTCTGATTGCATTGCGTGGCATGTGGTATTCTTGGTTGTCTAACCCAGGATTGAACCAAGGGCCCTTGCAATAGAAGCCTGGAGTCTTAATCTCTGGACCACCACGGAATTCACAGTTCTATTTACATAAGAAAAACTTATACTTTACCCAGGAGGGGAAAAAACCCACTTTTGATTAAAATTTACACTTTCATGAAGTTACCATGCTATTATGGCACATCAATAAAACAATTTTATTCAGCAGTAGATAGATTACTTTATTTCTGCAAGATAGCAAATGATTTTCCTTCCTTGGGATATCACCATGTTAACCTGATCTAGTCTATACTTGCTTAATGCGTGAGCAGAGCTTCCCTGGGGCTCAAGTGGTAAAGAAGTCACCTGCCAATGCTGGAGATGCGAGTTTGGGAAGATCCCTTGGAGGAGGAAATGGCAACCCACTCCACATTCTTGTCTGGGGAAATCCCATGGACAGACGGAGCCTGGGGGCATGCTACTGTACATGGTCTTGCAAAATAGTTCAGATACGACTTAGCAACTGAATAACAACAATAATGTGTGGATAGGAATCAATAAGATTTTACAGACTGTTTTGTATTAACGATACCAAGAGAGCTTCTCTTTTCATATATATTCTTTGAGAATAAGACAGCTTAAATTTATCATGCACTGGAATGACTATTACTCAAAATTATTCTTTAAAGTAACTTTAACTAAATGAGTATATTCTATGAGCAAAGGTCATTCATGATTCAAACACCAAAACAAAACAAGAGTCTACTGAACTGTACATTGTAGCGCTCTGCCTATATTCAGAATCCTATCACAAACAAATCCACCAGTCAAGGCAATTAAAAAACCTGTACCTCTGAATAAGTGATATATATGATACATTTTTTTTAAAAAGGCATGTTTTAATGAATTAAGTTTTATCTATAAAACATCAGAGTAATGCAGTGGTTCTCAAGGTATGGTGTTGGGATCCTGAGGATCTTCAAAATCCTTTCAGGGGACTTGTGAGGTCAAAACCATTTTTAAAATTATGTTTAAACATCTTCACCCATTTCACACTTACTCTCTCAAGAACGTATAGTGGAGTTTTCCAGAGGCTAAATTTCACCTGAGACTACAACAGATTGAAGGCAGAAGCTGATTTGAAAATACAGCTGCATTCTATTTTTATTAAGCCAGACATTGAAGAGGTGCACAAAAGCATAAAATAATGCCATTTTAGCTCACTAAAATATTTGGCTTGAAAAAATATTTATTTTAAATAAAAAGGTTAGTTGCATTGGAATGGCCTTACTACTTTCATTTTAAAATGATTTAAATATTTTCTAAATTTCTCAATTTTAATTTCTAATACAGTAGATACTGACAGATATAACCCAAATAAAAGTTTGATTGGCTTACAGTGATTATATGACAGGAAAAAAGTGTACTTACCTGAACAAGAACAAAGTAACGTTTTTCCATCTTTTCCAAACCTTCTGCCCAAGGGCATACAGATACCTGGTAAGAAAAACAAAAATATATGAATAATGGTGTGGTGCCACATAATCATTTTTATTCCATAGGTGTTTATTCTCGAGAGCAGCCTGCAAAGCTTAGTTCAGTTGGAACCTGTGACAGCACACGACTTCTGTGTTACAAAATGACTGAGTCTGTTCTAAGGCTCTTGAAAGGGAATTGATATATGTGGCTTATCAATTTGTCAGTTCTCTCCACAAACTGAGCGAGGTTGGAGTTAGAAAGGATAATCAAAGCAGCAGTAGGAACTGTATTCTTACACATATTTCTCAGGAGAGACGTATGCTATGAATTGAGGCTAGGGTACCAGATGTTTCAGCTCGCAGGTGACAGAGGCTGAGGAGTGTGGCCTGGCAGGGAGCCGGCTGCAGAATCCAGAACCCAGGATGAAGAGTCTCTTTCCAGCTGAGTATCCCCCAAATGTGCCTGTACCAATCTCAGTTTCCAATTCCTCAACTATCAAATCAAAGAACTATATGTGATGATTTCTAAGGTTCAAGCCCTGTTACTAGCATATTTATCTGACATGCGAGCTTCTTCATGCAAATTTTCCTAACTATCAAACTCAGATACTAATGAAAGTGACAGTGTATAATTCAACAATGGTTTCAACCAAGACTTCTGTTTAACTGTGCATTGCTGTTAGTAACCTGAATTGAAATGATTCAAGTAGTTAATTACTGGAGAACAGAATTTTTGTTCTTACTGAATACACAGATGTAGGCTTAAGGATTGAGGAGGAAAGGGAAGAAATTAAATATTAATCAAGTATAAGCATGTCATGGAGAGCTATTTAAAATTATATCACATACCTCCCACAAAAGTGGAAAACATTTTAGAAGTTAGAAAGTATGACAGAGATCTAATTTTTATTTTTTTATTTTTTATTTTAATTTTTATTTTTTAGTTTAAATTAAGTATGATTTTTCAATATTTTATCACAATTCCTTTTTCCGTAGCAAGATTTAACATTATAAAGGGTATTCAAACTAATCTAAATTATATACAATTCTGAATGATTAAAAAAAAGCCCTTTAGCTAACAGCTTGTTGACGGTCTTAAAGTCTTTAGACTTTCTCTTGATTTTTAAAATTGAAATCTTAGCTTGAAATTTTACCTTCTGTTTTATGAAAATAATTATCCTTTGCAAAAAAAGCAAACATACTTTTTTCCCCCTTTTAAAAAAGATATGGGATACTGGCTAAGGGGCGCTGAAATGATGGGCTTTCCTATTCACTGCTCATGGAGTGTAAAATAAGACCACCTTATTGTAGAATAACATGACATGCAAAGATGGGCTCAATAAAGGACAGAAATGGTATGGACCTAACAGAAGCAGAAGATATTAAGAAGTGGTAAGAATACACAGAAGAACTGTACAACAGACATCTTCATAACCCAGATAATTACGATGGTGTGATCACTTCACCTAGAGCCAGACATCCTGGAATATGAAGTCAAGTGGGCCTTCGAAGCATCACTACAAACAAAGCTAGTAGAGATGATGGAACTCCAGTTAAGCTATCTTAAATCCTAAAAGGTGATGCTGTGAAAGTGCTGCACGCAATATGTCAGCAAATTTGAAAACTCAGCAGCGGCCACAGGACTAGAAAAGGTCAGTTTTCATTCCAATCCTAAAGAAAGGCAATGCCAAAGAATGCTCAAACTACTGCACAATTGCACTCATCTCACACGCTAGTAAAGCAATGCTCAAAATTCTCCAAGCCAGGCTTCAACAATATGTGAACAATGAACTTCCAGATGTTCAAGCTGGACTTAGGAAAGGCAGAGGAACCAGAGATCAAACTGCTAACACCCACTGGATCATTGAAAAAGTAAGAGAGTTCCAGAAAAAAAAAACATCTATTTATGCTTTATTGACTGCCAAAGCTTTTGACTGTGTGGATCACAATAAACTGTGGAAAATTCTGAGAGAGATGGGAATACCAGACCACCTGACCTGCCTCTTGAGAAATCTGTAGCAGGTCAGGAAGCAACAATTAGAACTGGACATGCAACAACAGACTGGTTCCAAATAGGAAAAGGAGTACATCAAGGCTGTATATTGTCACCCTGCTTATTTAACTTCTATGCAGAGTACATCATGAGAAACGCTGGGCTGGATGAAGCACAAGCTGGAATCAAGACTGCTGGGAGAAATATCAGTAATCTCAGATATGCAGGTGACACCATCCTTATGGCAGAAAGAGAAGAACTAAAGAGCCTCTTGATGAAAGTGAAAGAGGAGAGTGAAAAAGTTGGCTTAAAACTCAACATTCAGAAAACTAAGATAATGGCATCCGGTCTCATCACTTCATGGCAAATAGATGGAGAAACAGAGGAAACAGTGACAGACTTTATTTTTCTGGGCTCCAAAATCACTGCAGATGGTGACTACAGCCATGAAATTAAAAGATGCTTGCTCCTTAGAAGAAAAGTTATGACCAACCTAGATAGCATATTAAAAAGCAGAGACATTACTTTGCCAACAAAGGTCCATCTAGACAAAGCTATGGTTTTTCCAGTAGTCATGCATGGATGTGAGAGCTGGACCATAAAGAAAGCTGAGCACCGAAGAATTGATGCTTTTGAACTGTGGTGTTGGAGAAGACTCTGGAGAGTCTCTTGGACAGCAAGGAGATTCATCCAGTCCATCCTAAAGGAAATCAGTCCTGAATATTCATTGGAAGGACTGGTGTTGAAGCTGAAGCTCCAATACTTTGGCCACCTGATGAGAAAAGCTGACTCATTGGAAAAGACCCTGATGCTGGGAAAGATTGAGGGCGGGAGGAGAAGGGGACAATAGAGGATGAGATGGTTGGATGGCATCACCAAGTTAATGGGCATGAGTTTGAGTAAACTCCAGGGGTTGGTGATGGACAGGGAGGCCTGACATGCTGCAGTTCATGGGGTCACAAAGAGTCAGACACGACTGAGTGACTGAACTTAACTGATACAAAAATAGCCCCCAACTTCTTCACAGTGGAATTAGGGAAACAGACAACACACGTATACATATGTTCCATGGATATATAGAACAGTATCATTCATATTATAAAAAAGGTAACAGTGTCCAACAGTAGGTGAATTGTTTAATAAATGCCAGAAAACGCACAGAAAGAAATACTATGCTGCCTCTGAAAAAATATTTTTGATAATATTACATAAAGAATATCTCATGATATAATGTTTTATGAAAAAACAGGTTCAAAACCATATAAATACTTAAGAGACTTGAAATTTGTAAAAGAAATATATGAAATAGATATTTCAAAATTTTTAGTAATAGTGCCTTTGAATCGTGGGATTATAGAAGATTTAATTTTCCATCTTTATTCCCTGTATTTCTAAATTTTCAGAAAACAAAACCACACAAACAGAAATGTAGTGACTAAAAGTTGACATAAATCCTAGGCTCCTGCCTAGAAAACATCGCCAGTACTGCCCAGATCAGCGATGTAGTTTCTTTCTCTCAGACACATTAGTTAACGGGAGTGTTTTGCGAACTTGTATTTAGTTTTATAATACTCTGGATACCCTATCGTCTGCACTTCTGAACGTAGTACTGATGCAGTTAGAGACTCTCAGAAACATCTGTCAGTAGTGTTCTCAGCCGCTCACTCTCCCCTCCTGAGGGCCCCTGAAAACCCTCTGCCCCACCTTTGCTCCAGCCTCTAATTTCTCTTCTATGGTTCCAGTGATAGGTGTTTAGTTGCTCTCTTCCTGTCTTCCCTATGCAATTTTCCTCTTCTGAAACGCACACACCCCAGTGCTTATTACAGGGTTAACAGCAATGACCTCAAGAGCTATATATACTGTGGGCCTGACAGATGCTCTCTGTACAAATTCACCAGCAAGATGCGCAGCAAACAGCTGCCAAGGAGTCAAGAGGGCATTGGGAATAACTTCTGCCTGTGACCGCAGGCTGCTTCTTCAACCTGTCTCACTTAGCATGCTGGTCAGACAGAAGCGAAAGTGAAGAGTGATACACAAACCATCAACACCACAAACAAGTGTAAGTCTGGTGATGGCGAAGGTTCTGCATAAGGGATAATACTGTCAGCAGCAACTTCATTCAAAATGATGCCTCAACACATTTGAAATGAAAAGGTATGATCTCTGTGAAGAGAGAAAGCAAAGGGGTGGGTGGATGCACGTGGGTATATTGAAGGATTTTGTGAAGAATAGAATAAAAGACAATTCAAGATTGGAACCAAGGTAAGCATTTGAATGTTGGGCCTTGAGGCATTATGGGCTACTGTACTGTAAGAATTCAATAGAACATGCTCGGAAGAAGTCACCACTGATCAAACATTTCCAGAAAGGAATTCCTCATTAGAGTTTTGGTCTCAATATAAAAAAAAAATTATATTCAACAGAAGGAAACATTTCTGCATAATGTAAATGTTACCAATGCTATGAGGGAAAATATGACAGTTTCTTCCTTTAGTTTTCCTAGTAGCCAGACAAAAATTTTACATAAGAAATGAAAAGAAATAAAAGATACCAGAAGCAATAACTAATACTAAATAAGAAATCACTAAACTTAATTTCAAATCTAACTTTTTTCACTATAATCATGCCTTCTAGAATTAGGTATCAATAATCATCATAGCTGCTTTTTTACTGGTATAAAATTAGATTCTGAGTATAAGAGACACATGTAAAATTCAGGGGAGAATGAAGAAAAAAGATGTTCATCAATGTCAGTCAAGAGCAAAATGTCACAACCCAACTAAGAATCAAGGAGTCTTAGTTGATTAGGTTGTCATTAAGAGTGATGCCAAAAAGAATGACATGGAAATTATAACAATGCTAAGGTTTTAAAAAGCTGTCATGTGAACTCATAGTGTATATATGGCAAAAAAAAAATCCAGAAAGATATATCAAAATGTTACACCTGAAAATTAATACCTGGCTGATGAGATTAAGGATGAATTTAATTTTCTTCTTAATGTCTTTCTGCATTTCCACAATTTCTACATTAATCATGTCATTTTTTTCTTTTGGTTACCATTTAAGTAAGGTTTATTGTTAGTGTACTAAAGTAAAATTCACCCATTTTAAATATATAATTTGATGAAAGTTCATAGGAGGAATGTAGCCACCACAATGAATTTATAGAACATCTCCACTCCTCACCCAAAGGTCTCTTTATGCCTTTTTACAATTAGTCTTTTCCTCACAGCCCCAGCTCTGCAACCACAGATCTGACCTTAGAGTTCAGTTTTCCAGAAGGTCATGTAAGGGGAATTGTACACTATGTAGCCTTTTGTGTCTAGCATTTTTTCACTTAGTATAAAGTTTTTGAGATTCAGCTTTTGTCTGTATCGGGTGTTTATTCCTTCTTATTTCAATGTATGACTTCAACGTGTTTATCTTTTACCAGTTGGTAGACATTTGTTTCCAGAGGTATGGCTATCATAAATAAAGGCTACTATAATCAGTCACATTTTGACTTTCCCAGTGGCTCAGCAGTAAAGAATCTACCTGCAATGTGGGAGCCAAAAGGAGATGCAGGTTTGATCCCTGGGTTGGGAAGACCTCCTGGAGGAGAGCATGGCAACCCATTCCAGTATACTTGCCTGGAGAATTCTATGGACAGAGGAGCCTGGCAGGCTATAGTCCATGGAGTCAGAAAGAGTTGGACGTGATTGAAGTAATTTCGTATGCTCGCATAACCAATCACGTTTAAGTCCTTGTGTGGGCAGATATTTTCATTTCTCCAGAGTAAATATCTAGGATTGGGATTATTGAGTTATAGTGAAAGTGTGTTTAACTATGCTGCTACTGCTAAGTCGCTTCAGTCGTGTCCGACTCTGTGCGACCCCATAGACAGCAGCCCACCAGGCTCCCCCGTCCCTGGGACTCTCCAGGCAAGAACACTAGAGTGGGTTGCCATTTCCTTCTCCAATGCATGCCAGTGAAAAGTGAAAGTGAAGTCACTCAGTCGTGTCTGACCCTCAGCAACCCCATGGACTGCAGCCCACCAGGCTCCTCCATCCATGGGGCTTTCCAGGCAAGAGTACTGGAGTAGGGTGCCACTGCCTTCTCTGTGTTTAACTATAGAACTGCCAAATTGTCTTCCAAAGTGCTGTACAATTTTGCATTACCATTAACAATGTATGAGAACTCATCCTACTAACCTGCCCCCGGTATGCAGCATGTGGGACCTTAGTTCCTAGACCAGGGATCAAACCTGTGCTTCCTGCATTGGAAGCATGGAGTCTTAACCACTGCACCACCGGGCAAGTCTCCTCATCTTACTTATATAATTAGAAAAAAAGATGACTTTTATTAAGGATTTGAAGGATGTGGATATTACAGCTCTATAAATAATATTTCTGGCATGATTAAGCTGAATTCCTGGAGACCGAAGATGAGGATGTCTTGTCACTTTATCATGAGTACTATGGCGGACTTCTATAAGCTTATTGGTTAAAGGGGTTTTCTAGTTTTCAAAGCTATTCTTAAGTTTGGTATTTAGAGCCGTCTAAATTCTTTGAAGGTGGGTGGTCTTATCTGGGGATGACTGAGGCATAGAGAGAGTAAGGAAAAAGGAGCACAAATCATTTGAATATTTGGTTATAATTAGGTAGTCCATTTATTAGAAAGCATCTATAAAAGTGAAAATGCATTCTCTTTGCACTCATCTTTATGCTGAGCACTACTGTTTAATTCAAGGTATGGCGTTTTGTTTTTAATGTTGAGTGTTAGGCTATAAATTATCTCTTTTATGGATAAAAATGCAGTTATTTTTTTAATTTCAGAAAAAATACTAAAGTTACATTTAACATATGTTATATTAGGCAAAAAATTCCTTTCATTACACATATAGAAATGCTTAATTACTGAAAAATGAGTTATTCTAGGGAGACTGTATATGCATCTATAATGAATTTTTAAAGAATTTATATACAATAGGTTGACTTGACTTCAAATAGTCATAAAATATAATTTGATCATTCCTTAATGATTTAGAATAGGACCCTATAAGTATCTCAGGGTCATTACCATGAACATTAATTATAACTGCATAGTTCTGTAAAAGGAGACGGTATGCCTGATAGGACTAAATCTATTCGACATACGTGGCAACAGTGTTAATTAAATCCTTGAGAGTTATTTACTTGTCACTTACTTCTGCTTTATAAAAATAGTTTAGAACTTTCAAAAGTCTATTATTAATATTCTATTGCTATGTGAATCTGAACTCTGGAAAAATTCATTTTTTAATGCTTTATGAAATCTGATTCTACCCTATAAAGGTATAGAGAATATTATCCAAGAGATGTATTTGTCATCCAGGAGAGAGACAGTACCTTGGCTGGTAAACTATAGAGGGGCTGGGGTAGGATGAGTGGATCTGCTCTGCAGTTGTATTCTCCCCAAATATTCTGTAGCCTGTTAAGTAAATAGTAGCTTCCTCTAAATACATGATTATCTCAAAAGAGTATGTATATCAGACCTGCCAAACAACAGGCAAAATGGGAACAGATATTTAACTGGGTTCCATGTGACAATTTATATAATGTTACTCAATAAAATAAGTATCACACAGCGGGAGAGCAACTTTCTTTAATGAATGATTTTTTTTCACCTTATTTAAAGAGGCTTTAAAGAGCAAAGCAAAAGCAAGTCTTTTGTTTTAGTTTTGGTGGGGCTTTAAATAGTATTCATTTTCGTCTACCTACAGAATTTGGTTTTAAACAAAATCATGCTTTCTAATCCTTATGGAGGGACTTCCTTGGTGGTCCAGTGGTTAGGGCTCTGAGAATCTGCTGCAAGGGATTCAGGTTGGACCTCTGGTTGGGGAACTAAGAGCCCACAAATTGCATGGTGTGCCCTTCCCCAAACCGAAATGTATAGAAAAGGCATACATATCAGCAGTTTTCACAATCAGAATCATACTACATTCTCTTCAGTTCAGTCACTAGTCATGTCTGACTCTTTGGGATCCCATGAACTGCAGCACGCCAGGACTCCCTGTCCATCAACAACTCCCGGAGTTCACTCAGACGCACGTCCATTGAGTCCATGATGCCATCCAGCCATCTCATCCTCTGTCGTCCCCTTCTCCTCCTGCTCCAAATCCCTCCCAGCATCAGGGTCTTTTCAATGAGTCAACTCTTCGCTTGAGGTGGCCAAAGTATTGGAGTTTAAGCTTTAGCATCAGTCCTTCCAATGAACACCTAGGACTGATCTCCTTTAGAATGGACCAGCTGGATCTCCTTGCAGTCCAAGGGATTCTGAAGAGTCTTCTCCCACATCACAGTTCAAAAGCATCAATTCTTCAGCACTCAGCTTTCTTCACAGTCCAACTCTCATATCCATACATGACCGCTGGAAAAACCATAGTCTTGACTAGATAGACCTTTGTTGGCAAAGTAATGTTTCTGCTTTTGAATATGCTATCTAGGTTGGTCATAACTTTTCTTCCAAGGACTAAGTGTCTTAAAATTTCATGGCTGCAGTCACCATCTGCAGTGATTTTGGAGCCCCCCAAAATAAAGTGACACTGTTTCCCCATCTGTTTCCCATGAAGTTATGGGACCAGATGCCATGATCTTTGTTTTCTGAATGTTGAGCTTTAAGCCAGCTTTTTCACTCTCCTCTTTCACTTTCATCAAGAGGCTTTTTAGTTCCTCTTCACTTTCTGCCATAAGCATGCTGTCATCTCTGTATCTGAGGTTATTGATATTTCTCCCAGCAATCTTGATTCCAGCTTGTGCTTCCTCCAGCCCAGAGTTTCTCACGTACTCTGCATATAAGTTAAATAAGTAGGGTGACAATATACAGTCTTGACATACTCCTTTTCCTATTTGGAACCAATCTGTTTCTTCATGTCCAGTTCTAATTGTTGCTTCCTGACCTGCTTACAGGTTTCTCAAGAGGCAGGTCAGGTGGTCTGGTATTCCCATTTCTTTCAGAATTTTCCACAGTTTATTGTGATCCACACAGTCAAAGACTTTGGCATAGTTGATAAAGCAAAAATAGATATTTTTCTGGAACTCTCTTGCTTTTTCCATGATCCAGCAGATGTTGGCAATTTGATCTCTGGTTCCTCTGCCTTTTCTAAATCCAGCTTGAACATCTGGAAGTTCACGGTTCATGGATTGCTGCAGCCTGGCTTGGGAATTTTGAGCATTACTTTACTAGCATGTGAGATGAGTGCAATTGTGCGGTAGTTTGAGCATTCTTTGGCATTGCCTTTCTTTGGAATTGGAATGAAAACTGACCTTTTCCAGTCCTGTGGCCACTGCCGAGTTTTCCAAATGTGCTGGCATATTGAGTGCAGCACTTTCACAGCTTCATCTTTCAGGATTTGAAATAGCTCCACTGGAATTTCATTACCTCCACTAGCTCTGTTTGTAGTGATGCTTCCTAAGGCCCACTTGACTTCACATTCTAGGATGTCTGGCTCTAGGTGAGTGATCACACCATCGTGATCATCTGGGTCATGAAGATCTTTTTTGTACCGTTCTTCTGTATATTCTAAAACTGACCTTTTCCAGTCCTGTGGCCACTGCCGAGTTTTCCAAATGTGCTGGCATATTGAGTGCAGCCCTTTCACAGCATCATCTTTCAGGATTTGAAACAGCTCAACTGGAATTCCATCACCTCCACTAGCTTTGTTCGTAGTGATGCTCTCTAAGGCCCACTTGACTTCACATTCCAAGATGTCTGGCTCTAGATTAGTGATCACACCATCATGATTACCTGTGTCATGAAGATCCTTTTTGTACAGTTCTCCTGTGTATTCTTGCCACCTCTTCTTAATATCTTTTGCTTCCATTAGGTCCAGACCATTTCTGTCCTTTATCGAGCCCATCTTTGCATGAAATGTTCCCTTGGTATCTCTAATTTTCTTGAAGAGATCTCTAGTCTTTCCCATTCTGTTGTTTTCCTCTATTTCTTTGCATTCATTGCTGAAGAAGGCTTTCTTATCTCTTCTTGCTATTCTTTGGAACTCTGCATTCAGGTTCTTATATCTTCCCTTCTCTCCTTTGCTTTTCGCCTCTCTTCTCTTCACCGCTATTTGTAAGGCCTCCACAGACAGCCATTTTGCTTTTTTGCATATCTTTTCCATGGGGATGGTCTTGATCCCTGTTTCCTGTACAATGTCACAAACCTCAGTCCATAGTTCATCAGGCACTCTATCTAACAGAAATAGACCCTTAAATCTATTTCTCACTTCCACTGTATAATCATAAGGGGTTTGATATAGGTCATACCTGAATGGTCTAGCGGTTTTCCCTACTTTTTTCAATTTAAGTCTGAATTTGGCAATAAGGAGTTCATGATCTGAGCCACAGTCAGCTCCTGGTCTTGTTTTTGTTGTCTGTATAGAGCTTCTCCATCTTTGGCTGCAAAGAATATAATCATATTTTGGTGTTGACGATCTGGTGATGTCCATGTGTAGAGTCTTCTCTTGTGTTGTTGGAAGAGGGTGTTTGCTATGACCAGTGCATTTTCTTGGCAAAACTCTATTAGTCTTTGCCCTGCTTCATTCCGAGGCCAAATTTGCCTGTTACTCCAGGTGTTTCTTGACTTCCTACTTTTGCATTCCGGCCCCCTGTAATGAAAAGGACATCTTTTTTTGGGTGTTAGTTCTAAAAGATCTTGTAGGTCTTCATAAAACCACTCACCGGGCGCCTCCACCACCTGCGCTTAAGAAGTGCAGAAAATGATCTAGTTTCATTCTTTCACAAGTGGCTGACCAGTTTTCCCAGCACCACTTGTTAAATAGATTGTCTTTAATCCACTGCATATTCTTGCCTCCTTTGTCGAAGATCAGGTGTCCATAGGTGTGTGGATTTGTCTCTGGGCTTCCTATTTTGTTCCATTGACCTATATTTCTGTCTTTGTGCCAGTACCATACTGTCTGGATGACTGTGGTTAAGCCAACATTTTTACTCTCCTTTTCCCCCTCATCAAGAGGCTTTCTAGCCCCTCTTCACTTTCTGCCATAAGGGTGGCATCATGTGCACAACTGGGGTTGTTGGTATTTCTCCTGGAAATCTTGATTCCAGCTTGGAACTGATCCAGCCTGGCATGTTTTCATGATGTAATCTGCATAAATGCTAAATAAGCAGGTGACCATATACAGCCACGACATACTCCTTTCCCAACTTGGAACCCATCCGTTGTTCCATATCCAGTCTTAACTGTTGCTTTTTGTCCTGCATACATGTTTCTTAGGCAACACGAAATTGGTCTTGTATTCCCAACTCTTGAAGAATTTTCCACAGTTTGTTGTGATCCACACAGTCGAAAGTTCTAGCATAGGGATGCAGATTTTTTTCTGGAATTCCTTTGCTTTTTCTACAATCAGGAAGATTTGGCAATTTGATCTCTGGTTCCTCTGCCTTTTCTAAATCCAGATTGTTCATCTGGTTTCTCAGTTCATGTACTGCTGAATCCTTGTTTGAAGGATTTTGAGCATTACTTTGCTACCATGTGAAATGAGAGCAATTGAATGGTAGTATGAACATTTCTTACTATTGCCCTTCTTTGGGCAATTCCATTCTAGGAATCAGCAAACTAAAATGGACTAGAATGAGTGAATTTAACTCAGATGACCATTATATCTACTACTGTGGGCAGGAATCCCTCAGAAGAAATGGAGTAGCCATCATGGCCAACAAAAGAGTCCAAAATGCAGTACTTGGATGCAATCTCAAAAATGAGAGAATGATCTCTGTTCGTTTCCAAGGCAAACCATTCAATATCACAGTAATCCAAGTCTATGCACCAACCAGTAACACTGAAGAAACTGAATGGTTCTATGAAGACCTATAAGACCTTTTAGAACTAACACCCCAAAAAGATGTCCTTTTCATTATAAGGGAATGGAATGCAAAAGTAGGAAGTCAAGAAACACCTGAGGTAACAGGTAAATTTGGCCTTGGAATGCGGAATGAAGCAGGGCAAAGACTAATAGAGCTTGCCAAGAAAATGCACTGTTCATAACAAACACCCTCTTCCAACAACACAAGAGAAGACTCTACACATGGGCATCACCACAGGGTCAACACCAAAATCAGATTGATTATATTCTTTGCAGCCAAAGATGGAGAAGCTCTATACAGTCAGCAAAAACAAGACCAGGAGCTGACTGTGGCTCAGATCATGAAGTCCTTATTGCCAAATTCAGACTTAAATTGAAGAAAGTAGGGAAAACTGCTAGACCATTCAGGTATGACCTAAATCAAACCCCTTATGATTCTACAGTGGATGTGAGGAATAGCTTTCAGGGCCTAGATCTGATAGATAGAGTGCCTGAAGAACTATGGAATGATATTCATGACATTGTACAGGAGACGGAGAAAAAGACCATCCCCATGGAAAAGATATGCAAAAAAGCAAAAAGGCTGTCTGGGAAGGCCTTACAAATACCTGTGAAAAGAAGAGGGGAAAAACAAAGGAGAAAAGGAAAGATATAAGCATCTGAATGCAGAGTTCCAAAGAATAGCAAGAAGAGATAAGAAAGCCTTCTTCAGCAATCAATGCAAAGAAATAAAGGAAAAGAACAGAATGGGAAAGACTAGAGATCTCTTCAAGAAAATTAGAGATACCAAGGGAATATTTCATGCAAAGATGTGGTCGATAAAGGACAGAAATGGTCTGGACCTAACAGAAGCAGAAGATATTAAGAAGAGGTGGCAAGAATACACGGAAGAACTGTACAAAAAAGATCTTCATGACCCAGATAATCATGATGATGTGATGACTAATCTAGAGCCAGACATCTTGGAATGTGAAGTCAAGTGGGCCTTAGAAAGCATCACTACGAACAAAGCTAGTGGAGGTGATGGAATTCCAGTTGAGCTGTTTCAAATCCTGAAAGATGATGCTGTGAAAGTGCTGCACTCAATTTGCCAGCAAATCTGGAAAACTCAGCAGTGGCCACAGGACTGGAAAAGGTCAGTTTTCATCCCAATTCCAAAGAAAGGCAATGCCAAAGAATGCTCCAACTACCGCACAATTGCACTCATCTCACATGCTAGTAAAGTAATGCTCAAAATTCTCCAAGCCAGACTTCAGCAATATGTGAACCGTGAACTCCCTGATGTTCAAGCTGGTTTTAGAAAAGGCAGAGGAACCAGAGATCAAATTGCCAACATCTGCTGGATCATGGAAAAAGCAAGAGAGTTCCAGAAAAACATCTATTTCTGCTTTATTGACTATGACAAAGCCTTTGACTGGGTGGATCACAATAAACTATGGAAAATTCTGAAAGAGATGGGAATACCAGACCACCTGACCTGCCTCTTGAGAAATCTGTATGCAGGTCAGGAAGCAACAGTTAAAACTGGACATAGAACAACAAACTGGTTCCAAATAGGAAAAGGAGTATGTCAAGGCTGTATATTGTCACCCTGCTTATTGAACTTATATGCAGGGTACATCATGAGAAACACTGGACTGGAAGAAACACAAGCTGGAATCAAGGTTGCCGGGAGAAATATAAATAACCTCAGTTATGCAGATCACACCATCCTTATGGCAGAAAGTGAAGAGGAGCTAAAAAGCTTCTTGATGAAAGTGAAAGAGGAAAGTTAAAAAGTTTGCTAAAAGCTCAACATTTAGAAAACGAAGATCATGGCATCTGGTCCCATCACTTTATGGCAAATAGATGGGAAAACAGTGGAAACAGTGTCAGACTTTATTTTTTTTGGTCTCCCAAATCACTGAAGATGGTGACTGCAGCCATGAAATTAAAAGACGCTTAGTCCTTGGAAGAAAAGTTATGACTAACCTAGATAGCATATTCAAAAGCAGAGACATTACTTTGCCAACAAAGGTCCATCTAATCAAGGCTATGGTTTTTCCTGTGGTCATGTATGGATGTGAGAGTTGGACTGTGAAGAAGGCTGAGCGCAGAAGAACTGATGCTTTTGAACTGTGGTGTTGGAGAAGACTCTTGAGAGTCCCTTGGAGTGCAATGAGATCCATCCAATCCATTCTGAAGGAGATCAGTCCTGGGATTTCTTTGGAAGGAATGATGCTAAAGCTGAAGCTCCAGTACTTTGGCTACCTCATGCAAAGAGTTGACTCATTGGAAAAGACCCTGATGCTGGGAGGGACTGGGGGCAGGAGAAGGGGAAGACAGAGGATGAGATGGTTGGATGGCATCACTGACTAGATGGACGTGAGTCTGAGTGAACTCTGGGAGTTGGTGATGGACCGGGAGGCCTGGCATGCTGTATTCATGGGTTCACAAACAGTCGGACACAACTGAGCTACTGAGCTGAAGTGAACTGAACTTCTTTGGGGTTAGAATGAAAACAGACCTTTTTCCAGTCCTATGACCACTACTGAGCTTTACAAATTTGCTGACATAAATTGAGTGCAGCACTTTAACAGCAGCATATTTTAGGATTTGAAATAGCTCAGCTAGAATTTCATCATCTCCACTAGCTTTGTTTGTACTGATACTAACACTTTCTAGTTCCATGTGAGCGATAGTCACTCATTCTTGTCTGAATCTTTGCAACCCTATGGACTATAGCCTGTCAGACTGTCCATGGAATTCTCCAGGCAAGAATACTGGAATGGCTTGCCATTTTCTTCTCCAGGACATCTTCCCAAACCAGGGATTGAACCCAGGTTTCTTGCATTGCAGGTAGATTCTTTACCATCTGAGCCACCAAGGAAACCCTCCTAGTTCCATGACCTAGGATCAAACCTGGGCCCCCTGCTTTGTGAGTGCAATCTTAGCCACTGGACCGCCAGAGAAGTCCCTCTTCCAATCATTCTAATTGCCTACTGTCATACATGGTCAGGTCCCTGCACAACTCTCAGTCATCTTGTACCACTATTTTTCTCAATTTTCTTCCCCATGATATTGTGATTTATAATATGAAATACATATACTTGGTGTTCCTCTCTTTTTTTGGCACAAGAGTTCCTTAAACCTTTGGAATTTCCTAAGTGATAATAACAATAAAAGTAGTTTTTGTTATGTTAATGAGGTTCTTTTGGAAAGACTCTAGGTCCTAAGGACACAGAATGTTTACCAGAGAAACCAGAGGATTAGAGAGTTTTAACTTTCAGTTCTACTCCCCTGACCTCTGGTGAGGGAAGAGGGGCTGGAGGTTGAATTAATTGCCAGTGGCCAATGATTTAATCAATTGTACTTATGTAATGAAGTCTCCATAAAAACCCAGAAGGACAGGATTGGAGAGCTTCTGGATTGGTGAACGCTTGGAGATTTGGGGACGTGACCTCTTAGAGAAGATACAGAAGTTCTGCATCTGTTCTCCATAACTTGCCCTATGTATACTCCCATATTCTTTGTAATAAACTGGCTCATAATTTACTGTCTAGTAAATAAACTGGTTTCCTGAGTTCTGTGAGATCTTCTAGCAAACTAATCAAACGCAGAGATGGAGAAATAGGAAGCGCTGATTAATAGCCAGTGAATGAGAAGCACAGGTAACAATCTGAAGTGAGGAACAGTCTTGTTAGACTAGGCCCTTAACCTCTGGAATCTGATGCTTTCTTTGGGTAGAGAGTGTCAAATTCTGCGACACGCAACTAGTGTTGGAGAATTGTTTGAAGGCATGGGGGAAAACATACACGTTGGAATGGGTGACCAGAATCTTAGCCCTCTTCCCTCAATCAGTCTAATTCAGTGGTTCTTTCCCTTTGTTCCTTCAATCTGGAATGTTCTTCCTTCACCTCTGATCTTCACGTGTAAGATCCATCTCACTATGTAGGTTTTAGGTCAAATGTCAGCTCATCAGAGAAGACTTTCCTAACCACCATCTCTAATGTTGCTCCCTTATACCAGCTTTCTAGTCAATGTCTATAGAGTCACTGCTTTTTTTTCCTTTGGAATATTTGTCTTTATCTATAACTATTTATCTTTCTTGTGTGATTTCCTCACCTGCCACTTGAAATCATCTCTAAGTTTCAGGAAATCAAGGATCTTGTCTGTCCCACTCATGACATAACCCAAGGGTGTGAGAAGTTCCTGGTATAAAATAGGTACTCAATAAGAAACAGCTGTTACATAAAAGAATATCTTGCTGCTGCTGCTGCTAAGTCACTTCAGTCGTGTCTTACTCTGTGCGATCCCATAGACGGCAGCCCACCAGGCTCCCCCATCCTTGGGATTCTCCAGGCAAGAACACTGGAGTGGGTTTCCATTTCCTTCTCCAGTGCATGAAAGTGAGAAGTGAAGGGAAGTCTCTCAGTCATGTCCGACTCTTCACAACCCCATGGACTGCAGCCCACCAGGCTCCTCGTCCATGGGATTTTCCAGGCAAGAGTACTGGAGTGGGGTGCCATTGCCTTCTCCAAAATGAATATCTTGGCAGCATGTAAAAAAAAAAAAAACACCAGAATGAAGAACCTTTTCTCAGCCCATGTAAGAGAGAACCTGGTGTCATTTCCAGAAATAATTAGGGCATGATTTAAGGAGATCCATCATGCTACTATTAACTCACACCACTGTAACAAGGATAGTAAAGGAAATAGACATCATTTTACATTACAGACAGCCAAAGCCTAACTATACTGGTTGTATTTGCAATAATTTGAGCAGGTAGATGTTATTATCTCCATTTTAAAATATCAATATGAGGCCCAGAGAGATATAATAATTGGCCCAAATCCACACAGTAAATAAATGATGAAGGTGGGATTCCAACTCTTGTGTGTTTGAGTCCAAAGTCCATGTTTTTCTTTGTATTCTAGAAATAATAGACTGTGAAGCCTTATGGGGAAGTATTTTCTTTTCTGCAAACATTATTGCTATTCATGAGCCCAAAGGGGAGTTGGTCCACAGGGTTAAGAAGAAGAGGGAAGGAAGAAGCTATATGTATAAAAAAAGCAGCTGGTGGGTGTCTTTTCAAATACTCTGGTGTTTCAATAGGGCCTGTTGAATCACACACACACATAATCAGTGTAATTCCAGGAGCAAGCCCGCTTGGCTCAGCAGTTTTAATATACAGATCAATTTTGCATTACCTCCTTCTGGCTGTGAGTGCTCATAGAAGGAGGTCATAAAACATTTATTGGGCCAAGGATGCAAATTGAGCAAAGAGTGAATCTTCAGTCTGTGGACAGGTTCTTGAAAGAGACTTGTCAGATAAGTCTGTGATGAGCATTTGCTCTGCCCTACACCCTATGAAAATTTTATTTTCATTTCCTTTAAAGAATTCACCTCTTTAGGGGGAGGAAATACACACACACACATAAACACACACACACACATTTCACAATACCCATGAATATAGCACAATAAACTGTGTACCATTTATATTTTAAAATAAAAATGCATGTGACATTTAGACTATTAGGAAACCAAAAGCTGAACTTGAAATAGTATGACAGAATTACAACAGAAACTCTCCACTTATATCCTATGGGTGAAACAACATTTGAAGACATCAAGGCAAAGCACAGAATGACCGTTCATTTCTACCATGAGCTAGGACTCTGAGCCAAAAGGCTACATTGTGGCACAACATCCAGATAACCAGTTAGTTAATCATTGGCAGAGGGGGATTTCAAA
Organism: Aepyceros melampus; assembly: GCA_006408695.1. NCBI lineage: Eukaryota > Metazoa > Chordata > Mammalia > Artiodactyla > Bovidae > Aepyceros > Aepyceros melampus. The sequence goes on along the minus strand of SJXQ01011792.1, from coordinate 41,119 downwards.
GCCTGAATTGGAACTCAGGGAAGTGAAGCACCCAGGATTATTTCCATACTTGCTCTGTTACATTTAATTACTCTCAGGATGGCATGAAGGCTACTACTGCCCGTCTTAGTCCATCTCAACCATTTTTCCTAATTCAGCTAACAAGAAATGAACAATGGGTCACCATATAACTGCACCAAATGCAGTCACCTTGGCACACAGAAGGCGAGAAGTTAAAGAAAAAGGCCGGAAAAGGAAGGGAAGGCAATTCAATAAACTTGGCTAGTCTAATTCCGCTCTTGAAAACCCTGTGCCCATGGAGGGCTTTATTTCTGGACATAACCAGAAGCTTTCCTCCACCAAGCCTCCTCACCTGCCAGTTCCAGGTAAGAGTGATTGCCTCATTTTCTAATCTCCTAGAGAATTTAGATCTGAAATATTCTTTAGAACTAATTGAGACTACCTTGTATCATCGTTTTTCGTTTTAGGAAATACCCTGAGTAACAAGGTAAGAAAGGGTGGTAACGTTGTCTTATATTATTTGCCTAATTAATGGCTGGATAATGTGCTACAGAGAGCAAGAACTTAATGAATATTTGTTAATGAAGGTGATACTTTGTGTTTGTGTCCCTTTTTTAGCAGATAATTACATTTTTGACGATGGTCATATCACCCATTGCTGGATGTCTCCTGCCCTGCCAGATAAAATATAGTACAAATTGGAGGAAAAGAAACAGTTAAGGAAAACTAGTTAGGTTATATATATGTAAGATTATCACCACCCAGGCCATAACTTCTTGGGGATAAAAACATGGTCTTCTTTAGGCAGTATCTCTAGTAATTAGCACAGTGTCTGGTCCGTAGGTAGTTGCTCACTATAACTCAGACACACACACACCTTCAGAACATTTACAGAGATAAACTTTATATTTTAAGAAGGTACAGTATACCTTCTTAAGGAGCAACTACCCTAGCCTACTCTTTCTCAGCAAAGACTTTAGTAAAAGAAGACTCAGGCTACCCTGATTTGTCCTCTTACTATAGAGTTCCCAAAATGCCTAGAAAATAATGCAATTAATTGTCAGCCAAGCAACTAATTGTCACAAGCTGTCTGCAAAAGAGGAGACAAACGTACCGTCTGGGGAGTGTGTACCTGGGACCTTTCTTTGTTGTATTTTCGCAGGCTTTTCCCTTCTTTGGCTTTTAGTCACCACCATTTTGGACTCCTTTTTCCTATTCTAACTATATAACAGTACTACAGTAATGTAAAATGTTGACAAGAGAGAAAACTTGGTGAGGTGCATAATGAGAACTCTGTACATATTTTACAATTTTCACTAAATCCCTGCTTACAACTGCAGACCAAATGGAGACCTGATTGAGAAAGGACAATGATGCTGCTCAGTCAGACTCAGAGAAAGACAGCACTCTAAGGGATAATCAATCACTGAGAGGTGAGAAGTGAGATTCACTAGGCCTTACCAGGGTTTGGGATGGAAGCTAAGTTAAATTGAACTTGAACTTAACCAGTCTCTCCTCTTCCTGTCTCCAGACTGCTTACATACCTTTGACAAGAGAGAGTCACTCCATTGTGATAATTCTATTCAAGAAAGCTGAATAATAAAATTAAATCATCTGTATTACATCCTGTAAAAGAAATATGTCCAGAGAGAGAAAGGCTTCTCCATAAAGGTCCAAAGGATAGATGAATAATGGCAATCCTAGGGACAGTGGAGAGAGTGCCAGGCGAAAAGAGATGGTGAAGACGGATGACACACCTCAGGAAGATAGAGGGTGAGGGCGAGTCAGAATCTTGCTGGAGAGGAACCTGAGACAGGCAAACGGGTCCTGGAAGAATGGGCATTCCGGGGCATGATATCCAGGGTCTGTGCAAAGAATAAAAGAGCACTGCAGTGACAGAGGACAAGAGCAGTCATAAGTCTTGGTGAGAAACTCTTTAAGTGACCTTACCTAGGATCCTATGGTTTTGGGGACCTAGAGGAAGTTTGGGTTATTTTGAGATATTTAATGAGGGGATTTTGGAAGTCTTGGAACTCCAGCAGTTATAGCAGCATTAGTAAGAAGTTATGAAATTTAGGAATAATGCTAATGGACATGTTTATTCAAATTCAAGAGAAACTGGGCTCTTTCAAGTTTCATTGTTTATCTGAATGAAGCTTATACACAGCCAAACTATGACAAATAAGCCTGCCTATTGGCCTAAGGGAATCCTAAATTTTTACAGACCTTGTGGAGCCCCACTTAATCTATAATGTAAGGAGAAGGTGACTTCTGTTGCTGCTGCTAAGTTACTTCAGTCGTGTCCGACTCCGTGCGACCCCATAGACGGTAGCCCACCAGGCTCCTCCTTCCTGGGGTTCTCCAGGCAGGAATACTGGAGTGGGTTGCCATTTCCATCTCCAGTGCATGCATGCATGCTAAGTCGCCTCAGTCATGTCCTAATCTGTGCGACCCTTTGGACAGCAGCCCACCAGGCTCCTGCATCCACAGGATTCTCCAGGCAAGAATACTGGAGTGGGCTGCCATTTCCTTTTCCAGAGAGGGTGACTAACTATTTTAATTTCTTATTAGTTACAGACAGAATTTCAATAACAGCCTACAATAATAGAAGTGTTATGTTCCTGAGGTTATGCTAAGCTATCCATGAATTTGAATTCATGGACAAAAGAAACTCCAGAAGGACAAGCAAGTGGTGGAATCTTCCCCACATGAGACATGAGGAAATGATATCCTAATGTGAAGACATGTATGGATGTGAGAGTTGGACTGTGAAGAAAGCTGAGTGCCAAAGAATTGATGCTTTTGAACTGTGGTGTGGAGAAGACTCTTGAGAGTCCCTTGGACTGCAAGGAGATCCAACCAGTCCATTCTGAAGGAGATCAGTCCTGGGATTTCTTTGGAAGGAATGATGCTAAAGCTGAAACTCCAGTACTTCGGCCACCTCATGTAAACAGTTGACTCATTGGAAAAGACCATGATGCTGGGAGGGATTGGGGGCAGGAGGAGAAGGGGACGAAAGAGGATGAGTTGGCTGGATGGCATCACCGACTCGATGGACATGAGTTTGAGTGAACTCCAGGAGTTGGTGATGGACAGAGAGGCCTAGCGTGCTGCAATTCATGGGGTCGCAAAGAGCCGGACACGACTGAGCGACTGAACTGAACTGAACTGAACTAAATGTGAAGACACCCTATCTTGCCAAATAGTTAGAGGCTAAACCTGGAAATGAATTAGTGAATCTTGTTTCCCTTTTAGAAGTCAAGATGTCAAAGTTGTTAAACTATAAAATACATTTTAAAACATTGCATGTTTATTCTCCTTAAAAAATCTGAGCTTAATGCTATTACAATCCACAACTAGAATCAGCTATTCGGACAATCTTTCTCCTTTCTTTAAGGAGAAAAAAAGGATTGACACTTGGCCTATCCCTACTGTACACCAAAACTTTTAAATTACCATTAGGTAACAATTAACAAAGTAGTGCCTTATAAAAGTTTTCATATGGAACTATATAGAATAAAGAGTAAACATCTTTATTTTATTCTCACTCTCCAGGATTTGCCTGCCACTGTTAACAATTCAGAGGCTATATTCCCAGGCATTTTTCATGTGATTATAATCATAAAAACAAACATTTTTATGACAATGAGATTATACCCAATATTCTACTTTGCAATCTGCTTTTGGCACTTAAAACTCTCTTTACATATAGAATCCTTCTGACTATATTATGACATAGGTAATATTACATTTATTTCAAGAATGAGTAACGGTGCCTCAAAAACATTGTGTATTCTCCCCAAGTTCACACAAGCAGTAAATAGGATTCAAGCTCAAACTATTGTTTCTCTAAGGCAAGCTACATGGAATAGAATTGATATATGTTCAGATAGCTTAACCTCCATTGTTTAGTTCAGAAATAGGCAAGCTTTTTATGTAAATAGGCAAATAGCAAACATTTGGAGGCTTTGAGTACCACATAAGGTCTCTCACACATTCTTTGCTTTTGGAGATTTTTGCTTGTTTTGTTTACAACACTCTAAAATGTAAAGATCATTCTTAACTTGGAGAAACTATATAAAAACAGAGCTCAGATGTTGGAGATTTGGTCCAAGGGGCTGTGGTTTTTTAATTTCTGATATAATTCCAATTGCACAATTTAATAATATGGACTTTTAAAATGCCAGAATCTGCTTCCTTACCACTGAATGTATCTTTCCTTTCAGCTAGACATATGCATTCTTAAAATACAAATCAAGCTTTGGAAAGTTTGGGATCACTGACTCCATCCTTGTACATGCCACTCACCATGACATCATCCATCAGGCAGTAAGTTACAAGGCTTCACAGATTCCATTCAGGTCAAACTGAAGTGGAGATTTGATTTTCCTGAAATTAACACTTTGGGAAAATAAAAAGACTAGAGAGTATAATTCCCTCACATAGAAGTAACAGTAGAAACATACTTCAAAGTGTTCATATTTTGCTTCTTTCTTGCCAAGAATTTGCCACCACCAGAACAGAATTCTTTATTTTCAGACACTAATGAGCAGGCCACCAGAAGATTGGCTGCCATTTTTTATTACAATAAGGTCTTACTGCTTCACGTTGTCAAGGCACTGCTCCTCCTTGCTCATCCTCCTACCCTGAGTAGAAAAAGGAAAATAATTTGGTGTGACATTCATCTCTATAAAAAAGCAGCAGGGTGTGTTAAGAAAAAATAGGCTCTTTGGAGACAGACTTAAATTTGAATATCAATGTCTTTATTTATAGGTGGTTGATATTGGGCAAGTTATTTAAACTCTCTGGGCCTCAGTCACTTTATCTCTAAACTGTATGGTTGTTAAAGGAAAGAAAATTTAAATACATACATCCATAATATTAAAAAAGAATATAGCATTATTCCATTATTACAAAGCAATAATTAAACTGCAGATAAATATAGCAACATCATCCCAAATAACAGTGCTTAGTTGGCCTATGAGACACAAAATCCAGTGTATTCTTTATATCACAAAAATTCATCAGGATAATTGCTTTTACAAGTCACTAAAATTCCCAGGGAACAGGAGAAAAATTTTAGAGAATTTGTGAGATCATTCTTTGCAATCTAGTGTTAAGATATACATTTTCTTACCTAAAACCAACCAAAAGTACAAAGTATCTTATTAGAAATCTTGTTATATTTGTTCTAATCATAATTAGAAAATACAACTTCTTCTAACTATATCTAACACATTTTTTTTCTCCATCAACCTGAGCAAGAACAAACAATGGGAACACAATGTCTATCCTCTGATTAATAATGGATTCAGCAAAGGAAGAATACATCCTAAAAGATTAATAAGAAGCAAATATCCAGGACAAAGACAAACAGCAGAGTAGCTGTTTTGCTTAACCGCCTGTCAGTAAACATTCATGTCTGGCTTTGGTCTTTCTCAGGGCCCATGCTACTAAGCTTGGCCTTGGTCTCAAATTTCTGTCAATAGCCTAAAAGCTGTATTCAAACAAACATTCAAATGTGCTCCAGCTTTGTCACACAAACTGACACAATGGGTTTCCATTTTAACTAGGGAGACTTCTGAAATGTTTTCCATCAGAACTGTCCAGGGCGCAGTAGCAAATGACAAAGTTGAGGATTTCCTTGTATATTTATATTGATGTATTCTTAAATTGTCGGGCAGCAAGGTTTGAGGGAGTCAAAAAGCAAAAGGTCAGAGCATACAATGCTTTAAGTAATGTGAAAATCACCTAAAGAACTCAAATTATTCAAACAGATCAATTCTCCTAAAAGTGAGAGTTTTCAAACCATTAGTATTTCTCAATCCATTCAGATTCATTAAAATTCCCATTTGGTGGACTTTTTCCAAAAGCAAACAAACAAAACAAAGAGATGACTCTTAATCAGAGGTGATATTTCTGAAACACTTGAGCGTCACCTCTTAGCAAACTGAGAATGTGCTCCAACCTGTCTCACAGTCTAGAGCTTCCCTCTTTTCAATCTCCTTTCTGAGGTTTCTCAGAGCAATTTTACCAAATAACAGATATTTTCCCTGACACACACACACACAACCATTTCAGTGGCTCCCCCACTACCTACCAATTTTTTGCAAGGTACCCCTCAACCCATAATCTGGTACAATCTGTTTTTTCTACTCCATTCTGCCTCTCTTCCACATCCTAGTCATGCTTGCCATTCCCTGAGAATACTACACACATTTATGCCTCCATTCCTTTTTTTCATAGCGCTTCCTTGGCAAAGCTGCAAGAGTAAAATTAGTAGCATTTCAAATGAAAATAGTGTTTGCAGGAATACTCTTCTGAGTTAGTCAACTTTCACCATTTTTGCATGTGCATGGAAATTTATGCCCAAAGACCAGGAGTAAATTTGACTTGCCCTGAAAAAAATATTAGTACATCCTTCTTTCCATCCATCAGCACCAACCTGGAACATAAATGAAATTTTAAAATAATACACTGAATACTTAGTACTATGTAACAAAGAACTCTCCTTTTTTCTCTATCCCTATGCCACCCACCTATGCCATTAAATAGAACAATTCTTAAAATAAAGGACATCCTACCCAATACTATATAGTCTTGTGGGATACCTCCTATACACTGGAATTTTATTATTGTAATGATCTTGTGATTATTAGAAATTTTGTGCTACATTCAGAAAAAAAAGCTTTGACTTCAGTTGTAACTGAAAATCATTCACCTTGCTGATTATTTAGGGTAATGACAGAAATTACATGTTACTTTAGGTAAAATCTCAACATAATGAGGCTTTGTTTGGCAACTCCCAGACAATATGTGATCCTTCTATGCTCTCACAGAGGTGCACGTTTACTTTTCAACAATTTTCCCAATTTTTAGTTTCTATTTTTATGCCATTTTAATACTGTTCCTACCCTAGAACCATAGGCTTCATGGAGACAGTAACCACATGCTTTTTGCTCACCATAGTATGCCTGGAATAGCATAGAGTCTGGCATGCAGTTAGCATTCAATAGGTACTTGTTGAATGAATGAACAGCTCATATACATTGAGAATCTCTTTATGTGTTTAGCAATTCAGTCCTGTCCATCTTTTTTCAACTCTTTGGACTGTAGTTCACCAGGCTTCTCTGTCCATGAGAATATTCAGGCAAGAATACTAAAGTGGGTTGCCATTTCCTCCTCCAGAGGATCTTCCCAATCCAGAGGTCGAACATAGGTCTCCTGCATTTAGTGCAGATTCTTCACCTGCTAAGCCATCAGGGAAGCCCAAGAATCTGTTTAAATGATGGCATCTAGGTAAATCTATAGCATTAGCCTAAGAAGTAAAATGGAAGAGAATCTTAGGCTTAAATGAGTGAAAATTTTCATTTTTACTTTAATTTTCTTGAAATTTTATTTATTTAAAGTCTGTCTAGAATCTCCAGTATCTGTCTTACCAAAGGCTCTGTTTTATGTTTTTCATTTGGCTTTTGATTACATGCTCTTTAATTTCGGTATACCTTTTGACTGGATGCTGGACATTGTGTACAAGCATTTAGGTGATAGCTTTCTTCAGAAAGGATTCTTTTCTTCTCACAGACAAAAAAGGAAGAACCAATTAATTGCTAAAGTAAAGTTTTGGTTTCACCTATTCTTAGGGCAATTTTTACCTTTTACCTATGGGATAGCCTTTCGGGGTCTCATGTGAAATTCTGGAGTTTTAACCAAGAATGTTTATATGTATGTATGTATTTTAAAACATTTTAAAATAGACAAATGTGAAATAAGTATTTTTGTAAATAAAATTTTATTTTAATTGGAGATTAATTACTTTAAAATATTGTATTGGTTTTGCCATATATCAACATGAATCCTAATAATGAGAAAACAGAAAGAGAAATTAAGGAAACAATTCCATTCACCATTGCAACAAAAAGAATAAAAACTTAGGAATATATCTACCTAAAGAAACTAAAGACCTATATATAGAAAACTATAAAACACTGGTGAAAGAAATCAAAGAGGACACTAATACATGAAATAAGTATTTTTAATTGTTACGGTTGACTTCTAAGTAAAGAATTAATATTTCCCATTTAAGCCTAGGATCCTCTTCCATTTTACTTCTTAGGCTAATGCTGTGGATTTACACAGGAGACACATCTTACATTAGTTCTAGAATTGAAACAGCAACAAAAGCAATTGAGATTAAAAATTTAATAGATGAGTTTAATAAGGAAATCTAAATAAAGTATGGATTTCTGTTAATAATGTATCAATACTGGTTCAGGAATTGTAACCAGTGTACTACACTAACGTAACATATTAACTGGAAACTGAGTAAGGGGAATATGAAAATTCTTGGAATTGTCTTCCTAATTCCTCTGTTAATCTAAAGCCATTCTAAAAAAAAAATTTTAAGAAAATGGCAGCCAGAAGGGGGAAAAAAAATGAAACAAAAAATAAAATCCTCTTCAAAGGGCCTAACTACTGCTAACTTTTCATCAGAAACAATGACAGCAAACAACAACAACAACAAAAACCCACTTCTTGAAAATAATTTGAAACTTTAAAAAAAAGAAACCTGCCAATCTAGAATTCACTACATCAGCAAGTATGTGCTTCACAAATGAAGCAAAAATAAATATATTTTAGACAATAAAGTGTCCAAAATAAATCTGAGATGCATATTTTTAAGATGCATACAATGAAATTAAAAAGGAAAGGAAAATTTTCAGGTATAAGAAAAATTATCCTAGATAAATTTTGATAATATACATATGTATGAATGATGTCAGGAAGTGCAAGATTACTGAAGAAACATCTTTTAAAAAATATAATTTTAAAGAGAATACACTCCCAGATATTAAGATTTCTTCTGTGACTATAATAAAACTAACACATTGCAGTAACGGTACAAGGTTAACAGGAAAGAGAGCACAGATCATGCTAACACAGTCACTTGCTTTCCACAAACATGCTGTGGGTGAAACAATTTTCATTTTAAATCTGCTGCTAGAGCAACTGGAATAATGAGAAAAAATTAAGCATGTAGAAGAAAACAAAAGAGAGTATATCCATACCCTTGAGTTAAACAAAGATTTCTCAAAGAGGAAAATGTACTCTAACAATAAACAAAATGCTGATAAATTAAATTGCATTAAAATCAAAATGTTTTGCCACTCAAAGACACCATTAAGAGAATGAAACCATAAGCCTTAATAGGATAAAGATATGTGCTATTCAGTTACAAATAATAGGTAAGTATCAAAGATGTATATTGAGAACTGGCTAGCTGTGAAGCTGGCTCAGTCGTGTCCAACTCTTTGCTACCCCATGTACTGTAGCCTACCATGCTCCTCCATCCGTGGGATTCTCCAGGCAAGAATACTGGAGTGGGTTGCCATTTCCTTCTCCAGGAGATCTTCCCATCCCAAGATTGAACTTGGGTCTCCCGCATTGCAGGCAGACGCTTTACCATCTGAGCCACCAGGGAAGCTTAGCTTCTGCCTGCAATGCGGGAGACCCGGGTTCGATCCCTGGGATGGGAAGATCCCCTGGAGAAGGAAATGGCAACCCACTCTAGTATTCTTGCCTGGAGAATCCCACAGACGAAGGAGCCTGGTGGGCTATAGTCCACGGGGTCGCAAAGAGTCAGACACGACTGAGCAACTACACTTCACTTTGCACCCTTGGGAAGCTTACAGGCATGATATTGAGAACTACTGTACATTAATAAGAAAAGACTTCTATGAAGCAATAAAGAAAAAAGATGAACAGGTAATTCAACAAGGATAGCAACATAACCAATAAGCATATGAAAAGGTACTTTAAATCATTATCATTCAGGAAAATGTGAATGAAGATCACTATGAAGTACCACTGAATCCACTAGAAGAGCTATTTTTCTTATTTTAAGTAATGACAGTGACCTCACAATAGTGAAAAGAATGTGGAGTTCTGGTACTATCATCCTGCTGGGAGCATGCTTAGTCTAAACACTCTAGAAAACTGTCAGGATGTGCTAATGTTAACATGCACATTATTTCAATTATAATTAATTATCATCAAGTAACCCCACCCTAGGTATAAGACAAGCAGAAATCAGTTCATATGTGCAGCAAGAATGTTCATAGAAGCTTCATTGGTACCAGCTGAAATTAGAAATAACCCAACAGTATTGTCCCTAAACAAGTACTGCCCTATCTAGCAATGCCTCAAGAAGCCTCATGCTCTGGAGTGTCAGCCTTAAAACGTTCATCTCTTTCTAGTGCGTAGGATCAGCTGGAGTTGGCAATGCAACCATGTGGTGTGTCTGAGCCCAGACAAAGACTCACATGGGCGCTGGTCCTATTTTCTCCCTCTAGGTACCTTCCAACCCTCAGTGCCACTCATGAGGTTGACTAGTCGTTCCAAGGAGATCAAGAACTTCTTGGCTGGCAAATGCTTGATTTGTTGTTGTTTTATTGTGTCAAATGAGACTGAATCACCAGAATAGTACTAATACACTGATTTTGGGTGACAAGATAGATACCAGCTCCGGGCTACCAATAGTCTACTCTCAACCCTTGAACTTGAGTCTCCTTTGTATGTTCACGCACCAGCTCTTACATCAGTGACACCTCTAAGCTACTATACTTTGCAGTGATGGGTTTTGCCGCACACATTCCACCCTGGACACATAGTAGAACCTCTCCACAGAACGTCAATGACATATCAGCCAGTCCTCTAGGACTGGTCATGCCTATGTCCTCCATAAGCTATCCAGGCTGATACTATGTGATGCTCATTGGTCCCCTCGATCTGTATCTCTTCTTGCTTCAACAGGTGGGACAACATCCCTGGATTGGTCTTAAGATGTACTGAACAAGGCAAAGACATTCTTCATGTACGTGAGACCACACTGTTCACTCTGCTGGCAGATTCCTAGCCTGTCTTTCCCAGTGGTGAGAGGATGCAGAAGGCACTGAAAGATACCACGTTCTAAGACTTTAGTGATCACGGTCAAAAGGTTCAAGGTAAGACACAGTTATAAGATGTGTTGTTTTATGTTTATCTTATAAAACAATAAATGGTAAATTTAACATGGCTAGAAAATGAATTATTGTCAACTGTTTTCTACATATTATGGATAAGACTTACATTTGTGATCATAATCAACGAAGTGAAGTTACATTCTTTGAATCATTGGAAGCCAGTATTCACAGGTGGCACAGCGGATGATGCAAAATCATGAGTAATGAGGTAACAAGCATTTAATAAAAGCCACTAGGGTAATGCAAAAGCAAGAAAGTCTATATTGCTTTAATATCAATAGGTTCTGAAGAGCCAAGACATTATGGATAGTAACAGTGCTGTTATCCTTTCCTTATGTCATGAATAAGGATACTAGCCAGGAATAGGACATTTGATGAAAAAGAACATGAATATATAGTTCCTAGGCCTGAACATTAGAGGAATCTTTATGTCTACTGCTTGAACAATAAATAGGTAAGTACCTCTTCTCTATTTATGATTTTAAACATTTATTGGTAAATCATCATATGCATATGGGCCCATAAATTTGTAATTAGTTTTTAACTGAATCACTTATATAGGCAAAAAGCAAACATTTTCCAGGATTCTTCATACCTTAGGGGTGGCCTAGCAAACCAAATATCTTCAAAAGTAAAATTAATAAATATTGTTTAGTATAGTCACACAATGAATAGTATGAAGACTAGTATCAGTGAGAATGAATATACTAAAACTGAATGTAATGACATGGGTGAATCTCATGGATGAAAAAGGAAAGACATAAAAGAATATATACTGTATGATTTCACATGCATAAGTTTCCAAAACTAACCTATGATGGTGCAACTATCAAGATAATAGTAACCCATGGGTATGGATGTGTGCGAGTGCATATGTGTGTGTGTGTGTGCACGACAGAATAGTCATTAACTAGAAAGTCTGAAACTTTTAAAAACTTATTGCAAGCAAACAAAGTTGGTTGAATGGACTGATATTCTTTTCTCTATCCTTAAAAGCCATTTCACTGTGTTAAAAAACTATTCTAGGCCATCTCCTTATTTTGTTTTTGTCCTACAGAATACATGTAAAGGTAACTCACAAAAATATTTTTCAGTGTTTTCAAGTTATGTGAGAGAAGACTTCATGCACTGATCAGCTCTTCCAGAGATAGTATAGTTACTATATGCTTGTTGAAAGATACATTATAAAAAACAGAGATCAACTTTCTGCAGTCTCTCATGCTACATTATGTTGAGATCATATATTTGAATCTCTAAGTGACTTGATTCTCCAGTGGTGGTCTATGATCTAACAATCTCCTTTATGAGAAAGTACTAACCTTTTGGAACTCTCCTAGGCTGTTGGTGGGAATATAGATTGGTGCAGCCATTACAAAAAACACTATGGAAATTCCGTAACAAACTAAAAGTAGAGCTACCATACGATCCAGCAATCCCACTCCCAGGCATATATCCAGAAGAAACAAAAACTCTAATTCAAAATGATGCATGCACACCAATGTTGATAGCAGCACTTTTTATAATAGCCAAGACATGTATGCAACCTGTCTATCAACAGATGAATGGATAAAGATGTAGTATGTATAGCCTATGGAATATTACTCAGCCATAAAAAGAATGAAGTATTTCCATTTGCAATAACATGGGTAGACCTAGAGATTATCATACTAAGTGAAGTAAGTCAGACAATGACAAATGTTATATATCACTTATGTGTGGACTATAAAAAATAATACAAGTGAACTTACAAAATAGAAACAGACTCACAGACATAGAAAAGAAACTTATGATTACCAAAGTGGAAAGTGGTAGGGAGAGGGATAAATTAGGATTAGGGATTAACAGATATACATTCAGTTACAGAGAACAAGGATTTACTATATAGTACAGGGAATTATGGGGAAGGAAACGGCAATCCATTCCAGTATTCTTGCCCGGAGAATCCCAGGAGCTTGGTAAGCTACAGTCCATGGGGTCACAAAAAACTGGACATGACTGAGCATACACGCATACACAGGAACTATATTCAGTATTTTGTAATAACATACAGAGATTTTAAAAAATCTTGTATAAAATATTTGTAACTGAATCAATTTTCTGTATATTGGAAACTAATGCAATATTGTAAATCAACTGTAGTTTCATATAAAAAAAATTTAAGTACTAACCTTTCTACCTCTGTCTACCATTGCCAATTTAAAAACTAGGGGAGTGGACCAGAAAATAGAGAAGGAAATGATGAAACACTCTAACACTGGAAACATTCTAGTGGTTCAGTCACCTACATTGCTCATTTTTCGCCTCAAACTAATTATAATCTGTAAACATGCCTACTGGTGTAACATTGTTTAAAATTATGCAGTTTTTAGTTAATTATCTTAAAAACATAAACATTTTAAATCAATTGCAGTATTTGCAACTGCTAACATGAAACCTTTAAGTCTTCTGCAATAAAACCCCCATTTTCTACTACTTATCAGTCTAGATAAAAATTGTCCTTCTGGGGACTCAATCAATTCCATGTTGGCCTCAGGCTCAGGACAAATATTTGTCAAAATTAAAGCAAGACAAAGTCCTCTAAGTACAAGTATATTGCTTAGAAAGCAATTGAGGACATTATGAAGTTACAGAAAACCTAAAAATCAACTGGATTTTAAGAGATAAAAACTTTCCAGTTGTTCAGTTGAGGGTAAGGAATAATCTCTTGGGAATTTCTGGGCAGAATAAAATATGTTTTCTAAAGAGTACCATGAAGTACAACTTAAAAATGCAATTAGAAGTTTCCAGAGCCTATCTGTAGTTTATTTAAAGCTTCCAAACTTGCCCTCCACTTCTTTGATATTCATGAACATAATATTAATAAATGCATAACAGGGCTGTAAGATGCCTCAAAGACCCATGTTGCCTCTGAAGCACTAGGAGGATTTGGGTAGCAGGTGCAGGCTGACTGCAGTGCTCTAGGCCAGGCTTAACCACTTCAGTTGGAAAGGCAGTTTCAGATGGCTACTGTTGAATTGTCAGTACCTCTCAGCCCAAATCATCAGATGTGTCCTACTGTTTCTTAGAAGGAAATATTTCTGCTTGGGCCATTTGATTTTTTTTCTGACATACAACTAAAAGAGATATATTTAAAAAGTCAGAGATGTGATTGTTACTAGGTTTAATATAAACAAAACCTATGGGGGCTGCATTGTTGTCTAAAGGAAGTACTTGAAATGGCCCTGGTTTGTTCCTCTGATGTGGTTCTTCTGAAGTGGATCCAAATCCCCTGTTACCTCCAAGCTTGAAATCATAATCAACTTTGCTTAAACTTACTGGAACTCAGTCTACCCATCTGTAAAATGAGAAGAATTATAATTAACTCAACAGAGATTTAGAGACTGGAACTTAATCAGGATAGTATACATTTAAAATTTAGCACATTATCAGCCACACAGTAGGTGCTAGAAATTATCAAAGTGTGATTTAAATGATTATAAGTCTATATTTATGTATGTGCACATTTAATTAAATCTCTTAATCAGATTTTAATTACTTAAAAGTTATAGTTTTCCATTTATCTCTACCAGTGGCAGTTTGATTAGCTTTTTCCAATAATCTGGACCACTTCTTTCCACTTATTTCTCTTCCAATTAACTTCAATTTGAATACTGAATATCTCATTAATATCACCATCATTAGATAGATCTGTGATAATATGGAAAAGAAGCTCTCAACTCCAGTTTGCCAATAAAATGTAATTAGATGGCATGTATGAAGATGCTTCACATTGTGAATTATATATATTTTAAATATTCTTGTGGCAGGGATGGGTTTCTGAAAATGGTGGGCATGTCTAGCAGAATTCAACCAAGGTTTTCTGTGAAAAGCTAAATATGTGTTAAGGTTCTGATGGCCCCTAATGGGCTTCCGCAGTGACTCAGCAGTAAAGCTTCCGCTGGCAATGCAGCAGACCTGGGTTTGATCCTTAGATTGGGAAGATCCCTTGGAAGAGGAAATGGCACCCACTGCAGTATTCTGTCCATGGGATTTTCCTGACATTATTCTTGCCAGTTATGACCACCTAGATAGTATATTCAAAAGCAGAGACATTACTTTGCCGACTAAGGTCCGTCTGGTCAAGGCTATGGTTTTTCCTGTGGTCATGTATGGATGTGAGAGTTGGACTGTGAAGAAGGCTGAGCGCCGAAGAATTGATGCTTTTGAACTGTGGTGTTGGAGAAGACTCTTGAGAGTCCCTTGGACTGCAAGGAGATCCAGCCAGTCCATTCTGAAGGAGATCAACCCTGGGATTTCTTTGGAAGGAATGATGCTGAAGCTGAAGCTCCAGTACTTTGGGCACCTTATGCGAAGAGTTGACTCATTGGAAAAGACCCTGATGCTGGGAGGGATTGGGGGCAGGAGGAGAAAGGGACGACCGAGGATGAGATGGCTGGATGGCATCACAGACTCAGTGGACGTGAGTCTGAGTGAACTCCGGGAGTTGGTGATGGACAGGGAGGCCTGGCGTGCTGCGATTCATGGGGTCGCAAAGAGTCGGACACGACTGCGCGACTGAACTGAACTGAACTGATTCTTGCCAGGAAAATCCTATGGACAGAGGACCCCGGCCTGGAGTTGCAAAGAGTCAGACACGACTGAGCACGGCATGGACTCTTTATCACAATTATTCAACTCTGACTTGCAGAATGAAAGCAGCCATCAACAATATGTTAATAATAGCTGGGGTTTTTTTCCCAATAAAACTTCATTTACAAAAACAAGCATTTGTCCCATGGGTTATAGTTTGCGAAACCCTGTCCAACTCTCTTACTGAAGATAAACAAAATAGTTAGGTTGCCCCTATTTCCCTCCAAAATTACTAGAAAAAACGTTAAAGGGAGTGGGTCTTTGTCAGGAGGAAGTCAAAGAACATCAGAGCTGAGCCTTGATTCTGTGCTGGAGATTTTACATATTGACTGACAGAAGCTGAACAGGAGAACTTTGCTTTGAGTGGACTCACTGAGCAGAGGGTAGCATATAGTACCCACCAAGACAGGAAATGTGGGCGAGTCATCATTCCTCTGGGTTGAGGTCTGGAGGTTTCCATCCTGACAGTAAGTGACTGGACTATATTTCTCACGTTCCAGAAAAAAACTCAAGCCTTGGCCCCAGCAAGGAGTCTAAAAGAAGAGGAAAATACATCCACTATAGTTGCTATCCACATTTGCTCTCCAGAGCTACTTTCTGCCCTTATCTTCTCTGCTGTTTGCAATATCACTGACCTATAACAAACTGCATTGTCCAGACTTCCTTGTCCTCTGGCTTCTGGTTGGTTTTGGGCAAAGGGAAACAGGGGCAGAAGATCAGAGGGTGGGAGGACAGAGACATTAGGACACTGCCTTCCCCACCCCCATTCCAGCTTTGGGGCTACAGTTCGACAATGGCTGCCTCTACCTACAGGTGAAGGCCTTCAGTTGGCCTCCCTCTACTGAACCAGCCTGTGTCCCTACAAACTCTAGAGTAGGTGACTCAACTTCCTTTGTTGGTTTTCTAGGCCACAACACTTTGTAAATAGTCCTCAGTCCTTTCAAGGGAACATTGTTTTTGCAGCAGCCCTGACCATTCTATCCTCTCTGGAAAACAAATGCTATTTTAGACCTCAAATTATGTCTAAAAGTAATTTTTGAATATAATACCCAACAAAGAAAGAGAATGAGACACATAAGACAAAATGAGTCAGATCAGGAGGAACAATAGAAAACCAAAAGAGACAACTGGGAATCCAGATGCTGGAATCAGCAGGTATAGACAATAAAAAAACCATTCTCACTACATTCATGGAGATTTAACCTCAGAAATGCAGGAAGGTGTGATGAGCAAAGAAAATGGTACATATGTGGTAAATTTAAATGAACACTGATTATAGATAATAAAATTAAAAGTGTCTTGTGGGACTTAATATATAGAAAAATAACTAGAATACATTAAATAATAGCATGTAAATTGGGAAGAAGTAATTGGATATTAAATGTGCTAAAATCCTCATTTTCTGAAAGATAAAGATAATTATCTTTTTTCAGGTAATGATAATTATTAATCCTTGATAAATTATCAGTGCATAAACGGAGCACTTCAAACTTTGGCTGTTAAAAAATTTATAACTTCTAAGCTCTTAAATATTTGTGTGTGTGTGTGTGTGTATGTATAGCAACAAAGAAAAAATGAGAATATAGAACAGGCAAAACAATTACTAATCACATAAGAACATAATCAATTTAAAACCAAATATTTTGGTAATTTCATTAAATGTAAACTAACTATACACTTAGATTTGAAAGCACTGACTGTTATACTGATTTCTTAAAAATAATAACTAACCCTAGCCCTTTATAACATACACATTTGAAGTTGACATTTACAAAAATCTTGAATGTAAATTATTTTTGAAAACTCAATCAATCAAACAAATTCCTTCCAAAGCTCAAATGCAACTATAGTAATATTAAAGGATGAACCCAGAACCTATTATACAGACTGAAATAAATCAGAGAGAGAAAGACAAATATTGTATATTAATGCATATGTATGGAATTTAGAAAGATAGTACCGACAGTCCTACATGAAGGGAAGCAAAGAAGACATAGATATAAAGAAAAGACTTTTGGACTCAGCTAGAGAAGGCAAGGATGGGAAGATTTGAGAGAATAGCACTGAGACATACACAGTACCATATGTAAAATAGGTGACCAGTGTGAGTTCAATGTATGAAGCAAAGAAAACAAATCTTAAGGCAAGAAAAATGATTAGAGAAATTGTCTGAACCAATAAAAAATGTTAAATTCACCAAAAATATGTATTAACAAACACCAATACTCTTGACCTAGCAATTCTACACCTAAGAAGGCATTCTACAGCTGTGCTTGCTCAAGCATGGACCCCAGATTGGCAGCATCAGCATCATCTGGGGCAAATGATAGTATTCAAATCTCCATCAAGACCCTCTGAAACAGAAACTCTATGGTTGGGTCCCAGAATCTGGGTGTTAACAAGGCCACTGAATAATTCTGAAGGGTGCTAAAGTTTGAGAAGCACAGTTTCACAGAGAAGTGAGATTATATGCATCAGGAAACATGCACTATTATTTTCTAATTGCATAATTTGCTATAGTAAAAATCAAAATGGAAACAATTCAATTTAACAACATGTCTAACAATAGCAGAATGAAAAAATAATTTATTGGTTTT
This sequence comes from Aepyceros melampus, assembly GCA_006408695.1. Taxonomy (NCBI): domain Eukaryota; kingdom Metazoa; phylum Chordata; class Mammalia; order Artiodactyla; family Bovidae; genus Aepyceros; species Aepyceros melampus. The sequence goes on along the minus strand of SJXQ01011792.1, from coordinate 22,875 downwards.
CATTAAATACAATATTAACATAGAAATAAAAATGAGTAAACCACAACCACATGCAAAGCGCAGATAAATCTTAAAAATACAGTTAATGATTTGAGAAAAGTGGGTATGCATATAAACAAAAAAGAGGAAAAAAGTAAAATAGACACAATAGATATACAATATGCAATCTTGAATATATAAATTCAAGAACAGGCAAAAATAGTCTAAATTGCCTAGGGGGCATATGTGGCAGGCAGACTTCTAAGGCAGCCCCCAAAATTCACAGCTCCTGAGATTCCCACTCCTGATCCCCACCTCTGGAATTTAGACTGAACTTGTGCCTCTCTATTAACCAAAAGGATACAGCAAAAGTGATGAGATGTACTCAGTTATGTATATATGATTATGTTACATAAGATTAACGTCTGTCCTTCTAGAGTCTCTCTTTTTCTTTCAAGTTTTGATGAAGCAGGTTGCCATCTTGGGGGGACCCATGCAGCAAGGATTTACAGTTGAATTCTTACAAGTGTTCCTAGCTGACAGCAATAAGATGAAGCTCTTATTCCTATTGGACGGACGTGAATTTCATCACAACCCAAGTGAGCTTGGAAGCAGATCTTTGTGGAGTCAAACTTTCAGATGAGACCCCCACTTCAGCCAACACCTTGACAGGAGCCTTGCAAAGGACCTGGTTAAGCCACATCTGGAAGTTCTTGACTTCCAGAAACTATGAGATGAAATATGAATGTTGTTTTAAGATACAAAGTCTGTTGTAATATATTATACAACAACAGGAAACTAATACTGGAGGTGTCCTAACTCCAGGTCCCTAGTATCAGAGCTTGAGACTGAGATCCTTGTTCAAGGATTCATTTATTGGACAAGTGCTGTCAGAAGGGAAATAAAGGAAGCAGGATAAGGCAGGGGAAAGAAGCCTGCAAGAACAGGTCTCAGCTAGAAAATAGCATCAGTCGATCCCAAAGTGATATCCCAGTTCAGTTCAGTTCAGTTCAGTCGCTCAGTTGTGTCCGACTCTTTGCCACCCCATGAATCACAGCACACCAGGCCCCCCTGTCCATCACCAACTCCCAGAGTTCACTCAGACTCACGTCCATTGAGTCCGTGATGCCATCCAGCCATCTCATCCTCGGTCATCCCCTTCTCCTCCTGCCCCTAATCCCTCCCAGCATCAGGGTCTTTTCCAATGAGTCAACTCTTCGCATGAGGTGGCCAAAGTACTGGAGTTTCAGCTTTAGCATCATTCCTTCCAAAGAAATCCCAGGGTTGATCTCCTTCAGAATGGACTGATTGGATCTCCTTGCAGTCCAAGGGACTGTCAAGAGTCTTCTCCAACACCACAGTTCAAAAGCATCAATTCTTCAGCGCTCAGCCTTCTTCACAGTCCCACTCTCATATCCATACATGACCACTGGAAAAACTATAGCCTTGACTAGACGGACCAGAGCATCACACAATTAGAATCTTGAGTTCCAGGATTGCCCTTGGGGGGCATACTGCCAGTCAGTCGGTACTGGGGCTGCACAGAGAAGAGACAGTTTCCCAGGTAGCAGTTCCCATTTGGCCCAGGGCGGTTCTCCAAGTAGTGGACAGCTGTAAATTCTTGCCATGCAAAATTCACAAGATCTGCTAAAGGAGATGTGAGACGTAGGGTAGAGAACAAACAGCATCCACTATAGACTGCCTGACTGATACGAAATTTAAAGGAAAGTTAGGAAGTGGATAGCATAAATGTCACCAAAGTTGGGATAAATAAGATAGAGATTTTTCTGGGATTCTGGCAGTGTTCTGTTTCTTAACCTAGGTGGTAGTGACATGGATATAATTTTTGCACCCATATTATTTATTTTATGCATTCTTCCATATGTCCATTACATTCATAATAAAATAGACTTTTATAAATTCTGATTGGGTACAAATAGAATCTCTAAGCTAAGGAAGTTTGGGGGTATCTGAGAATTTCATATACCTCTGATACAGTGTTCTCTTATATTGCATGGTTCTGTGGCACACCTGATTTATTTAAAATCTTTTCTACTCCCATTCTTTCCAGAACAAGAATTCAGTAATGTTGTCACAATAACTATCAGGGAAACACAGTAGAGATCATATCCTATTTCGGAGGATGGAGAACTGGATGTAGACTGAAGATGCACCAAGTATAAACGTTAATTAGAAAAAAAGATAATTCATGATCGTGCAAACTGGTGAACAAAGACAGATGAATGAAATTGCTGGCACTCATCAAAAAGGTTTTTGGGAGATGTTATTCTTTACATCTTAATTACTTTAATTCTCTAATAATAAAATGGGAGAAAGCACAGAAATAAAATTTAGACAAAATAAAGCTCAAGTTTTCAGTTGGAAGTTCTTCACAAAATTTAAATCACAAATCCCAGTCTTGATATTAAAAGTGAAAAATATCACACAGGATCCACAGTAAGCCTCTCAGGTCACTTTAGGTTGAAATTCTTAGTCGTTTCCTACTATTCCTCACAGGTTTTCAAATAGTACGATGGAACCCCACGAGACAGATTATAATGTGATGACCAGCCATAATCCACATAGTCCCTGGAAAATTCTGAGTAGTTACCATTAATTACAGGCAGATAATTATCTCTCAGTGACTTTCATAAACCATGATTTTTCTCCAAACACAGAAAAGGAATTAAAATGGTAAAGGATAATGAATATATGAAAAAGCTTCAACATACACAGCTAATAATCAAGGAGATTTCACATCCTTATAATTTTTTCAACTGGATCATCAAGTTAGAATGAGTAGATAAAACAGAAAAATATTTTAGATGAGAGAAATAATAAAGAATATTAGAGGCAGTCAGTTCTCATAGAAAGATTCCAAACTTGGTATCAGACAGTACATCTTGGGACACTTAAGAGATGAGCCAGTGCAGACAAGTTGCCTCTTACATCTCTTTTATGGAACCACCATACATCAAATAAGATTATCGTATAAAAGCATTTTCTGAACTCTTCTAGTCTTTATAGCCAAAGGCATTTTTTTAGATTTCCTGAATTCACTTTTACTTTATAATTTAGAAAGAAAACAGATTTTTCTAAACTTGTAAGTCTTATGTCAAACTATTTTAAATAAGAATACTAAACAACAACAAAAAATTAATTGTGAAGCTAAGTCAAAAATTAAATTTATGGACAGCACTAGCTTTTCACCAAAAGGCATCAACCACTATACTAAAAGCATGGGGAAAATATTTCTACTTTGGAATGTAGTAAAATTATTCCAAACCACAACCCAGGACAAAATGTTACAGGAAAAGATAACTCTCCCAGGTAAAAGTTTTTTTCTACTCCCCTAACTGGATCATGAATCAGTTTTAGCCTCTGGTGTTCTACCCCATTGAGCCCAGAACATCCAGCAGCTTCCGAAATCTGCCAAACCATCAAGCACAGCAGACAATTCCCTTTAAGCCAATTCAAGTGCCAAAAAGTAGTGGGCTAGAACCTTTCCCCAAATCTGGAGTTCAATGATGTGAAGGTCTCATTTTTCTTAAGAAAAATAATTCAGACTCTATAGTACTTTTGCAAGGTTCAGTTAAGACATATTTTTAATTTAGGTACTTTTTATTCTTTTATTTCTAGGTGAATATAGAACATATTGTTGAAATTCTGATGGTGACATTTTTGTTCTTCAGTTTCTAATTTCCCTTCAACTTTATATTTGTAAACCAATTTCTCTGTTTTATTTGAATAAGGTAGCAGGAAATAGAAAAGAAGTAAAAAGGTGATAGTCAAAAGAGTTTAAATTAAGAAAAATGTCAAATTAGGTGTAGTGCTAGGCAGTAGTTATCAAATGATACACTACCTATACACATTGTGTTTGTGTGTGTGTGTGTGTGTGTGTGAGTATATATATACTCATATATATAAAGAGACAGAAGGATAAAGAGAGAACTCAATATTCATGGAAGGAATAGTGGATTTAGTGGAATTCAAATAATAATATAGAAATATAATGCAGTATGGTTCTAACAGAATATCATCCCATAGAGGAGGGATGGTCATTAGCTGAATGGGAAGTATAAGCCTAAGAGAGATTAGAACTCACTCTATACCCAGCAAAAAAAAAAAAAAAAATGCTACAGGCCCCACCTGGAATAATCAACATTTTTGGCTGATATATAATGATTGCTATTATCTATTATCACCATTTCCTTTTATAGTGGATATCTAACATCAAAAATGAGATAAAACATCTCAAATTTTTATAAAATCTAAATTTAAATTTATGGAGAACATACCACATTGCTTTTATTTTACTAATATCTAGGCTGACCAGAAACGTTTGTCAGACTCTCATCTTTATCATTTTATTTTGGAAACAACTGTCATTAACTATATGAGATATAAGGTCTTGATGATAAGAGTTAATCAATGACTTCCCCAGAGGTCCAGTGGTTAAGAATCCACCTGCCAATACAGGGGACACAGTTTCAGTCCACGGTCCTAGAAGATCACACATGCCATGGGGCAACTAAGTCCACGCACCACAACTACTGAGCCCGCATTCTGGAGCCCACGCTCAACAAGAAGAGAAGCCGCCACGCACGGGCGGAGGAGTGGAACAGATGAAGGGGATTCAGAGGTACAAACTTCCAGTTATGAAGTAGACAAGTCACGGAGATACACGCACAGCACAGGGAATAGAGTCAATAACATTGTAGTAACTCTGGATGGTGACAGAAGGTCACCAAACTTACCACAGTGGTCATTTCGTAATGATAAAATATCACATTACTGTGCCATAACCTCAAACTAATATACTATTGAAATCTAATTACACTTCAATTAAAATATTAAATATATAAATAACCAAATAATTAAAACATTTCATGTATTAAACAAATTTCTATTTAAATTTACCTTGGAAAGTGTAAAAATCAAATATAAGATGAATCTTATTTTCCTGCTGTTTTTCTTTCCGTTTCTGCCAATAAATAATGTCAAATCACAAACAAAAAAAAGAAAAGAAGCCACACAATGAGAAGCCTGAGCACCACAACAAAGCAGGCCCCCACCCACCCACAGCCACAGCTAATGAAAGCCTGCAGGTAGCAATGAAGACTCATTGCTGCCAAAAATAAATAAATTATTTTGTTTTTAAGAAAACAGCTAATTATGCCAGCTGAGATTCAAGAACTGATCTGTGAAATAGTCCTTCTGTTTCAAATAGATGGTCGGGCTGAAATGTATCAATAGATTAGAATTTTAGAGGTATAGAGAATTTAGACTTCCCTATGAAAAGATTTATTTTATGCTTGTCATATGCCATTTTTAATTATTAGTAAGTTTCTAATCAGATAGTTACTTAACTTAGTATGCTCAAATTTTATTTTATATATCCTCAGTTTTCTAAAAGGGTAAACTATGTTAAAATGGTCAAAGTCCATGAAAAAAGTACTGGGGAAATCTAAGAGTGCATTGACATGTGGAAGATACCTATAATCTTCAAGTCAGTTTTGAATGAAATCCACTCAAAAGTGCAGTTTCTTTCAACACTAATGATACAGATAAAGTAGTGCAAGTTAAGTCCTTTCAGCCATGTCTGACTCTTTGCTACGCTATGGGCTAGAGCCCTCCAGACTCCTCTATCCATGGGATTCTCCAGGCAAGAATACTGGAGTGGATAGCCATTCCCTTCTTCAGGGGTTCTTCCCAACCCAGGGATCGAACCTGCTTCTCTTACATCTCCTGCATTGGCAGGTGGCTTCTTTACCACTAGCACCATCTGGGAAGCCCAGATAAAGTGGTAGTGGTGACTAAATGACTTAATATTCAAGGTGCCATTTTGGCAACCAATATTAACCAATATTAACTGCAACACATGGCAAAGCAAATGAAAATTATTTGGTCCTCTTTGAAGAAAATCGTTGTTTAAAAGCCCTGACTTATTCAATAAAATGTTATTTCCCCTTTATACTATGAATGAAAGTACTAATGAAAGTTATGAAATTCTCTCCTTCATTATAAAGAAAACCATCATCATAACAGTTAATATTACAGAACTTTTACTATGTTCTTGGCAAGGTATAGGATACCTTGCCTGCATTTTACAATGTAATCCTCACAATTATTATAAGATAAGTAATACTGTCTCCATCTTATACATGATGAAACTGAAGATCAGAGCAGTTAAGCAGCTTACCCAAAGCATTCCATATGTCTTCATTTTTTGCTTTATATAATTATTTCATTTATTCGACAAATATTTATTGACCACCTAGTAAGTATAAGGACTTGCATTGCCGTGGGTATTTCTAACAGCGTTTAAGGAAGTATCTGCCCAAACTAGATAATCTGTTCCTCTGCAGACCACCTGCCTCCACTCCCATTAGCAACTGAAGCATAGGGATATTCATAAACTTTCAAAGAAATGACATTCTGTCTGAAATTTCTCTCCCAAATCAAACTGCTAACTATATAGAGAAGTAAATTTTAGGAACTGTGGGGAAGCTTGACCTAATAGAAACAAATCCTTCTGACCTGACATTGAGAAGCCACAAGGGCCACAAAGCAACAAAATTACTTTTGTGCCACATTTGTGCTGAATGTCATTTCTTAAACCTGACCCCCATCTCCTTTCATATGATCTTCAATTTGTTTTTAAGTTAAAAATGTTTTCATATACTTGATTTAGGAGGAAACACATTTGTCACATCTAAATCTACCAAATGTTTATCTAAACCAATGTGCATCACAAACTTACATTCATCATTATTTTATCCAGAAATGTACCTTTCCTCTCACCACACATATATATGGGAAATAAGACATCTTAAAATATTCTTAGTGATATGATAAAGACTGAGCACAATTTGGCATTTGCAAATATGCCCAGCAGACAATAAGAGAAAAAACTTATGTCTGAGAGCAACAACTGTATAAATTTATCTCTTTGTTGATTACCAGCAACTGTTGCAGTGACCTTTCTATAACTGCAAATAATCAACCTTCAAGAGAGTAGCTTTGGTACTTCAGATTTCCCTGATAAGTTGCCATTTATTTGAAATTGCCCTTAAATTATTCTTCTGTAAAAATAGTAATAAAGTGAAACTTTCCAGAACGCTCAGTGAGAGGCAGAGGAGCAGCTGCCAGAGCTGCACACAGCAGCACGCTCCTTCCAGGTCCCCCACACTGGCATTGGCCTGCTCACCAGCTGTAGAAAATGGTTAAAGAACCCACTTACTATGATGTTTTGGGGGTCAAACCCAATGCCACCCAAGAAGAATTGAAAAAGGCTTACAGGAACCTGGCCTTGAAGTACCACCCTGATAAGAATCCAAATGAAGGTGAGAAGTTTAAACAATTTCTCAACCTTACGAAGTGCTCTCTGATGCAAAGAAAAGGGAATTATATGACAAAGGAGGAGAACAGGCAATTAAAGAAGATGGAGCAGTCATTAGTTTTGGCTCCCCCATGGACATCTTTGATATGTTTTTTGGAGAAGGAGGAAGGAGGCAGAGAGAGAGGAGAGGTAAAAACCTTGTGCATCAACTTACAGTAACCTTAGAAGATTATATAATGGTCCAACAGAAAACTAGCTCTGCAAAAGAATGTGATTTATGACAAATGTGAAGGCCGAGGTGGTAAGAAAAGAGCAGTAGAATGCTGTCCCAATTACGAAGGTACCGGAATGCAAATAAGAATTCATCAAATAGAACCTGGAATGCTTTAGCAAATTCAGTCTGTATGCATGGAGTGCCAGGGCCATGGGAAGCAGATCAGTCCTGAGGACAGATGTAAAAGCTGCAATGGAAGGAAGATAGTTTGAGAAAAGAAAATTCTAGAAGTTCATATTGAAAAATGCATGAAAGATGGCCAGAAGATAATATTCCACGGTGAAGGAGACCAAGAACCAGGACTGGAGCCAGGAGATATTATCATTGCTTTAGATCAGAAGGACCATGCTGTCTTTACTCCACGAGGAGAAGACCTTTTCATGTGTATGGACATACAGCTGGTTGAGGCACTGTGTGGCTTCCAGAAGCCAATATCTACTCTTGACAACCGAACCATAGTCATCACTTCTCATCCAGGTCAGATGTCCAGCAGGGAGATATCAAGTGTTTGCTAAATGAAGGCATTCCAATTTATTGTAGGCCACATGAAAAGGGTCACTTAATCATTGAATTTAAGGTAAACTTTCCTGAGAATGGCTTTCTTTCTCTTGAACAACTCTGCTGGAAAAACTTCTGCCTGAGAGGAAGGAAGTAGAAGACACTGATGAAATGGACCAGGAAGAATTAGTGGACTTCAATCCAAATCAGGAAAAACAGCACCATCACAATGCAGAAGCCTATGAGGATGATAAACATCATCCTTGGGGTGGTGTTCAGTGTCAGACTTCTTAGTAGGGCCCGTGGGTAACACTCACTGCTGGTGTTTTATTTACAGTAGTGATTCAGTGAAGGACTATAATCATAATATGCTCACTACTTGCTATTGTTTTGCTTTAATATTCAACTATATTAGTGTTTTGCAAGTTAAATGAACAATAAACTCAAATATAAAAGCTGTGACTTTGCTCTGTATATATGATGACTTCAGTGTGCAAGATAAGTTTAATAGTTGTAAAAACTACTTTAAAAAATTTCCCCTTGCTTTTGTTAGGCCATACTTTGTAACTGATTTCAGCTATGTATCTGGTATCAGTCAGTTCAGTTCAGTTCAGTCTCTCAGTTGTGTCCGACTCTTTGCGACCCCATGAATCGCAGCACGCCAGGCCTCCCTGTCCATCACCATCTCCTGGAGTTCACCCAGACTCACGTCCATCCAGTCCGTGATGCCATCCAGCCATCTCATCCTCGGTCGTCCCCTTCTTCTCCTGCCCCTAATCCCTTCCAGCATCAGAGTCTTTTCCAATGAGCCAACTCTTCTCATAAGGTGGCCAAAGTACTGGAGTTTCAGCGTTAGCATCATTCCTCCCAAAGAAATCCAAGGGCTGATCTCCTTCAGAATGGACTGGTTGGATCTCCTTGCAGGCCAAGGGACTCTCAAGAGTCTTCTCCAATACCACAGTTGAAAAGCATCAATTCTTTGGCGCTCAGCTTTCTTCACAGTCCAATCTCACATCCACACATGACCACAGGAAAAACCATAGCCTTGACTAGACAGATCTTTGTTGGCAAAGTAATCTCTCTGCTTTTGAATATGCTACCTAGGTTGGTCATAACTTTTCTCCCAAGGAGTAAGCATCTTTTAATTTCATGGCAGCAATCACCATCTGCAGTGATTTTGGAGCCTAAAAAAATAAAGTCTGACACTGTTTCCACTGTTTCTCCATCTATTTTCCATGAAGTGATGGGACCAGATGCCATGATCTTAGTTTTCTGAATGTTGAGCTTTAAGCCAACTTTTTCATTTTCCACTTTCACTTTCATCAAGAGGCTTTTCAGTTCCTCTTCACTTTCTGCCATAGGGTGGTGTCATCTGCATATCTGAGGTGATTGATATTTCTCCTGGCAATCTGGATTCCAGCTTGTGCTTCTTCCAGTCCAGCGTTTCTCATGATGTACTCTGCATAGAAGTTCAATAAGCAGGGTGACAATATACAGTCTTGACGTACTCCTTTTCCTATTTGGAACCAGTCTGTTGTTCCATGTCCAGTTCTAACTGTTGCTTCCTGACCTGCATACAGATTTCTCAAGAGGCAGGTCAGGTGGTCTGGTATTCCCATCTCTTTCAGAATTTTCCACAGTTGATTGTGATCCACACAGTCAAAGGCTTTGGCATAGTCAATAAACCAGAAATAGATGTTTTTCTGGAACTCTCTTGCTTTTTTGATGATCCTGCAGATGTTGGCAATTTGATCTCTGGTTCCTCTGCCTTTTCTAAAACCAGCTTGAACATCTGGAAGTTCACAGTTCACGTATTGCTGAAGCTTGGCTTGGAGAATTTTGAGCATTACTTTACTAGTGTGTGAGATGAGTGCAATTGTGCGATAGTTTGAGCATTCTTTGGCATTGCCTTTCTTTGGGGTTGGAATGAAAACTGACCTTTTCCAGTCCTGTGGCCACTGCTGAGTTTTCCAAATTTGCTGGCATATTGAGTGCAGCACTTTCACAGCATCATCTTTCAGGATTTGAAATAGCTCACCTGGAATGTACCTGGTATAGCTTAGACCAACATGCCAGATATGTGTATTGACTTCAGTGTATGACCCTTAATTAAGCTATGAAATTAAAACTGTATTTAACTGGCAGTCAGACAAAGAACTTAATTTGTAGAGAAGTGTATATTAAGTGGGATTCATTATGATGCTTCTGCATTTACTCTATTGCCTCAACTGTTATTGAAGATGGCATGCTGTATAGCTTATTTTAGCCTGTGGTATCAATGATAGAAATGATACCTTTCTAAAGAAGGGGTTTATCATAACATGCTGCTTCTTGAGGGTTTGCACTCGTAGAATTGCATTCCCTTTCCTGTGCCATCTTTTATTAATATATATAACTATTGGTCCTGATTACTCCTTTTTTCCCCCTTCTCTTTGGACCACAGTAAGCCTCAGAGTAGTGACTACTGGAGCAGGGAAACTTAGAGGTTAGAGTGATGAGACCTTTACATGGAGAAGTAATTTGCATGTATGAGATAGGAAGGTGTTTTTGTAGGAACATTATAGACTTTAGCTCAACTGGAATTCCATCACCTCCACTAGCTTTGTTCGTAGTGATGCTTTCTAAGGCCCACTTGACTTCACATTCCAGGATGTCTGGCTCTGGGTGAATGATCACACTATCATGATTATCTGGGTCTTGAAGATTTTTTTTGTACAGTTCTTCTATATATTCTTGCCACCTTTTCTTAATATCTTCTGCTTCTGTAGGTCCATACCATTTCTGTCCTTTATCCAGCCCATCTTTGCATGAAATGTTCCCTTTGTATCCCTACTTTTCTTGAAGAGATCTCTAGTCTTTCCCCTTCTGTTCTTTTCCTCTATTTCTTTGCATTGATCGCTGAAGAAGGCTTTCTTATGTCTTCTTGCTATTCTTTGGAACTCTGCATTCAGATGCTTATATCTTTCCTTTTCTCCTTTGCTTTTCGCCTCTCTTCTTTTCACAGCTATTTGTAAGGCCTCCCCAGACAGCCATTTTGCTTTTTTGCATTTCTTTGCCATGGGGATGGTCTTGATCCCTGTCTCCTGTACAATGTCACGAACCTCATTCCATAGTTCATCAGGCACTCTATCTATCAGATCTAGACCCTTAAATCTATTTCTCACTTCCACTGCATAATCATAAGGGATTTGATTTAGGTCATACCTGTATGATCTAGTGGTTTTCCCTACTTTCTTCAATTTGAGTCTGAATTTGATAATAAGGAGTTCATGATCTGAGCCACAGTCAGCTACCGGTGTTGTTTTTGTTGACTGTATAGAGCTTCTCCATCTTTGGCTGCAAAGAATATAATCAATCTGATTTCGGTGTTGACCATCTGGTGATGTCCATGTGTAGAGTCTTCTCTTGTGTTGTTGGAAGAGGGTGTTTGCTATGACCAGTGCATTTTCTTGGCAAAACTCTATTAGTCTTTGGCCTGCTTCATTCCGCATTCCAAGGCCAAATTTGCCTGTTACTCCAGGTGTTTCTTGACTTCCTACTTTTGCATTCCAGTCCCCTATAATGAAAAGGACATCTTTTGGGTGTTAGTTCTAAAAGGTCTTGTAGGTCTTCATAGAACCATTCAACTTCAGCTTCTTCAGTGTTACTGGTTGGGGCATAGACTTGGATTACTGTGATATTGAATGGTTTGCCTTGGAAATAAACAGATAATTCTGTCGTTTTTGAGATTGCATCCAAGTACTGCATTTTGGACTCTTCTGTTGACCATGATGGCTACTCTATTTCTCCTGAGGCATTCCTGCCCGCAGTAGTAGATATAATGGTCATCTGAGTTAAATTCACCTATTCCAGTCCATTTTAGTTCACTAGCGTCTTTTAAATTCATGGCTGCAATCACCATCTGCAGTGATTTTGGAGCCCAAGAGAGTAAAAGTCAGCCACTGTTTCCACTGTTTCCCCATCTATTTCCATGAAGTGATGGGACCAGATGCCATGATCTTAGTTTTCTGAATGTTGAGCTTTAAGCCAGCTTTTTCACTCTCCTCTTTTACTTTCATCAGGAGGCTCTTCAGTTCTTCACGTTCTGCCATAAGTGCGGTGTCATCTGCATAAGCGAGGGGTGGCCTCAACCCGTAAACTTGGGCACAGAGAGAAGGCACCGCCTCCGCCCCAAGGCAGTGTGAACACGTCCAGTCAGTGGCCAGGGTTTTGTCTTCAGTGTAGACTGTAGTGAACCATGTCTTGCTGCTGGTACACGCTTCTACCCTCTTGGACTCAGAGATGGTGTTTCCTGTCTCCATCTCTTCCCTAGAGCCACGAACTAGAACATATCCAAGTACCAGAGTTGGGACCACAGGGAAGGACACTCAGTAGAGATTCTGGTAGAGATGAAAATGCAGAGAAGCTGCTTCTGTGTTGCAGCAACCCTTGAGCAACATATGACATCCTGAAAGGAGGTAGATACAGGAGCCTGTTGGAACTAGTGACAGAAGGCACGCCTTTACAGCCACGTTTCTCACTGAATGTAGCACCATTCTGCTTTGTGAAGCATCTCTTTGCACACAAAGCCGCACTTAGTCATCAACACAAAAACTGACACGACTGTACTGTTTTGGTTTATTTTAACCCCATATGCTTTAGGAGGTAGCCTTATTTTATATGAAAATAAGAAGAGCTGTTATTGCCATTATTATTATGTATCGTAGTAACAATTTGTTGAGGAATTAGCATGTGCTAGACACTTGCATTTGCACGGCGTCCTCTGAACCCTGGGAGGGAGGCACTATTATTTTGTTGCTTTGCGGATGAGGAAACTTAGCCCCAGAAAGGTGAGCCAGTGCATGCCCACATCCATGCAGTCAACCAGGGCGGAGTCCAGGTGGTTGGCCTACAGAGTCCTTACCCTTAACCAACAGGTGACCCTCCCACTTAGTGTCACGGGGGCGGTGTGCTGAACTCCGGAGTAAACTGGGACTGGGTTTGAGACCTATCTTGGTTTCTTCAATGTAAATTCATGCTGGCAGTGACCTCACAGGGTTTTGGTGAGATTAAGTGCGAGTTAGATAAGACACACAGCAGAGTGCCTAGCGCACAGCAAGTTCTCTACAAACCATGTCACTTGGCCACTGGTCCTCAGGGACCTGGGAGGGAAGATAATAGCCATGCCATCATCCTCATATGGGACTGCTGAGGGGATTAGGAAGGCTCCGTGTGTAAAGCACTTAGCACTCAGCCTGGGGTTTTCCCAGACTCTCTGTAAAAAGTGATGGCTACTCTTGTCAATCTAAGAACAAATGATGGGTTGAATCTATAACACCCTTTGCAAATCAGAGTAACAACTGGGGAAAAGTCATTCATCTATCTTCTACATTTTCAATTCTGAAACAGGAATGAGCACCGTTATTGATAATGTGAGTGTATCCGAGATGGAGTCACGGTAATGCTAATGGCTGGCACATTTCTAATTCTGTCTGATATTGTTTCAAAGAAGCCATTTGTGCTGTAATGGGGAAATTTAGTGCAAGACCTCTGAAGGAAAGTCTGATGTGTAATACTTACTTTAAGTCAACTTCTGACAACAATATATTCTAGAGAAATGCAGATGTTTTCAAATCACATATTCTCTCTCTCAAAAAAAAAAAAAAAACTGTGTGATATTTATCTGATAGAGCATCTGGTATGATGAGGGGTGTAAACTTTCTTTTTTTCTCTGTTTGAAAAAAAAAAATTCTGCCTACATTTATGCAAAGCACCCAGCATATGGGGCAGTGGGATTCATGGCTTCTGAAGACGTGGACCATGTAACAAAGTTCCCTGAGGGTTCACATGATGGGGAGGCCCAGTTGAGAAGTGCTGGGGGGATGCTGTGTGGGGCGGGCGGACAGCCCCACTGGACCTGAAGGAGGAGAAAAAGACGATCGCTGACCTGACTGGGCTTGCTCTCAAGAGCTACGTCTTCTGCCCTCTGAAGTCACGTTCCCACCAGTGAAAAATAGAGAATGGTATCATCTTTCAAATGAGGCAGTAAGGCAAGCACTTTACTCCTGAGATTTTCATAAATTTGAATCAGCTCTTTCTTATAAAGGCCTGTCCCCTGATGAGACCGAGGTCTTGCAAATCCTGCATTTCCTCAAATTATCCTCTGGCAATGCTCTGAAGGGAAGCTATATTGAATTATTGCAGAGACTGCACTTTGGGGAAGGTGGCAAGGGACAGGAGAGGTGAGGGTTTGATGAGACTGGTCTGGAAGCCAGGAGGCTTGGTCCGCACTGCCACCAGTCATGTGACCTTGGGGAAGACTTGGCTCTCATTGTCACCTAGAATAAAACAAGGGATTTGGACAAAGTTTTCCTGCGTCTATTACACTGTGTCAGCGCCATCTTTGCCCTTCCTTTCTTGAGACTGATGCTGGACTTGGGCTTTTTTTTTTTTGGTTTATAATAAAGAAAGTCTGCTTCTTTATTTGTCTTGCAAATTTCCCTACTTCATTTTTAATGATCACCTAAAATAGAGGTCCTTACCCTGGAGTCTGCAGACAGACCCTGAAATTAGCTGCTAAAGCTTGAGTATAGGTGAATATTTAAGGGGTAAGGGGAATTTTTACGATTTTCACTTATTCACTCAGTGAATATTGAACATCTATTCTCTGCCAGATACTGAGCTCAGCATTGGAAATAAAGAAAGTACATGACCCCTCAGAGCCTCCATTTTATTGTATTTTTTAAAACTATTTATTTATTTTCATTTGTTTACTTTTTGGCTGCACTGAGTCCTCATTGCTTTGCAAGGGCTTTCTCTAGTTGCGGTGAGCGGGGGGCTGCTCTTCGCTGTGGGTGCGCCGTGTGGTGGCTTCTCTTGTTGCAAAGCACTGGCTCTAGGAATGTGGGCTTCAGTAGTTGCAGCTCATGGGCTTCATTGTTCCACGTCATGTGGCATCTTCCTGAATCAGGGATTGAACCCATGTCCCCTGCATTGGCAGGTGGATTCTTATCCACTGTGCCAACAGGGAAGTCCCCCAAACCTCCATTTTAATCAGGAAGATGCTAGAAGCAAGTAAATGGGCACTCATGGGGCAGTAGTTGAGAGGTGTGGTGGAGTCAGGTGGAACAAGCAAGGTGCTGTTGGAGCTTGAGAGAGGGAGCTCCTCATTCGGCCTCCGTCAGAAGCTCAAGAGAGTTCAAGACCTTAAACAGAGGATAAGAACCTCTGAACAAAAGGAAAAGGAATCTGCCGTGCACGGTGCTGGTGTGGGCCACGCCTGGAGAAATGGTGGCAGGGGGGAAACACACTTGGGATGTTCAGCCATCACTAATGCACTCAGCTCTGCAAAGTCTGGTTTAAAGTTTTGAAATGATGTTGATCACCGTCGTCACAATCATTGCTGCTGTACATAGAGCTCTTACTGCGGACTTATTGTCTTGCTAAGCATTTAACATCAGCAGTCTCATGTAGTCTCTGTAAAATATCTGCAAGGAAGTGCTACACTCTTTTACATATGGGACCACCAGGGCATGTGGGCATTAAGTTATCTGTTTAGGGTCTTTCAGCCCCCAAATCCAGGATTGAAACCCAAATCTGGGTGAAGCTTTGCTATAGTGTAGATTTTTGGATCATGGTGAAGGGATACCTAGAACCCTCACCTTCCAAACAGGTTGGAAAGTCATGTTTTCTTGACTTCTTTTGCCAGATATGGCCAGGCTTTAGATTTAAAAACAAAAATCAAATGTCAGTACCATCCTTGTCTCCCCACAGTGGAAGGGACTCTCTCCTAGGCATCATCGAGAAGCCCTGAGTTACCAGTTCAAAGTGAGATGGTTTAACACACCTGTTTGGCCCTGAACCAGTACTGGAGTTCAAAGAAGAAGCCAAGCTCTAAGGGATTTATTAACAATTTAACATTTCCAAAGCACACGGGGTTGTTAATTCCATTTGCCTCAGAAATACTGTCATAATGATTAAGACTTAGTCACTGTAGGAATGCAGAAATGCGAAATCCATCTTGTGGCTGCCTAGCTCCTGCTGACTTATTCTAAGCTCCTGTAAGATCTTCCTTGTCTGGCTCAATGCCCTTCTCCTTCTCTTCTAGTTGACCTTGACATTTGCAATTCTGAGTGTCCATGTGATCTCTTCCTTATTATGTGAGCATTTGATCCAAAATATACAAAGCCCCACTCCCAGGCAGCTCCTGTTGATAAACCACCCCCTGCCTCCAGCCCACCAAACACCTGACTGCATGGAAATGTCCTTGCCCTGGAAATGTGTGGTCTGTGCACTGAGCAGGCTTTCGCAAGGGCAGGGCACATACCAGGCTCTGGTGCTACAGGAAAGAGCCAGGCCAGCTCTCAAGAAGCCATGGTCAGCAGACTACAGCCTTAGGAAATGAAGAGCTCCTTCAGCTGCACGTGACCAAAACCAACTCAAACTGCTAAAAGGGCAAGAGAAAGAATGCATTAGCTCATGTAGCAGAAAAGTCTAATGGAAGGGTTGATAGACATGGCTGGATCTAGGGCCACAGAATGTCACCCGGGCTTTGGGCCTCTGCATCTTTTAGGGGGCCTCTCCCCAAGGAACAGAGAAGGCAATGGCACCCCACTCCAGTACTCTTGCCTGGAAAATCCATGGATGGAGGACCTGGGTAGGCTGCAGTCCATGAGGTCGGTAAGAGTTGGACACGACTGAGTGACTTCACTTTCACTTTTTACTTTCATGCATTGGAGAAGGACATGGCAACCCACTCCAGTGTTCTTGCCTGGAGAATCCCAGGGATGGGGGAGCCTGGTGGGCTGCCACCTATGGGGTCACACAGAGTCAGACACGACTGAAGCGACTTAGCAGCAGCTCCCCAAGGAAGGTGTTATAAATGCAAGCAGCTTGAGTCTTATATGCTCAGTCATGACCAACACTCTGCGACCTCATGGACTGTAGCCTGCCAGGCTTCTCTGTCCATGGGATGTTCCAGGCAAGAATACTGGAGTGGGTTGCCATTTCCTCCTCCAAGGGATCTTCTGGCCCGGGGATTGAACCCATCTCACTAACTTACAGTGGAAAGAGTGCTTGTCTCAGATATGCTCAGAGAACTCTGGCCTAATTTGAGTCACAGGCCCATTGGTGAACCAAGAACCATTGCCAGAGGGATGAGGTGCCCTGTGAAATGAGATATGGATCCTGAGTGTACCCTGCAGCCAGGCAGAAATGGAATCATCCCCATGTAAAGTACAAGGCTTCCCTTGTGCTCAGATGGTCAAGAATCTGCCTGCAATACAAGAGACCTGGGTTCAGTCTCTGAATTGGGAAGATCCCCTGGAAGAGGGCATGGCAACCCACTCCAGTATTCTGGCCTGGAGAATTCCATGGACAGAGGAGCCTGGCGGGCTACAGTCCATGGGTGCACAAAGAGTGGGACACGACTGAGCGGCTAAGCACAAGAAATAAAATAGTTCCCCAGGGGGGAAAAAAAAAAAAAGGATCTTGAGAAAGAAGGTGGCAGAGGGAAAGCCGGGCATGCAGAGGGTTGGGCAAAAAGCATTAAAAGAGCTCCAGGAAAGCAGTGGGAAAGAAAGCTCAGAAATGCTTCACAGAGGGGGTGGCATTTGAACAGAGTCCTGAAGGGCAAATAAAAAGTCAACAGCACTACATGAAGGTGACCTGGGATCTAGTTGTGCTGTGCTAATGACCCAGTAGGAGTGCCCTGGGAAAATAAGACTCAGTTATTCAAAAAGAAGGTCCTTAGCATCTACCAGCTGTGTACCAGGGACCGTGTCAGTGCCAGGACAGTTGGGACGAATAAGACAGGCACTGCTCTGTCTCTGACGGATCTTAAAATCTCTGGGGGGTGCGAGGGAGAAACATGAAACCAGTAATCGCACAAATGATAGGATGATCGTTTTTCCAGAAGTGCTGAGAAGGAAAAATCACTGCGGCAGGGTTAAAGCACGCTGGTGCCTTGTGCTACAGTTCCCCAGTCATAAAGTGAGAAGGAACATGGCGTGTCCCCTCTCCCACAACCGCCAATAACACAATAGCACACTGAGAAACAGGGCTTAATTCATTTACTCACACTCAAAGGCATGGACTCACACAAGAGAAGCAGAAAACGCCTTGAAACAGAGAGTGAAAAATAGGGAAGCATGGGTCCCTGTACTTAGACGCTGCCTCTTTGAAAGCTGCCATTTCACAAGCCCAAATGGTTCATCTGTCCTCGCCTCTGAGCGGTTCAGATTCCGTGTTTTCTTCTGTTATTACGCCCTGCATCCTTCAACCACTGTGTTTCCGTTCAGTATAAACACTGTCATCTGCCTTTTTCCATTTCCTCTCATCAAGCATTTGGGGTTCAGCGCACATTCTTTGATAGGGAGGCAATGCAAAGCTGGAGATGCTGCTTTTAAACTACTGGCTCAGTTATTCAGGAATTTAAATTGATTATACTGTTTCATAATCACCCTGGTCACGAAAAGTTTCCACTGTAGAATCTGCCCTGAATCGGTACTTCCAGGCTGAGGAACTGACTTGCCCGCTTACCCAGTGCTGTGAATAGGGACGGGGAGCAGGGAGAAGCCCACAGCTGGGGTCCACACCTCTGATGAAGCGGCCTTTCCGAGGGGGATCTTTCTGATTGAGAGGAGAGGTGAGCTGTGTGTGCGAGGCTTCTCTTCTACACTGTGGCTGCACTTCTTCCTTAAATGAAAGCCAGATGCTTATAGTTAACATTTTTAATAGGTTCATTCTCCCAGGTAGCTCATAAAATCCCAATAATAAATCAAAGAGCCCTTCTTAACAAACTTTCAAGGGATGCTCTAATGTTGCTGATGTATTAATGAATTAAGGGCACTCAAGGCTAGATTCATCATTTTCTCTCCTCCAAATACATGCTCCCCACCAAACTCAAAAAAGAAAGATTGGAAAAGGAAGTTGGGGATAAATGTCTCAATGTCACTGCTAGCAATGTGTCTTCCAGAAGACAAAGTGAGTTACCAAGAGAAAAATTTCAAAGTGATTTAAAAGATACCATTTAAACGCTATTAGAATTTTGGGGGAATAAAAGGCAATGAGTTAAGTGAGAATAAGATGTAAACCTTCCTGCAATATTTGATTGCTAATGAACAGAAAGTATTCATCTTCACAACCTAGAAGAGAAAAACGCATAGTGCTTTTCATTAAATCAACTAAATGATTAAATGAGTTAGTCAGTAGAAACCATTTCAATTTTCTGAATATGAAATGTGCAGTTATAACAAATAAATTCAAAGCACCTTTCTAAGCAAGTTTTGAGCATAAAAAATGTGGGTTATAAAGATGTTCACTATTTTCTTCTTTATAGACAGTCAATATTTTAATGCGGTGACATTAATTGTGCAGAATGAAATGCCCCTACTATCGGGGCTTAAAAAATTTTGGCATCTTGTGCAACGTCCCTAATGGATCTTCAACACTATTATGAAATGATTGATTGTTGTTGTAGTCATTTTACCAGCTTTCAGAGCTGTTATATTTTTAATTAAATTGGCTGTGAATTTTGTAAGTGGCAAAGGTTGATAAACTAGCACTCGGCACAGTATTACTATTCTTCTTAGCGTGGCTGTCATAGTGGGTACATTTATGTGCATAATCTTCTTAACATTCCATAAGTCTCTGGTCTCAGGCATTGATTGGCAAGATCACTTGCTGTTTGGAGATGGGAGGAAAAAGCATGAACATTAACTCAGCAGAGAGCGTGGTTCTGGGCCATCGCTTGGTGGGTGGAGAGGAGACCTGGTCTTGCGACCCCGCTGGGAATGGGCTTGCCACTCTCTCTCACCCCTCGTCACCATGGGAACGGAGGTGTGGTCGTGATCAATGCGCAAGTTCTTCCACCAACAGGTTTTGCGAGGCTCCCGGAGTTAGACTATGGGCTAGGTGCTTGGGGACACAAAAGTGAGTCTAGTGGGAGACCCAAGCACTGATCCATCTGATCAGACAGGAGCCAGTTCAGGAACTGTTATCATGGAAAGGGCCAGTCCATGATGATGGAGACGCGTGGTGTTAGTCACGAGGTCAGGCAGGGCATCCCTCAGCTGAGACGTGAAGGCGGCAAAGCAGCCGGCCTCAGCAGGAGCGGAGGGAAGCGTGGTGCCGGCGGGTGGGCAGCGGGCGCACGGGTTCCGAGGTGGCAGGGAGCCCTGTGGCGACCTGAAGGAGGTCAGGGCCCTGGTGCCCGGGCAGGAGTGAGGTGGCTAGGGAAGTAATTTCAGCTCTGGATACACTGTCTGTGGCCCAGGAAGCCCTTGGGATTGACGGACATCATCAGGAGAGCTGGACGAATCCCGACCTCTCTGCCCAACCTTGCCAAAACATTCAAGCTCCGAGCCTCAGTTTCCACATTTGCCCAATGGGGCTGACAGTAGGACCTCCATCCCTGCGTCATAAGGGTTGTGTTATCTTTCCTGTAAAGTGCTCTGTGTGATTCCTGGCAGACGGACCCGCCTGATCCATAGTAACTATCATTACCTTGTTGTTTGGTCACTAAGTCGTGTCTGACTCTTTTTCAACCCCACACACTATGGCGCACTCGGCTCTTTTGTCCATGGATTTCTCCAGGAAAGGATACTGGAAGTGGGAGCCGTTTCCTTCTCCAGGGGATCTTCCTGACCCAGGGATCAAACCTCTGTCTCTTGCATTGGCTGCTAAGCCATCAGGGAAGCTCATTATTACCTTAGCAGAATTGAACTACTCAGTCACTCAGTTCACTTTTCGATTTTTCTAATTTCCATTTGTAGAAAAAGAAAAAGAGGTTTCCCTTTTCATGAAAAATTCAGATAGATGTCCTTGAACTATGCTGAGAAACCTTTCCCTTCTGCTGCTTGTTCATATTTTGTGCATGAGAAAGTACCTAGGCTACCGGCTCTTCATGAATAAGTGACTTCTCCCTGGTTCATGTATCCTGCTGGTTACGGGTACAGGACAACCAACAAGTAATGTTTAAGATCCACAGATAATGAAGGTTTAAGCACAACTCAGGAAAGGAGAGGGATTGGCTTTAGTTGAACAAATGCTCATTATGAAAAGAATTCAAGCTTTGGAGACAGACAGACCAGGAGTAAATCCTGACTGGAACAAAGTTACCAAGTGAAAACTTGAGCAAACCACTTATCCCTTCTATGCATTCTCAGCGCTAAAATGGAGACATTTCTACATATCATGTAGTATGTCACGAGAGTCACCTAAAACAGGGCACAGTGCCTGACTCATAAAAGGAAGGACCCCGTAATGTTGGCTCTGGTGATTGTGCCGCTCCCCAGCTGATGAATCCCACTGAATTCACCATCGTGTGTGTGGAGGGAGAGGGAAGGAAGATAGGAAGTGGGGACCAAATCCCACTGAGTTATACAGCCTCTGTTTCTAAGATGGGCACAGTATTTGCATGGGTGTTATTTGCATCCCTGCAAAAGTGACCTCCACACCCTCCCACAAAGCATTTGTGTTTAGCGCTGTAACTATTTCAATGAGCCATTCAGGGCCGCATCCGTGGGAAGAGCTTGACATATCAAGGGACCCTCACAAGACCGATGGCTACATGGGGAGGTTGTATTCGTTAGGAAAATCTGTGTGTGGAGTAAACACCGCCGTTACTTTCAGTGGCATCATTGCAATAGTTTCCGATGAGAGGCAGCGCAGAATTGCAGAGGAGGGAGAAGAACATCTCAGTTTTCCTACATCGAGGTTATAGATGAGCCACAGAGCTACCATTTGTATTTGCGGGCGGTCTCAATCATTCTGCATGCATGCTCACCCTGGCAACATTTCAAAGCATTATTCCA
This sequence comes from Aepyceros melampus, assembly GCA_006408695.1. NCBI lineage: Eukaryota > Metazoa > Chordata > Mammalia > Artiodactyla > Bovidae > Aepyceros > Aepyceros melampus. The sequence continues at coordinate 989 of SJXQ01011792.1, read as the reverse complement.
CATTACCGTGGTATTTTATCACGCATCGCAAGCCTGACACGGTTCTCTCCTTGGCAGGAAAGTGCTCCAGGCTAAGTTTCGGATTTTGTCAGTAGGAAAAAAGGAATTGTTACAATTCAGAACTGGCTGGGGAAACATACCTTCAAGTGTTACAAATCTGTAAAGGTTAAAGCTCCAGGTAGAAAGCAAGATGAGAAAGAAGCAGGCTTACATCTGGCTGGTTTCCATGTGTTCTTTGCGGAGTTCCCTGTTTGTGTACAAGATGCACCCACCCAAGGTACAAGTGTTTCAGTGGCCCAGAGAGGCCAAGTTCTGCTGCTCCAAGTAGAAAGAGAAGCAGAAGCAGCACCCATGTAGTTCGTGTCAACCCCTCTGTCTCCATTCCCCAGGAAATGGGTTAATGTCTTCACTGACACCGATTCTCTGGTTACCTCATTTTGCCTTTCTCTTGATGTGGTCCAGACCTGGCTAAAAGAGGTCTTTGCATGTTTCTCTCCATTTCATTCATCCAACCAAGATATATCTTTCTGGCATCTTGCTTCTGCCACGATCTTACCAGGCACTGTAGAACCCACAAGAGTGTTGACAGTCACGAATCCACAAATCGCAGGTCAGTGATGGGGATGTCCAGAGTGATGTCCAGCACAAGGGCGGGGGACTTACTCAAATTTCGATGGAGTGATGTCCACATCAAACTCCTAAGAAGACACGAGAGAGTACCAGACACAGCCCTGTCCCCCTGCTCTGGCCCACTCCACCTTCTTAGAGAGTCGGAGTGACAGGAAAGACAGAGATGTGGAAGTTGTTCCACTCAGTTGTGTCCAACTCTTTGCGACCCCATGGACTGCAGCACACCAGGCCTCCCTGTTCATCATCAACTCCCGGAGTTTACTCAAACTCATGTCCATTCAGTCGGTGATGCCATCCAACCATCTCATCCTCTGTCGTCCCCTTCTCCTCCTGCCCCCAATCCCTCCCAGCATCAGAGT